>OX439485.1:169419592-169820180 GCA_949320155.1 Melangyna quadrimaculata | reverse complement strand
TCAACAAAACTTAATTTTATTTAGAGCCGATTTTTCAATCATCAGTTAAACTGTCAAAGGAATAAATACTTAAGCAACACGAACAAATTTTTGTTTTATCTGAAGAATAAAAACTATCTGAGGTTTAACTGACTATTGAAAAATTGTCCCTTAACAAAATAAGAATAATTAATAATCCATCCAAACAATTGGTGGTAGCGCCTTTAAATTGTTGTTGTTGTTCAAAAATTCAATGAAATTGATGGAATAAAGAATGGTCAAGCCTAATAAGCTGACATTCTAGTACGAATAGTACAACAACAACAATAATAATAATTAGTTTATTTATTAATTATAATTGATTATTTTTACAGCTTTAAACAATTCTTATAGTTTTTAAACAAGGTATCAATTTTTGAAGGGTTAAACATGAGAAAAAATAATAAATCAAACTTATATGAGTTTTTCACCCCCGTTGAAAATAACTGTATCTATAATATCCATCATCACATTATTGTTGGCGGATATTTAGTGCACAAAATCGTGTGGACCACTAATGAAACATTAACTTGCAGAAATAAGTACCAAATCCATAAAGCATTCGCAAAGATTCTATACCCGTTGCACTGTAGTTTTTGAAGGTTATATCGGGTTTTTCAATAAGAGCGCTACAAAAGTTTTTTTTAAATAAAATAAAAAGGTCTTTTGGATATCCATGAAATTCTTTATTCTTGTGAAAGTACGTTCGATGCCATTATGAATGGAATTCGATTTCTTTGCATGGCCACCACGGGCACGCTTGCAGAAGTCCAGAGGCTGAACCCAATTTTCTACGGTACTGCTGCAATTTCACGTGCGATATTCGTACGAAGTTCATCAGTCGTCGCTGGCTTGTTGGCATAGACCATAGACTTGACGTAGCCCCACAGGTAATAGTCTAACGGCTTAAAATCACACGACCGTGGCGGCCAAGCGACTGGACCATTTCGTGAGATAACACGTTCTCCAAACTTGGTTTCCAATAAATTGATTGTGACATTCGCTGTGTGGCTTATGGTGCCGGCCGTCCTGTTGGAACCACATATCCTCCAAGTCCATATCATTCAATTGGGGCTAAAAATATTCGGTTATCATTGAACGGTAGCGATCCCCATTCACAGTAACGTGCTGGTCTTGATCATCACGAAAGAAGTACGGCCCAATGACGCCGCCGCCGGCCCATAAACCACACCACACCGTAATTTTTTCGGGATGCAATGATGACTCATGGAGTACGTGTGGATTGCTGCCTGACCAATACCGCATATTTTGTTTATTGACGAAGCCATTCAGCCGGAAAAAAGCCTCATCGCTGAAGATGATTTTTCGATGAAAATCCGAATCATTTTCAAGTTGTTGCTCAGCCCAATTCACGAACATACGACGCTTCTGGTGGTCAAGCGGCTTCAGTTCTTGCGTCAATTTAATCTCGTAAGGGTGTAGGTCAAGCTCTTTGCGCAAAATTCGCCACAACGACGTCACAGAGATGCCCAACGCTTGAGAACGACGTGTGAGAGACACATTTGGGCTTTCTGCAACTGAAGACTCAGCGGCAGCAATATTCTCGACACTACGGGCACTTCTTTGTCTCACTGGTACGGGAACATTTTGTACTGTGCCTGTGGATTCAAATTTTTCCACTAGACGCTCAATTGTTGATCTGCTAAGACGATTATGACTACCATAAATTGGACGTAGCGCTCTTTACGTTGAGGGCACTGACTCCGAACTTCGGTAGTAAATTTTAATAATTTTGACTCGTTGTTGGCTTGTATATCTATTCATCATGAAATGGCAAACCTTACTGAAGAGAAATGTCAAAAGAGCGGCAAGAAATAGGCGTTGTTTGCTGTCCCTCTTGCTCTACTTTTGTAGCGTCCCTGTTGAAAAACCCTTTACAAGTGATTTAAATATTGGTACAAACAGTGCAGAAAGGTTGCTCCGGACCAAATATGTTGGCCCAGGGGATAAAATTAAAGATGAGTTGAAAGCATTTTCCAAACCCGACCAATTTTTGTCAAATGAGAGCAATAAAAAAAATTTATAACGTACATACTTGATGCAAAAATTCTTGGTCGCCAATATCCAAACGAAACAAGCCCACGAAGATGCAGATCTACCCTTTTTTGGAATGTGCAAAAGAAAAGGAATCTCAGTCAAATAATGAGGTGGTAGTTGGCCACAAGATTTTTATCTTCTTATCATCTTGTCACTGCTAACAGATTAATTTCAAAAGGTGTACTTTTTGAAACGAAGCATAGGAAACGTACCTGAAAAACTGTATGATCAAAATAGTTTTAATTTTCCTCAACAACAACAATATCTAGGAATTATGCATGCTTTTAGCGGATGCGGATGCGTTTTTACGTGAAGATGCTAATGAAGAAGAGATGAGTTCTGCGTCCGAACTTCTTGCAGCATCATCTTTGTATAAAGGGTTGAATAACACACTTAGTAGCTCTCGCTTTCAACTTTTTGTGAGCTAACAAAAAATGCAAAATTTGCATTAGCCCACAAACCACAAACGCGTGATGCCATCTCACAGCATGGCTTAAGGACTTATTTCCAAGTACACCAGTGGTGATGTGGAAAAAATTTGAATCTTCTCGAGGGGGGGTGGAAAGCATCTAAATATGGATTGGTACCTTAAACCATGAATCAACCTCCTGCACCAGATGTTCTACTGAAATAAGTGGCATGCAGGTGTAAAACGGGTTGTCACGGAAGCTGTGGGTTAAAAAAAATTGGGTCTAAACTGTTCTACCTATGTTTTGTAAGAATCCATGGGTGTAAACTGCGGCAATTCCCAAAAAACGCACATAGAAGAAGATGATATTCTTTATAGACATGGATGTGAACATTTTTATTTTATTTTTCTATGATTTTCATTTTCACATTTTATAAAAAGTAAGAATGCTGTAATACTAATCAATTATAATTGATAAATAAACTTATTTTTCTTATTTTATTAAATAAAATTATGGCTTTTTTTGTTTATATTTCGCGCGCGTTAAAGGGGTTGTGATTACCCTTAACATGTTATACACAGCACGAGCGATTAGGTAGGTTGGAGGGGATTTAAAAGGAGATGCCGATGCACATTGGTTTTGAATGTCTGTAAATCATTTACTTTGATCGAGTGTATCTTTGTTAATTTTGTTTACAAATTTTTTTGGAATACCCCACATTTATTTTTATGCTAAAAACGAAAAGGATTGCATCTACCCCTCACCCGCAAAATTGCACCCTCTTATTAATATCACTCAGCGGTTTTCTCATCTTTAATAACCCATACAATGATTTTTACAATAAGAACGCGGCAACGTCTTAGTTCCTTTCCATTTATGATATAATCAATAGCCTATTATGGAATTAAAAAAAACTATGCCTTCCAAAATGCCAGTAATTGTTTTTTTTTTTTTTGTTTTTTTTTTTATATTCCACGCGCGAAAAAAGGGTTATGGCTACCCTGTTTTTAACACACCACGAGCGATTAGGTAAGTAGGAGAGGATTTAGAAGGAGATACCGATGCACATTGGCTTTGAACGTTTGCACATCGAAATGGGAGGGGAAAGTCGAGTCAGGTAAAGCACTCCACATTCGTGTGGTGCGACTGAAGAAAGAATCTCTGTACATTACAGTACGTCCGAAGTTGGGCTCGAGGGTGAACTGATGGGCATTCCTAGAAGCGCGAGTATTACGGTTGAATTTTTTAAGGGGAGGAATGCAACTGGCTATTTCACTAGAACACTGATTATAATAATAGCGATAAAATAGAGAAAGACACGAAACATTACGGCGGTGTTCGAAAGATGTAATTGTTTCTGTTATAGATCTTTCGCCTATCATTTTTAAAGCTCTTTTTTTGAATTCTGTCCAACAAACTCAAGTGAGTTTTTGGTGCTGCTGCCCAAACATGAGAATTGTACTCAAGTTTTGGACGAATAAAGGCTTTGTAGATCCCAGCCAGATCAGAAGGGGAAAAAAACTTCTTGCATCTACGGAGAAAACCTAAACACTTAGCAGCGTTTTTGGCGACATCAAATATGTGGTCATTCCACAAAAGGTGGTCTGTGACACACATACCGAGAACTAAGAGCTGCTCGGTTTCCTCGATGCAAATGCAGCCCATGGATAGCTGCATTGGGGGTGGGTTTCGCTTTATCGACAGGAGACAACATTGAGTCTTAGAAGCATTAAATTCTACGCGGTTTTTGATTCCCCATTGGACAATGCTGTCGAGATTAGAATTTAATGAGCTTATCATACGCTGCCGTTCAAGTTCCACATCCGAAGGACATGGATGAGAATCTGTAAACGAATATCAGAAGCTGAGGGTACTATCGTCAGCAAAACAGTTTAATGGATTAGAAATTTCAGACAAAAGATCATTTATAAAAATAAGGAAGAGAGTCGGAGACAAAACGGAGCCCTGGGGCACACCAGCATTTATTTTGTGGATTTCAGACTTGAAACCGTCCAATACAACTTGAATTGAACGAGTTGAAAGGTAATTTCTAATCCAACGAAGAAGAGATTCATCGAAACCAAATGCACGCATTTTTGATAAGAGAGCTTGGCGCCAAACTCTATCAAACGCTTTAGAAATATCAAGCGCAATAATCTTACTTTCTCCAAAACGATGTAAATATTTGTTCCACTGTTCGGTGAGATATACCATCAGATCACCAGTGGACCTATTGCTACGAAAGCCGTACTGCGGGTCATTAAGTAGCTTTCGTTCCTCGAGATATTTCTAGAGCTGGAAATTAATCAGCGTTTCCATGACCTTGGAAAGAAGGGACGTAGGTGCAGTTGGTCGATAGTTAGTGGGTGAAGAAGATACGCCTTTTTTAGGGACAGGCTGGACAAATGCTGTTTTCCATCCACTCCAGTAGAGTAGGACAGATGGAAAAGCTTACGCAGTGGTTTTGCCAGCGTTGAAGAACACCTCTTCAGAACAATGGGAGGGATACTACCCGGGCCAGCGGATTTGTGTACATCGAGATCCTTTAGAACTCCAGCAACTGCACGAGTGCGAAAGAAGATTTGTCCCATAAAATCATTTACGCTCTCAAGTACAGGAGGAGTCATAACACTTTCTGGCAGCGTCGAATTAACAGCAAACTGTGCTGCAAGCAAATTGGCTTTATCTTGCGATCTGACAAAAGGAGTATCATTGAAGACGAGCGTTGGAACCGAGGACGGGGTGGTATTTCGTATGTTTTTTACAATTGACCAAAAATTTTTACTACCTTTGGGACATTGTAGAATTTTTTGCATTCATTTTTGATCAAGTAAAAATTTGGTTCTTCGAATATGAACGTTACAGGTCTTTTTAGCTTGTTGAAACTTTTTCCGGTTTTCCTCAGTAGGGTTGGCTTTATAATATCGGAAGCTTACTCCTCTAACCCTAATAACCTCTTTACAGCTCGAATCAAACCATTAGTTTTCTTTGGGTTTGATAGATTTCACCCTATTCGGGATAAAATTTCTCATACACAAAGAATCAAGTTTGTAATCATATCTGCACTGGCGTCAACATTATATCGAGGGAGTATAGTGACCAAAGCATAGTGGTCAAAAAAGGTCAGCTTGTTTTAGTAGTTAGTCAGCCGCAGATTTTTTTGTATACATTTTTTTAAAATATTTTCCAGGTCAATGAGATTTTTAGCACCTCATTATTGTGCTATTCGAAAAAAAATAAATACCATCTGAAAGGTTACTAAAACATAAAAAAATGTAAATTTGTTTCATTTTCAGTTCTTATTTTCAACCATAGATTTTTTTTTTTATTTTTTAAATAAGTTGTAAATATAAGACTTTTAGCACCTCATTTATGGAATACTCGCAACAAAAAAGCAAACCATTCGAAAGGCCACCAAATCATCATAAATGGTCAGCTTGATTCAGAAATTAACCAGAACTTCCCAGACTCTAATTGATCACTGTTAAATTAGATCAGCAAATAATGATATTATATCAGCAGTCATAGAAATTAAAATATCCGATCACTATGCAATTTACAGCTCGCTTGTATGTAACAACGATGAAACCCCTGTACAAATGAAAAGCAACAACAAATCTTAAGTCGCATTTTATCACAATAAATTGAAAATTTCAACTGGGATTCTCATAATTATTTTTTGACAGAGGTCAATGAATTCTATGAATTTTTTAGGAATTCGTATAACGAAATGATAGAATTGTCAAAGTTATTAGTAAGGAAAATCAAGCGAAATACTGAACATGACTGGATCACCAATGAAATAAGAAACGCATGTAATGGAAGGGATAGGCTGTACAGGCGATTTAAAAATAATAGAAGAAACCAAGAATATGAGGAGGATTTTAAAAAATTTAGAAATGAATTAAACAGAAGGATCAAACAGGTAAAATCAACATATTACAAAGAAAAATTTTATGAAGCTAAAGCGAACCCGAAAGAAACCTGGAAACTAGTGAACGCAATTTTAGAAAAAAAAAAAAACAAGTAATTTAGACGCAGTCATATCAAAGAACTTTGTGAACACAGTAAGCTTTGGAAACCTCGCAAATAAGTTCGCAAGAAGAATTTCATTAGAAATAGATAACACTGTACACGAATGTAACCATAAAACCTTCCATGGTCCTATAAACAGAACACAGCGCTCAATATACATGAAGGAAACTACTGTAAGAGAGATAGAAAATGTTCTTAAATCAATGAACGAAAATAAATCACCAGGAATCGACGGAATTAGGCCTAAGGATTTAAAAAACAATGCAAGCATACTAGCTCCACCAATAACTAAGATAGTCAACATGAGCCTTGATCAGTCATCAGTTCCAAAATTGTTAAAAAACATCAATTGTACGACCTATACACAAAAGTGGTAAGAAAAATGAAATAGTTAACTACAGGCCAATCTCCATTCTTTCATCAATCGATAAGGTACTTGAGGAAGTGGTTTCAAAAAGATTTTACACTTATTTGGAGAAGTAAAAACTTTTGGAAAACAATCAGTTCGGATTCAGGAAAAACAAGAGTATCAACAGATTGCTTGGAGATTTCACAAATAAAATATATACAAGTCTGGCCTTCGACACTTTAAGTCATACAAATATTTTGAGGCAGCTGGAAAAGGTCGATGTAAGAGGCCCCTTACTGAAGTGGTTTGAAAATTACTTAAAAGAAAGAAAATTCAAGGTGAAAATCATGGGAAATTAAAGCGAAGAAGAAGAAATTGTGTATGGAGTCCCACAAGGATCCAAGTTAGGACCACTGCTTTTTATAACATATGTAAATGACTTATTCTTAGTTGTCAAGCACAGTACTGGATATGCATACGCTGATGATACCGCCATTGTGGTGAGCCATAGAAACATTGAGATGGCAGAACAAATTATGCAACTAGAATTTGATGCAGTCATGACATGGTGCCATGATAACGGACTTGTAATCAATGCCCAAAAAACGAAAACCATGCATTTTCGCCCCCCACACATTCTTAAGCACAAAATTAAGATAAAAATGCACGAAGTTCAATGTTAACATAAATCACGAGACCATATACATCTACTAAAAGAGGACAACTGCTCAGATATGATCGAAAACGTTTCAACGTATAAATACCTTGGAGTTATACTTGACTACAATCTAAAATGGAGTAGCCATATTAAAGCGTTAATAACGAAACTACGGCAGAGTGCATACGCTCTTTTTCATCTTAGTTACCACTGTCCACCAGCTGTTTTACGACAATGCTTCTTTGGACAAGAGAGTCAAGCTATTATTAGACGGTCAACGAAAATGGTCAACGCATTGACTCTCTGACGTCAGAATGACGTCAAATCCTGTCCCACGGCTTTCAAGTCGTGTGATTGTCATTGCAAAACGTTGTCAACGCACTGACATCAGCGTTGACACTTGCGCTGACATGGTTTGAAAAGTCAACGCGTTGACTGTTTTCATTTACCGTGTAATCACCCCATCAGAATTTTTCGGACACATTGACAGATATTACCTGACTGCCCATCAACGCGTTGTCCAGGTACCAACGTTGACACGCTATAATTTCCTGCTGTGTCAAAGTAGCTGGCGTTGACATTCTTTTCATTTAAAGAAATAGCAACAAAAAGATAACAGCAACATAAAAGAAAACAAAACATTTCCAAACAAAATTATTTAAAGTTAAATTAGTTTGAGTTAAAAAAAAATGAGGCAAAGCACAAGTGAGTCGGATAAGTAAATGCGTGTGAATGCTGATGAATCGAAGTAAAAGTTGTCGGAGAAACATAAAAGAAAATTACTTTACTTGTGGACCAAACAATACGAGGTCTCTGCTTTGATTGTGGCAGTAGAGAAACGACCAGCGCTTTGGGATGAAGGATGCAGCTAATATAAACTAGTTAGTACAGGCAACGGGGTGTCAAATAAGGGCAATCTGAAAAAAGTTTTGACGTCCGAAAAGTTTGAATGCAGTTTTGAAGAGGGGTTGCTTCTTAGCATAAATCTCGATTTGCGGGATTTTTGGTCTTGTGGGGCGTCCAACATCTTGGAAAGAAGAAAAAATGTTTTTTTTTTTTTTAATTTTGAGTTTGAAAATTATTTTCTCAAAAACTGTTTGCTCAAACAAACCTCCGATTTAAAAAGTTAATTTAAGAATAGGTTTTTGGCTTTCAAAAAAGCT
Source organism: Melangyna quadrimaculata (assembly GCA_949320155.1). NCBI lineage: Eukaryota > Metazoa > Arthropoda > Insecta > Diptera > Syrphidae > Melangyna > Melangyna quadrimaculata. The sequence goes on along the minus strand of OX439485.1, from coordinate 169,811,489 downwards.
AATACATGGTATTTTGAGTGTTGCCGTTGATTTTTAATAATTTTGTTTAAATTTTAAGTAATTTTTTTAGTAAATTGCCCCTTCTGCCTAAACGGGGGGAAATAGACCCCCTCCCGTACTAATTTTTTCTTATCTTAACTCAACCTCCACGCCCTAGCCTATTCGTACACCTTATGAAAATCAAAAAAGTATTTAAGACTAAGCCCGTAAGGCCTAATTTTGTACTCGTTTTTCATTAATAACTTTTGAACTATCTACACCAGAAAAATAATTTATATACCGATTTTTAGGAAATTTAAATTGAAACAAAAAAGTCTAAAATATTTTTTTCAGAAAAAAGTACAGGAAGTGAGAAAAATGCAAATTATCAAAAAAAGTCATTTGTCCAAGATGGCGGACGTCCCACAAGACCAAAAATCCCGCAAATCTAGATTTATGCTGAAAAGCAACCCCTCTTCAAAACTGAATTCAAACTTTTCAGACGTCAAAACTTTTTTCTGATTTGTCCCCATTGCCTGTACTAAGTTGGTTGTATCAATTAAATACGTGGCTAAAATTGCCATTTCCATTTCATTTGCTTTTAACATTTTCCTTGCTTTAAAAAAAATTTAAACCGAAATACATAAATTTATTTGACTGTGTCACAGCGCGCCACCACTATGTGTGAACGTCAACTCGAAAAATTACAGATTTGTATTTTTGTCAACGGTCAAAGCGCGTTAACATGGTCAAGCCGTGTGATCGTCAACGATTACTTGTCAGCGCATTGACACCGATTTGGATAAATCCCGTTGACACATATTACCTGGCAACGCATTTTGGGACAACATTGACGGACTTGTGTCATTTGTGTAATCGTCAATATTTCAGGTGTTGACACGGTGAGCGTTGACGTTGCCATGTCAGTGCTTTGACCGTTTTTTTGGTGACGTCAGAGAGTCAACGCATTGACCATTTGCGTTGACCGTCTAATAGTAGCTTCACACCTTAGATATGGCATACTGGCGTGGGGGAGGGCACCTTGTCTTGAGAATATACATATTAAATTACAAAAAGTTATATACCGAGCTACATTGGGGCCCCAATACAACCGACGACAAATAGAAAATGATGTAAAATTGCTAAGCATACTACAGTTGTACAAGTTAGAAGTGTTATCAAATGTTCATGATGATAACACATACAAAACATCCTACCCAACAAATTTTCAACACAAGAAGAAGGAGTCAAAATCAATATTAGGTACCAAAATTCTGGAATGAATACGGGAGAAGAAGGTATGATGTTGCAGTGCCCACAGTTTTCAACGAGCTACCCATCGAACTTAGGAATCTGCCTAAAAAAGCAAACCTGTAAAAAGTTAAACAGTTTTATTTAAATATTTAAGTTAAAAAAAAATAAGCTAAGAACTTCCAATAAAAACACATCTATGTACACAGTCTTCTGCAGACAAGCCCACAAGGCTTTGCAGAAATCAATTATTTTACTGTGAATACTTTTGAAATACCAATAAATACAAAATACAATATCGACAGCTTCATCCTTATTGGTTCTCGAAAAAAAATTGACCAGTCATAGACTTCTTTTAACTGATTTTTAAACAAAATTTGAAGGTAATTTTTTTTTGGTCATTCGAATAAAAAGCACCCCATCAGAAAGTATGCCAAATCCACATTAAAGGACAACTAGTTTCAGTAATTTGCGGCCATAGTTTTTTATCAGATGAATTTTCAAACTTTTGTTTTCAATGCCGTATAAGACTTTAAGCACCATATTTATGGTGTTTTCAAAAAAAAAAAAAAAAAATATACCACCTGAAAGGTTACTAAATTCTTATAAGAGTTCAACTTGTTACAATAACTATTGGTCCGCCATAGATTTTCATATATACAAAATTTTTATTTTTTTGTTTACATAAGTCTTATACGACCTTGCAAAAAAAACTTTAAAATTCCTTTAAAAAAACTACGGCTGACCAAATTACTAAAATAAGTTGACCTTTCATGTGGCCTTTCGAAGGGTTGCTTTCTGATGTTGTGTTTTTTGTTCGAATATCACAAAAATAAGGTGCTAAAAGTCTTATACGACCTTAATTTTTGTCTGTTTTTAATTCATTCAAAAAAATCTATGGCCGACCAATTACTGAAACTAACTAACTTCTTATGAAGATTAAGTGGCCTTTCGAACGGTATACATTTTTTGAATATCTCATATAATGAGTTGATAGATGTCTTATACTGTGACCTTGAAACAAACTTTAAAAATTAATAATGAAAAAACCCTCGGCTGATCATTTGCTGGAACTAGCTGACCATTTTTTTTTACCAATTACTGACCTTTTAGATGTCATGCTTTTTACTCCTTAACTGGTTGTTGAGTATATTCCTCGCAACCATTCAAGACTTCAAAACATTTTAAAGAATTTAAAATTGTCGTTCGAATTGAATGAAGCAATTGAGATGAGAATACACCAAGAACACAGCACCAAACGAATGTCTATTGGACTTGTTGCATGAACAACAATACGGATGCAAGTTTATTCCTGCATTTGTTGTTTATTGCAGCAATATTCATATCTTGAACTTTTATAGCATCGAACTAAAATAATAGGACAAAATCAACTTTCAAAGTCTTGCGAGGGGTTCAAACAACAAAAAAAGTCAAGTTTTGAGATGCAAGTTTATTTTTTCTATGTCAGAAACTTGAATTCCTCTATTCTTTGAGTTTTTCGAAAGAAGAAAACTTTTTAAAACGATTTGTAACTCTTGAGCATCGTTTGTCGTTTGCTCTATATGGCACCATATATTTTCCGGGTCGATTGAGTTGCTTCCTTAACATTTCATATACATTTACACAAATCTACATTTATGTAGGATTTTTTTTATACATGTTAAGAAAACTGACTCAAAAGTTATGCCAAAAGAAAATTTTTCTCGGTTCAAAGATAGACGACAGAAAAAGTTTTTTTTTTCTTGCGACACCATTTTCTTTTGAAAAACGCGAACTAAGATTTTTGTTTCGTCTTACAATAACAAAAAATTAGTGCATTTTTGATAGGAACAAACTCTCATAGTGTAGTAGGTATCATGAATTTTTGGGTAGTTTGGTCTTTGGTGTATAGGGTAGAACATTTTTGTTCCATGCATCAAGTTGGGAATAATAATAATATTTTTGTGTGAGTGCTTAAGCTAGAAGATTGTCGCATTTGGGGGATAACGAGGACGACAACCAACCAACCAACCAACGAACGCACGCAAAGCAAAAGAGCCGACGAAGTTTAAAAGTTGATGGTCATGATATGATGATACCTACTTTGCATGTAAAAAACAAATATTTTATTCCTAAAGCGACAATTTGATGTAAGTTTTTCTTTTTACGAAGACAAAAAGATTGTACAAAAAAAAAAAAAAAAACATAAAATCATAGGGGAATAAGAAAGTTTGTGTTGGAAAACTTAAGCAAAACAAAGTTTATACCAAACTGACAAGTCACGTAGAAGGTTAGTGGCTAACGCTTATTTGTTTTTAAAACTTTATATATGTAATTTAGACTAAATGAAGCGAAGAAAAAAAATGTTTTGAAACAGTAATGTTTTATTTTTGTGTAAGTACTTAAAGTATTAAGGATAATAAAGTGATTAAGATTATTAAGAAGAAATTTATAGGATGCCCTTGTGGGCTAAAGGTCAACTTTTGTGTTTTATAAAATTATAAAAGGTCTGGTTGTTAATAAGAAGAATGTAGAAAACTATTTAAAATAATGGGCATATATCACTTATTTTTTATTGGTATTTATTTTTCTGCAAATTAATAATTATTTCTTTTTATATAGAAGGAGTAAGATTTCACCCACCAAAAATTAAGAAGACAATATTCGTGTTAAAAATAAAAAAAAAGTACGTTTACGCCCCAGTGACCTAGTAGGCCTTTAACGGAGAAGGGAAGATTATAGTCTTATATAAAAATAAAAACAAATAATATAACTTCTATTGTTTAGGTGTTGTCTTCTTCATTATAGTTTTAGTTTTCATGGTTTATAAAATAATTAAAATAAGGGGTTTATAGCAAATTGTTGATTTCTGCACGGTATGTTTTCTTTTCACTATCATGAGACTTAATATTCCATATTTTTTAACTCAAGTTATAATCAAGGGTGTACGGAGGATATTTACCAGGGAGAGTGGAAAAAAAAAACAGAACCACGTGATTTTATATTTATTTCGATTTTTTTTTTGAAATCTCGAAAAGAAAAGAAAAAACTTAAAAATGTGGAAAAAAGTCATAAATAAAAATGTCATAAATAAAAAAAAAATCAATTTTTTCTTTGATTTTATTTGTTCTTAAAAAAAATTGTTTATACAATTTTTAAATGCAATATTGTTTTAATAACTAAAAAGAAGTACTAAATTGCAAAATTATGTTAGTCATAACCAAAAAAAAAAAAAATTTGTATTATTAAAACTGACCTAGATATTACAGTGCGACTGAGCCACTTTTGAGAACACAGAAACCGTTGTATGGCAGCCACCAGTTATAGGTAACACAAAAATTAAATTTTTATAGAGAAAGTAAAAAGATTTGTCTTACAGGGTTTTCAACATTTGTATGGTAAGTACTGTTATTTTTAATTCTGGACACATAGCTTTTTCCAGTGTTCTAAAAAGTGTTAAGAAATCACTTTTTAAAGTCGTTTTCCAATGTTTGAGTTAAAAAAAAGAGACTATTTTTGACCTCTTACTTTTCATAATTTTTCGACGCCAAGAGATAACAAAAATTACCAGAAAAGAAAATATTTTCGTTAGTAATTTTAATTGAATTTCGCTTATTACCAAAATCGTAGCAACCGTATTTGAGAAAAATTATTTTTTCTTAGCCCTAAAAAGAATCAAAAGAAACATGAGACTTTTTACCTACAAGAACACTAGATAACTTCATTCATCAGTTCATTTAAAAATACTTCATTTTAAAATAAACAAATTTTTCTGAAATTCTGAAACAAACAATTAATTGTGTTTTTTTTTGTCAGTTTGCCTGCTTGTATGTATGAGCTAAACATCACAAATAAACAAAAATGTACTAACAGTTCTGAAATAAAATATTTTTTTAAACTTTGTGTAGTTTTGTTAAATATTAAAAATATTGCATGTTGAATGTTGTATGTTGAAAGTTGAATGTTGAATGTTGAATGTTGAATGCTGAATGTTGAATGTTGAATGTTGAATGTTGAATGTTGAATGTTGAATGTTGAATGTTGAATGTTGAATGTTGAATGTTGAATGTTGAATGTTGAATGTTGCATGTTGCATTTTGCATGTTGCATGTTGCATGTTGAATTTTTTAAATGACGCCGCTGTGAGCAAACAAAATTGACGCCCAGTCAAAAAAATATGGACGCCCGGGCGTCAAAAGAAATTAAAGTCCGGGTGTCAAAACCAAATTGACACCCGGTTGCCGAAAAAATGTTGACGCCCGGGCTTAAAATAATTTTTATGTTTAGTTTCATAATGTTGGGTTATAAAGTCAGCTTCACAGATAGTCTAAGAAAGATAGGATCGGACCAGGGACAAATTGATTCACGAAATTTAATTGCTGGTATCGACGCAGAATTTTATCCTCAACAACATATCCAAAGTCCCCCAAAATCCCCGAATTGGCTTTTTGTATAGACGCATTTTAAGAGGTGAAGAGGGGAGGGAGGCCGAAGTTTGTCAAGCTGAAAAATTTGTTGTAATACAATCTAATCATATGACACATGTTTTTAAGGTGCTTTTCAACGCTGATTCTAAAGAGACCAAAAGTGAAAAGATACATGTATCCTGTGGAAAGTTAATGTCATTTTTATGGAATGATCACTTTTTTTTAAAGTACTACAAGTAATACATTACCCAAAATTATTTTAAAATAATGGGATTTTAATGAAATTTGTTAAAAAATGTTTCATTTGGCATGTTTACCAAGAATCAGAAGAGTCCACAAAAATATCTGTGGTTAAACGGTGTTTTTTTTGACGGAGAGATGCAACTGAGTGATTATTACTATAACATCCATCAACAAATTCTGACACTTATGAAATTTCCTAAAAATATTAAATTTATATTGGCACCCAAGGATCAAAAAATTTCATACAAATATCTAAGGTCCAAGGGTGTTTTTGACAGTGAAATGTTTGACTTGCTTAACGGAAAAAACAGTAATTTTTGCTTGAAAATTAATCTAACTTTTTTTTAGGTTGCTTGTATCATATTTGTTTTTATTTTATTAGATTCGACGTTAAAAATTACCTTTAAATCATATATCATATGTCACATGTACCATCTCGATTGCACGAAAATACAATTTTTTCGTAAGACCTAACATTTTGATCCGTATAGGGCAGGTCAAACATAAACTCTCTAGAATAACTCTTTGAATCAAGTTATTTTAATGGACTCTTCTGATACTTGGAAACCATGACATATTTAATATTTTTAGCAAATTTCATCAGTGTCAAAACTTATCTATAGATGTTATGGCAATAATGACGCACTAACATCTCACCCTCAAAAAAACAGCCTTTCACCACAGATATTTTTGGGGACTCTTTTGATTCTTAGTAAACATGCCAAATGAAACATTTATACCAAATTTCTTTAATATCCCATTATTTTAAAATGGTTTTCGGTAATATATTACTTGTTGTACTTTACAAAAAGTTATCACTCCATAAAAATGACCTTAACTTTCCACAGGATACATGTATCCTCTCAGTTTTGGTCTCTTTAGAATCAGCGTTGAAAAGCACTCTAAAAACATGTTTCACATGATAAAATTGTATTACAACAAATTTTTCAGCTTGACAAACTGCCGCCTCCCTCCCCTCGCCACCTCTTAAAATGCGTCTATACAAAAAGCCAATTCGGGGATTTTTGGGGACTTTGGATATGTTGTTGAAGATACAATTCTGCGTCGATACCAGCAATAAAATTTCATGAATTAATTTGTCCCCGGTTGCTCATATTAAATTTCCTATCTTTCCTAGACTAAGACACATATTTAGTTAGTTTTGCGTAAGCGTATTAACATATACGATAGATGCAAATAACTCTATGATACAAAAAAAAAACAAAAACAAAATCCAATTACCTTTGAAGTGACCGATTAAAGATTGTATAGGTATGACTGAGAACATTATAATATGACACTTGAAAACTTTCAGAGACCCACAAAACTTCAATTTATCAACAAAAGAATGTTTTTTAAGCTTTTCATGCTTTAAAAATGTTTAATCTAAAAATCCTACATTTTCCATTCGTTATATAAGTTTGAAGACAGTTTTAAGGCTCTCCCAAACCAATGCGAAACATTCGGTGCGGCGAAGAAACATTCGTCAGTCAAAATTAATTTACATGGTGATAAATGAGAGTGCCCACACCAACTTGGCGGAGAAACATTCGCATTTTAAAATTTATTTACAGTATGATAAATGAGAGTGCCCACACCAACTGCGAATGTTTCTTCGCCGCACCGAATGTTTCGCATTGGTTTGGGAGAACCTTTAAGCAACATTTTGAGTTTCGTATGTTTTGTTTAAATTTTAATTTTATCCCAATAGAACTGAAATAAATATTCTTAAATTGAAATTCTTACAATTTAAGGTGGCGAATCTTAAATCGTAGGTATGTATGTTGATTTTGAATATAATGAACCAAAGATTCAATCTTTCTCTGATCAAAAAATAAAGTGCGGAAAACATTAACCAGGTCAAACCATGCAATAAAGATCAATCAAATTACCAAATGTCCATGGTCCGTAGTTGCCCGGAGTTGAATTACGAAAGAAACAAAAAACCAGAAATGGACAAAAAACACTTTCACGTCCGGCAAGGACCAATAAAAGGTCATGAATTCTTCGTTACAAGATAATAGAAGGTATGCAACAACACAAAAAATATACGTTCTATCACAGCACCACCCAAAAGGGCAAGAATGAATATACAAAATTCCAGCACTGCCTATTCACACATCCTTATTCCTAATACAGCATCATAAGGCATAAATAACATTACAAATTGTACCAAAGAGTAATAAAAGAGAACAAAAAAAGAAACAGGAAAACCCCATCAAAAAGAATGAAAAGCCAATAAAAAGGACAAAAGGACTCATTGTCTGACGCATCGCAACAAATATATATACCCACAGCGACATCTAGCGTAGGCAAAAATTCTCTAACACACAGGGGCCTGCTGCCATAAGAGCTGTGTAACAACTAATCTATTGACACTTTGAGAAACATTTTCACCAGATAGCTGCTGCTGTTTTGCTTGATGCTTGCTGGGTATAGTTCCAGGGGGTGGATATGGTTAGCAGCAGCACTATCTTTCCATCTATATCATTGCTCAATATAGCAGTACACTCCATTCCCATCAACTCAACCATTCCCCTGGGGAAATGTTTACATTTTTGTTATAACAGAATCGCGAGTCGCGACAAAGCAAAGCAAGATTACTCCAAACGTTTTGGGTAAATTTTTATGACAACATTTGAATAAAAAAATATTTTTATCTATGTTTATGACTTTATCAGCGACGAACAATAGATACTATAGCCCTGCGGGATCTACTGTGTATAGTCCTGAGTGGGCCGAAGTCTCTTCTTGGCATCAATTGTTACAGGATTTTCCTGGGAACTTCTGCAAGTTTGCTGATTAAATTTGGGCGACAATTTGATATAAAATTAATTCGGAAAGTAGCCGCAACTTGATTTTGTTCTTCTATGGACATGATTAGGTGATTGGCGATAAAAGTTTCCAACTTCGAAATACAACTTTTTCTATAGATTTCATTTATTATCAATATTGTGTATTTTTTTATCGATGGAATTGATGAGCTACAAATGAGAGGAGTTTTATTTAGTTTTGATGTATTCAAGAGGAGATGGTTTTTGGTATCTACACGGTTTATGTTTGGTTGGAAAATAAAATCCACGGATAGTTGAGATTTTTCGATTTAATAAAGAAAAATAAAATGTAGAAAAAGACAAAATTTAAAAATATAAAGGGTAATTCATGCAACGTCGCGTCGTAAGTTCAAAAACTGTGTAAAATGATAAGTTTACACAAAAGTTTGCATGAAGGATTTTTTTATTCATATACATAATTATGGTTAAATGCTGTGGGCCATACCAATGATCAAATTTAGTAACGACTTAAATATTTAAGTAAAATGGACCTACAGAGACAGCCAACTGGTATGATATTTAAAGTAGGGCTGGCCACGAGACGAGAAAAGTCTCGGTCTCGATCTTGGTCTCGCATGACGAGACCGAGACGAGACGAGACTGGCTTTTGAGCAACCGAGACGAGACCGAGACGAGACTATATATTTGGACCGAAATTTACAGAGAGTCTAATAAATTAAAAAAATCCAATTACATTTAAATACTTAATTTCTTTTGCACGTATTCAAACTATAACCGAAAATATTTCGTTCCAAAATCAACAGGTTGTCCGGAAATCGTATTTTTCGGAGACGAGATCGAGACGAGATTTAATTATACGAGACCGACGCGAAACCGAGACGAGACTGAAAATTTTCGATTTTAAAGAGACCGAGACGAGACTTACAAAATTCTCGCAGAGTCTCGTCTCGTGGCCAGCCCTAATTAAATGACATTGAGAAAGCCTTTGATTCAGTTTGGTACTATAGTTTATTTATGTAAATTAGTCCAATGTTTCTTGTCTGGAAGACGTTTCAAGTGTGTGTCAATTGTGGTGTTTCCGACGTAGTTTGTTTTGGTTTTGTTGTTCCTCAGGGCTCAGTTCTTGGGCCACCATTGTTCAATGTGTATTCATCGGATTTTCCAAATCTTCCAAATTTGTAAACCATCAATTTTGGCAGACGATACGACAATATTTTCATCGCATGAGTTCACTCTCAATATTGAGACGAATTTAAAAAATGCAATTGAAATATTAGAAAAATATTATAACAGATGGAAAATTAAGCTGAATACTGGAAAAATGCAAGCCATCTTTTTCTCACAAAAAAGAAAACCTTGTTACCTTCCCAGTAATTAGCTTCAAATCAACGGAAATACAATAGTATGGGAACAATCTGTAAAATATCTTGGAGTTCACCTCGACACCAAACTAACGCTTAATCAACCAATTAATTTTACTCTGCGGAAAATAAGTATTGCAGTAAAGATGCTTTACCGACCCATTTATAAATAAAAAATCTTCATTCACTAATCATCATAAGATTATAATTCATAAAGTTATTTTTCAATCTATTTGATTATACCTATGGATGCCCAGTATGGGGATATGCTGCGAAAAGCTACTTTCAAAAAATTAAAAATTTCGCTAAAAAAGTTTTTGAAAATGATGCTCAATCTGCCCTGGCACCATTCCACGTTGGATTTGCACATGATAGCCAATGTTGAATTGGTTTCTGACAGAATTCAAAAACTTATGAATAATTTTGAAAATAGATGTGATATTGCTGAGAATCCACTTATCAATCAGCTTTATTTATCCGGGATAACTTAATATAGTATACATATGTATATTTGATAGAAATTATTTGGTCTCACAGTGGGTCCCATTCATACTAAGCAGTGCTCAAAATTCTGTATCATATTTTAAATCATATCTACTGTTGAATATTGATACTTACTGCTATAACAAATTAAATTCAGTAAATAATATGTTATATTCGCCTGAAAAAGAACAAGAAGAAGAAATACTTAATACTATATACCATTAGGGTGGTGCTTATAAAGGTCTTTGTCTTATTTTGAATGACGCAGCCCCCTAATTTGTTCTAAATATATAAAAAAATCCTGTAAAATTTTAGCTCATTATATTAACGTTAACCCGGCCCGGAGACGTCTGAAGTTTTGTATGGGAAATCCCAAATTATAAAAATCTTAACTTTGGTAATGATTGATAAGAAAAATTGAATTTTGGAACACATGTAGTCACTTTTGTCATATTTATAAAAATGTATCAGAAAAAAATTTACAACATTTATTTCCCTACTTATAGCCATTAAAACAAAAATATTTTTTTTTTTATTTAATTTTAATTTTATTTAATATTGTAAATTTTTGTTTTAATACTTTTTTTTAAACATGCCAAAAGTAACTACATGTGTGCGAAAATTCAATTTTCTTTATCAATCATAACTAAAGTTATGAATTTTTAAAGTTGGATGTACAAAAATACATGGGATTTCCCATACAAAACTTCAGACATCCTGGGGTGTCGGGTTAACGTTAACAAAATGTGCTAAAGTTTAATAGTATTTTTTTGTATTTATTTTGAACTAATAAGGGGGGTGCGTCATTCAAAGTAAATCAATGACATTTATAAGGACCACAATAATATACCAAGTCGCAATTTCAACATGTGTACATAAAAACGAGTAAGGAATTGGTGCATTTTGATCCTGGAAAGTAAAATTTTCAGTCAAAAAACCGACAAAAATTGGTCTTTTATCCTAGGTCTCAATAGCTTTACCTTGACGATCTGATTAATAGAACTCAAAAACTAAGATTTTTAAGCCAACCTCGTTTTTGTTTTGTGAAGATTTTTTTTTGTTGATTTTTCCCCGATGCGGTTCGCTTAATAAGCTTATATTTTGAGTTCGATTAATTGGATCATCGAAATAAAGGAACTGAAACTTAGGACAAATTACGGAGCACCATTTTTCTTATTAAATATCTATATGAATTAATTAAACAAAAATCAGAAAAATCACTAATTTTAAACAAAACCTACCCCTCTCCCACTTTAAGCTATACAAAAAAGTGCAAAAACTTTTGTCTCCGATATCACGGACTCACCTATAAGCCCACGTAATTAGCTTTTCGGATACACCTCCATTACCCACAATTTATGTCGACTCTTTTACTATAAGTTTCCTGAGTCTCTAACTCAAACAGCTTTATTTTAAAAACGCACACCATGCTCTCACTTCTCTCTTCGGATTAAAAATAAAGAAAATTTGGTATTTCAGTCTGTATAATTAGATTTTAAAGTTCTCTGCGCAAATTAAAAACAAAAAACGTTTTAAAGATTACATTGCCTCCGAGTGAAAGCCTTTTTTGCTGATGTACTTTATATACATACTTAAAAACACTTTCAATAATAAAATACAAAATAGATTTGTAATCTACATACCTTGATTAACAATCGACATATTTTTTTTTTTTTTTTGAGCGAAAGAATTTAACTTTTAAAAATAAAAAATGCAACCACAAGATCAAGACCACAAGATCAAAAACAATTAAAAAGTGTCGACTTTGAAGTACCGTAACTTGGCCGCCAGACCAAGAAAAAAAGTAATACGTATGATGTGTGTTACAACGTTAATATAAATTTGGCACTTTAATTTTAATTTTTATTCACAAAAATTAAAAACGATATTTTGAGCACTGTTTTATATGGAGAGGACCCACTGTGCGTCTGTCCGTCTTTCTGTATGTACCTCGACCTGCAGCCTAAACGGCTGAAGTGATTTTCTTCAAACTTTGGACTTAAGGTTCTTTCCCTAGAGGGGAAATTGAAATTTTTTTTTATCTCAAAAAATAACGGTACCTGCCAAACAACCACTATACCAAAATTGATTTATTTCAAAAACGGCTCTAACAATTTTGCAAAAAAAATTACGAGCTGGTTATTAACGGTACCTGTCATAGAACCAATTTTTTGGTTTTCAAATTTCTCGTTAACGGCTTCACCAATTTCTACCAAATTTTTTTATGTGAGTCGTACTTTAAAATTTTAACAATTTTGCATATAAAAACTTTTGAAAAAGTTTTTTTTTGGATTTTTAAAAAAATATTGATTTTTTTTTGAAAATTCAATATCTTGAAAACGGGTCAATGAATATTTTTTAAATTTTGGGTAAAATTGTAGATTATTTAATTCTAAAAGTTGGCATACCAAATTTTATTTTAAAAAATGTTCAAGAATTTTTATATATAAAAAATTAATTTTTAAGAAAACCGCTCCAACGATTTTTGAATTTTTTTTTTCGTAAATTCACATTTATCAAACAAATCAGATGGCACACTTTTTTTGAGCTCTATCTGTTTAAGCTATTAAAAAAAAACAAATTTAAAGTAAATTATAGTAATAATTTATATTTTAAATTGTTTTTAAAACTTTTTTAATGATATCATAATGTTATAGACTCACTTATGCACATTGACAATTTCCAGCTACGTTCAAGTTGTTAGCTACGAGAGCAAGTTTGTGCAATCCAGTCGTGCCCATTTTTTTAAAATCAGATGAAGATTAATTCAATTAAAAAGTACAAGTGACCTCAACTCAAGAAATAATTGTGTTTCGCGCCAGGTATAACAGTGGGCTCTTCAGTCAGTCTGTTATACCCTGGTAAAACCTGGTCGATGTTTAGCGACTTTTATACAAATCACAGCAAGAAGATACTTTGAATTTGATTATTCTAGGAGAATTTGTTTAAATTCGTGCACCCAGAAAATAATTACCCGTGGTCAGGTTTTTAATAAAAAGAAGATGACAAAATTTAAATATTAAAATATTGAAATTACTTTTGTTTTAAGTGGAGTTGAGGTCACTTGTACTTTTTAATTGAATTATATTCCTTCACTCCACTTAAAACAAAAGTAATTTCAATATTTTAATATTTAAATTTCTTGATATTCTTATCAAATGAAGGTTTTTTTCGTATTTTCCTTCAAATAAAATTTGTAATTTCAATAAAATTTTTTTGAGGGCCAGTTTGTTCACACTCGATTATCTTTAATCAAGGATTATTCCAGTTGATAATCATGGAATGTGTTTGTTCACTTAAATTTTAATCAAGGAATCCATGATTTGAGCAGTTAATTGAAGAAATCACTAATCAGCCGAATTTGCTTGATTAGCAAGGATTTACAGGAATTCAGTACGCTTGATTTACGCACTCGCATTATAAACAGAAATACGTATGCTCATTACTTATACCTTTGTCGCCATCTTGGGTTTTCTGTGACGTCGCAATCAGCTTTTATTATTATTTTAATTTTGAAGTAGACTTATTAAATTTAGCATTCAAGGAAATCGTTTTTAAGTGATAAAAACAGTAAAAATATAAAAAGCAATTAGAACAATCAAATTGGTTGAAATTAATATTTTTTTTATAATTTATTATGACTATTGTGACGTCATACAAGAAACAAGCAAACCTTATTTCTTTTTATTGTTGTATGTGGCCACTTTTGACGTAAAGTGAAACAATTAAACAAAACAAAAAAAAACACAATATATTTTCTCTGGCTGCCATTGCGAACTGTGTTTTTGTAAAATAAAAGTTTAATGGTTGAAATAAGAATTTATTTACCTTCTAGTTATTGCAAACGCGGTTTTCAAATAAGAATTCACAAACACAAAATGGCACAAACGTCAACAAAAATGAAAAAAATTTAATTCTTGATTAAGTTTTGACAACCGAACTGACAGAAAGACTGGAAAATGGAACGATTTATGGAAAAGTCATGATTTGTTAATCAAGCTGAAAAAAAAGTGAACAAACACTTCGATTATATCACGGATCTGTAATCATGGATGAGGAAGAATCCGTGATAATCAAATTGCAGATTTAACGCACTGTGAACAAACTGGCCCTAAGTATAAGATAATATCTCAGTAGCAAGATAATAATAAGTATTGTCAAATCTCTGAATGTAAAACGTAGTCACAGACTTTTTATAAAAAAATTATCACGAAATATATATCTATCTATATAAATAATAAACCAACCATGGTATGACTTAAATATTTAGATGGACCCTAAATAATAAATATTACATGGTATGGACTCTAAAATATGTATCATAACATTTTAGTCCATACTGTTATGGTCTATTTTCCTTAAATATTTAAGTCGTTACTAAATTTGATTATTATTTAAACGTCAAAAATTAGACGTGTTCTGATTTCGAAGTTATTTTTAAATGGAGAACCAACGCGAAATCGGTGCCAAATGCCTATGAACGATACAAAATGTAAAATACACGACAATAGTCGTGCTTTAAGCGTAAGTCTTGTTTTAAGGTAGAACTTTTATAATAGTCGCAAGTATTGTTCGGACAAAAATGAGCGAATGCAAAAGTTTACTTCGTTGCATGAATACCCCTATAGATTTTTTCCTTGATTATATTTGATCTTTGAAAAAAATTTGTGTGCAGATTTTGAATGCAATATTTGCTGAAAACTTAAAAGTACCGGGGCGCAAAATTATAGTCAAATCAACTGAGCCATTGATGAGATATTCGAGAATATGCAGACAAAACGCATTTTATTCAAAAAATCTGAAGCTTTATTTCCGTTACTAGCATTTTTTGTTAAGAACTTGGTATGCAGTATTTATGAAGCTGTTCTAGAAAATATATGTGCGAAGTTTTTAATCGAAATCATTAAAGTCGTTTTTGAGAATATTTAATAAAACCAAAATCGTTGCTACCCGTTCTTAAATTCGAATTTCTCCTCTAGGGAATCACCTACAAATGCTTAAGCAATCCGTTTGAAGTACAGACGCACAGTGAAACAGACAGACGCCGCGCGCCGACGGACGTTTTGAAGAAAATCACTTTTTTGGACTTTTCCATCATCGTAATGTTAGTTTTGATTAAAACCTCGAAATATGTTTTTGAAACGAAACCAATACTTGCTTTATACTACGTTTCCACCAGACACTTAACCGAGATTTAGCATGATTATCACAAATCTCCTTGAAATCTCGAAGATTTACCATACAAATTTTAATCTCCTCGAATAAATATTTCAAATAAAACTCATTCAAATCTACTTGGAAACATGAGTTTGTCAAATCAAACGAACTTTTTTTTCGGAGAATAATTGTGGAACCGACCTTTTTTTCTCACTTTTTCTCACTTCCACTTCATATCAAAAAAATGAAACACCTTTTGAATGTTTTACCATAATCCTCTTATTGATCTTTGTGTGCAGTGGAAACACTAAACAAATCTCATTACCTAAATCTCGGTTTAGTGGTTGGTGGAAACGTAGTATATTATAGAGCAAGTAAAAACAGTTCTACGGCAGGAATATTTTAATAAGTCTTCGTGGTATTTCCACCGCAGAAAAATATTAAAAATAGAATTATGATACAAATTTCAAATGGTTTTTATGTCTAGTTAAGAAAATGGCATTTGAATGGTTCGGTTCCATGAGTGTTCTCCGTAAAAAGATTCCAATGTTTTAATTGCTAAAATCAACGTTTTTAAGAAGATTTATATGAGATTTATTTTAAATCTTCTTTTGGGGCGATACAGATTTGTATGGTAAATTTTCGAGATTTGAAAGAAATTTATAATAAATTTTACTAAAGCTTGGTTTAGTGGCCGGCGGCATGAAATTCAAACACTAAAAATCAGATATAACCGGTCTTTCAACAGGGACGCTACAAAAGTAGAGCAACACAGACAGCAAACGACGCCATATTTCTTGCCGCTCTTTTGACATTTCTCTTTAGTAAGATTTGCCATTTCATGATGGAAAGATAAACGAGCCAACAACGAGTCGAAATTATTAAAATTCACTAACGAAATTCGGAGTCAGTGGCCTCAACGTTAAGAGCGCTACGTCCAATTTATGGTCGTCATAATCATCCTAGCAGATCAACAATGGAGCGTCTAGTGGGAAAAATTGATTCCACAGGCACAGTACAAAATGTTCCCGTGCCAGTGAGACAAAGAAGTGCCCGTAGTGTCGAGAATATTGCTGCCACTGAGGCTTCAGTTGGAGAAAGCCCAAATGTGTCTCTCACACGTCGTTTTCAAGCGTTGGGCATCTCTGTGACGTCGTTGTGTCGAATTATGTGAAAAAATCTTGGCCTAAATCCTAACAAGATTAAATTGACGCAAGAATTGAAGCCGCTTGACCACCAGAAGCGTGGTATGTTCGTGAATTGGGCTGAGCAACAACTTGAAAATGATTCGGATTTGTATCGAAAAATCATCTTCAGCGATGAGGCTCATTTCTGGCTGAATGGCTTCGTCAATAAAAAAAATATGAGGTATTGGTCAGGGAGCAATCCACACGTACTCCATCAGTCATCATTGCATCCTGAAAAAATTACAGTTTGGTGTGGTTTACGGGCCGGCGGCGTCATTGGGCAGTACTTCTTCCGTGATGATCAAGACCGGCACGTTACTGTGAATGGGGATCGCTACCGTTCAATGATAACCGAATATTTTTGGCCCCAATTGGATGATATGGACTTGGAAGACATGTGGTTCCAACAGGACGGCGCCACAAGCCACACAGCGAATGTCACAATCAATTTATTGGAAACCAAGTTTGGAGAACGTGTTATTTCACGAAATGGTCCAGTCGCTTGGCCGTCTCGTGCGATTTGACGCCGTTAGACTATTTCCTGTGTGGCTACGTCAAGTCTATGTTCTATGCCAACAAGCCAGCGACGATTGATGAACTTCGTACGAATATCGAACGTGAAATTGCAGCAGTATCGGCCGATTTATGCTTGAAAACCGTCGAAAATTGGGTTCAACGTCGTTCTGCATGCGTGCCCGTGGTGGCCATGCAAAAGAAATCGAATTCCATACATAAAGGCATCGAACGTTCTTTCACAGGAATAAAGAATTTTATTGATATTCAAAACCGTTTTTGTTTTATTTAAAAAAAAAAACTTTTGTAGCGCACTTATTGAAAAACCCGATAGTTCTAGGACTTTTAAAATGTTAAACATAATAAACAACTTCTTCGTAAAAAGTTTATTCTAGCTTCGACCATGCCTAGTATACTCTGCCATCTTATTCGAATCACCCTGTTAGCTTGTTTAACCATCTATGTGTATACTTTTTCTGGCCTTGATAAATTAAATTTTAATTACCTATCTAAATCACGTTTTATTAAAAAAAGGAAAATCTCATTCAATAAATCCTTAGCACATTTTCAAAGTGGTCAAAATCAAACCAAAAAGTAATTATTCCGCTGATGTTAAATGCGCTAGGAATTGACTTGGTTGAAAAGTTTGACCCATAAAACCAAACCCCAACAAAAACCACACTAACATCACCCGACGAACTCTCCCAATTAACCACCGCACAAAACTATCTATTTTCCAGAAGTATTTTCCTTGTGATGTCAATCAAACCACAAACAATACAAATAACAAACATCAACAATTATTCTTACTAATCAAATTCAGAGGGGTGGACAATAGGGGGGGCGGGCGAAGGCGGAAAGGAAAGATAAAATATATAGGTAAGGACAGCGAAACTTAATTGCAACCTCTACCTGTTTTACATATATTATTTCTGGCATAACCACCACTTCTAATGAAAGTCAACCGCATAGACCGCCGCGCTCCGACAGAATGACCTTTAACCGATTTTCTAACCAAAATCAAATTATCACCGTTATATCCTTTCCCAAAATATAAATAAAACAAACTATAGGTCTACCTCAACTAGGCTGTTATCCTTTAATCAGTAGATAAATTAATGGCTAGATATATGGTGGGACATCATGATATTATCCTGACCGCGTTCACTGCTTCTCCAGCCGCACGTCACACTTCTTCTCTATACAGACGCAGACAGACAGACATTAGTATGTACAAATTAATGGGGAATTTTGTTCTCCAAATTAGACACGCATTTGTTGGTGAAAACGAAGGATCGCTATCGGTAAACAACGCCAAATCCTTTTGAATGCCGCTGCACGTACATAATAGAAACTTTTTCCTAATTAATTAACGTGCATATATATACACTTACCCGCTCGTCAAAATCCTTGTTGTTTGTTATATTTGTCGATTCAAGTTTTATTTATATGATGCTGGGATTTGCGAGTGGGCGCATCAGCATTAAGGGGCGCTATGCATGCTCAATGGGATGCGGTGAAGGTAGTCATTAACACTACCCGCAGCTACGTCATCAATCAATTAGAATTATAATAATTGTTGACACACTGTCATGGATCCTCGGAAATAGACAAACGAGTTATATTGACGTGACGCTCCTCCGTGGAGACAGTATCGCTCTGCACCAGCCACTATATGTTAGCGAGCGATTTGTTTTGCCAGCACCCCCCCCCCACCCATCATCCCTCCCCTCTCTTTGTTTGGCTGTTTGCCAGAGATACAGAGATATATTGCCGACAAGGACTCCACTTTTCACAAACAGGACTCTTTGGATGGTAATTAATGAGACAAACAAAACTGACGGTGCGGGAATATTGTCGGACTGTGGTGCGGTCATCAAACATTGATTCGTTATTGAAAACGAAGCGAGATGAAATGAAACTGTCAATTCACTTTCAATTAACGCTAGCTATAGAGATAGGTCTTAGGTTGATGGAATTCAAATTCTTGACAACAACTCTTAAATTTTGTGTCAATAGCAATCATTAATAAAATGATGGATTTGGTTGTAGCAATTTGCTTTAATACATTTAAGCGCCAAAACAAAACTAGTTATCGTAATAATCCTTTTTAAGTATTATAAAGTGAGTCCCAATAAGAGAAAGTTAAATTTTAGCATATAAACTAGCTGACCCAGCGAACTTCGTTCCATCCAAATTCGTTAATGTAATGAAGGTAATAATTCCGAGCTTCACATGCTGCTAGTGAGTTAGGTAGACGAGTTCCAAAATCATAATCTCCAAACCCAAATCCCCAAACAAAAATCCCCAAAACCGAAATCTCCAAATTTAAAATCTACAAAAACTAAATCCTTAAAACCAAAATCTCCAACCACCAGAATCCCCATATTTTGACTTTATCTAAGCCTCTAGGCACATCAGACCATTGTGTCATATCTGCGAATTTCTCGTGCCAACAAAACATAGTTAAAGAGAAAGCACCAACGAGAACCGTTTGGCAGTACGAGAAAGCCAACTGGGACGGTCTCAACGGTTTCTTCAGTAACTTTAACTGGTCACTATGCTTCCTCGATAGTGACGTAAACTCCAGCGCAGATATGATCACAAACTTAATTCTTTGTGGAATGAGTAATTTTATCCCGAATAGGGTAAAATCTATCAAACCCAAAGAAAACTCATGGGTTGATTCGAGCTGTAAAGAGGTTATTAGGGTTAGAGAAGTAAGTTTCCGATGTTATAAGGCCAACCCTACTGAGGGAAACCGGAATAAGTTCAAACAAGCTAGAAAGACCTGTAATGTTCATATTCGACGAACCAAATTTTTGCACGATCAAAAATTAAGGCAAAAAATACTACAATGTCCCACAGGTAGTAAACATTTTTGGTCATTTGCAAAAAATATACGAAATTCTACTTCGTCGTCGGTTCCAACGCTCGTCTTCAATGACACCCCTTTTGTCAGCTCGATAGATAAAGCCAATTTGCTTGCAGCACAGTTTGCTGTTAATTCGACGCTGCCAGAAAGTGTTATGACTCCTCCTGTACTTGAGAGCGTAAATGATTTTATGGGACAAATCTTCTTTCGCACTCGTGCAGTTGCCAGAGTCCTGAAAGATCTTGATATACACAAATCCGCTGGCCCGGATAGTATCCCTCCCATTGTTCTGAAGAGGTGTTCTTCAACGCTGGCAAAACCACTGCGTAAGCTTTTCCATCTGTCCTACTCTACTGGTCTCTTTCCGAGTGGATGGAAAACAGCATTTGTCCAGCCTGTCCGTAAAAAAGGCGTATCTTCTTCACCCTCCAACTATCGACCGATTGCACTTACGTCCCTTCTTTCCAAGGTTATGGAAACGCTGATTAATTTTCAGCTCAAGAAATATTTCGAAGATCGAAAGCTTCTTAATGACCGGCAGTACGGCTTTCGCAGCAATAGGTCCACTGGTGATCTGATGGTTTATCTCACCGAACAGTGGCACAAATCTTTACATCGTTTTGGAGAAAGTAAGATTATTGCACTTGATATTTCAAAAGCATTTGAAAGAGTTTGGCACCAAGCTCTCTTATCGAAAATGCGCGCATTTGGTATCGACGAACCTCTACTTCGTTGGATTAGAAACTACCTTTCGGACCGTTCAATTCGAGTTGTATTGGATGGTTTCAAGTCTGAAATCCATAAAATAAATGCTGGTGTGCCCCAGGGCTCCGTTTTGTCTCCGTCTCTCTTCCTTATATTCATAAACGATCTTTTATCTGAAACTTCTAATCCATTAAACTGTTTCGCTGACGACAGTACCCTCAGCTTCTCATATTCGTTTACAGATTCACACCCATGTCCTTCGGATGTGGAACTTGAACGGCAGCGTATGATAAGCTCATTAAATTCTGATCTCGACAGCATTGTCCAATGGGGAAACAAAAACCGCGTAGAATTTAATGCTTCAAAAACTCAATGCTGCCTCCTGTCATTAAAGCGAAACCCACCTCCAATGACGCTTTCCATGGACGGCACTTGCATCGAGGAAACCGAACAGCACTCAGTTCTCGGTATGTGTGTCATAGACCACCTTATGTGGAATGACCACATATTTGACGTTGCCAAAAACGCTGCTAAATGCTTAGGTTTTCTCCGAAGATGCAAGAAATTCTTTACTCCCTCTGGTCTGGCTGTGATCTACAAAGCATTTATTCGTCCAAAGCTTGAGTATAATTCACATATATGGGCAGGTGCTCCTATAACTCATCTAAGCTTGTTGGACCGAATACAAAAAAGGGCCCTAAAAATGATAGGTGATCGAACAATCACGTCAACAATAGCACCCCTCGAACATCGCCGCAATGTCACCTGTCTCTCACTGTTCTATCGGTATTTTTATAAACAGTGTTCTAGTGAAATAGCCAGTTGCATTCCTCCCCTTAAACAATTCAACCGTAATACTCGCGCTTTTAGGAATGCTCATCAGCTTACCCTTGAGCCCAATTTCGGACGTACCGTTAAGTATAGGGATTCTTTCTTTAGTCTCACAACAAGAATGTGGAATGCTTTACCTGACCCTATTTTTCCCCCTTATTTTGATATTCAGAACTTCAAAACCAATGTGCATCGGTATCTCCTTTTAAATCCTTCCTTATTTTCCTAAGGCTCGCACTGTGCTAGTCATAATTAAGGGTAGTAAGAACCCCTTTAGTGCGCGGCATGTTAAAAAAAAAAAAAAAATTATATTGACGCGCTACAATTAAAAAATTATTTCGGCGGCTATATTGTCAGTCGGTCTGTAATCAAAGTTTTTTTTGTACTAAACACTACTTTGGGTTGCCCGCTTCGTGGGTTCAAGGATTTTAACTCCCTTTTCGGGTCTTCTGTCCCGCTCACGCGACTCCGTCGTCGCTCCGCTTGGGGTATGCTCAGTCGTCTGGCAGGCGCTTATGTTGTCAGTCGGTCTGTTTATAAAGTTTTTTGTACTTTTTTTAAATTTTATTGTTGGGGATTTTTTTTTGGGGATTTTGGTTTTGAGGATTTAGAATATAATCATTTTGGGCTAAGAGATTTTAATTTGGCACATTTTTCAAAACATGGATATCTTAGGATTTGGGGATTTTGCGTTTGGTTATTTTGTGGATCTCCCGCTGCCTTTCTGCTATAGTTGTACACAATTCGGCCACTTCAAATTCTGTATTCAAAAATTCTATCAAATACAATTGGCGTGTTCAGAAAAGGGAGATTCCGGAGGGCCACAGCAATAAATTTCAGTTTGGCTGTCAAAATACTAAGGAAACAAATGTTTGACGGATCAAGGTCTCCGATATCTCTCTTTCCTGAACGCGCCTAATGAAAATAAGTGACATATAACAATGTCGATGTGAAACCGCAATGATTGACGTGTTGACCATTCGCTTTTTCACTGAAGTACTTTAATGGGAGCCAACATTTTTGGATGTTTGCCAACACGTCAGCATGCCACATACAATTTACCGTGTTAAAAGCATGGGCATATAATATTGATGAAGCCACACAGCTGATTTCTTTTGGTTTTTGGAAGGTTATACTAACTTTTATGATGGTTTAAGGGTAACAAACATTTAGCAATTGTCCTTCCGATTTATTAATTCTCATAGCGAAAGCGAGACGCACGGGAAACTAAAGACGCTACAATATGAATGGTAAATCGCTCGCAATAAGCGGACTCCGCGGAATGAAAACATCTTCGTCTTTAAAATGTCGCTTAAAAATCGTCGCATGAATGACATTTGATTTGAGATTCTTCACAATCAAACGCGTTCCGTTACAAAATTTCGCTGCATCAATTGAAAATTGTGCGGCACGGCCGGCGTTGTCAAGTGCGGAAAACCAAAAAAAAAAAAAAAAGGCTTCGTTTCATCCATCAAGGAGTCGACGGATTTGTATGAATTTAACACATTTGATTTTGAATGACGAAATTCAAACGATCCACATCCTTGTTCTTCGCAGCAAAAATATATTGTGCACTCAACCAATGATGTCCAGCATAATTCTGAGGGATATTCGGGAAAACATTCGTGAAATTCAATCAGGCCGATGACTTAGTCGACTGGAATCACACCCATCGCCACCAATTGCTTTTGAGAATTCTACAACGATTAGGTCATTTCGTAAAGCAACTCGTATGATCGTTTCCAAAAGTCAATTTCTTCACATATCACAATAATGTAGACGCTTTCAGGTATGTCTGGGAATGACAGGCAGTGTTTGACGAAAATCGCGTCACAGCAAAATCATTGCGCAACCAAAACGTTATAAATCATTTAGTTAATCCTTCAACATGCAATTCAAGGCTTAAAATAAGCATTTTTGAGCCATTGTGCACTCTCGTCCTATGTAGATGGTATAATCCTACATGCTGCAAGGCTTTCGCCATCGCTGGCTTCCTTGAAATGTTGCATGTATAGGTTCTTCATTCACTTGCAGATTGATTCAATGGCAATTTCAATACAGAATTTTTTGACCGCCTTCTAACAACATAGCAACCATCCTATAAGAATCGAGTACCAAAGCAATCTAAAATCTCCTACGAATCGTAGCCAAAATCAATGAATCCACTTCCACTGGACGCATGAAGGAAGAAAATGCCACCATTTCCGTTATCGACTGCTTGCATTGGACTATTGGCACATTTGAACAATGAACATCTTGACCCAATGCGACTCGATCGAAATCAATTTCTTGCTCAAATTCTCGATTAAATTCGAAGAAATGTACTTAAAACCAGATTTTACTAGATTTCCATTTTTCCTGGAAATGATCGCGATATTTCTCCATAGGTTTTTTCTTCCTTCGGCCAATATCATCAAATCCATCAAGACCAAAATCGTGAAAATCGGACGATCCATTCTCGAGTTATTGAAAAACAAAATGTGCACATATACAGCGCAACCTGTTGAGAATTTTACGACTTTTCAATTTAGTTCAGTCGTTTTCAAGTTTTAAGTATCCGAACAAACTACCTTTCATTCTTATATCATAATAAATTAATATTGACAAGTAGTTATAACATTTTACTTCAAAACAATTACAAGCTTCGAAGAATAACCCATTTCAATCATTTATTACCTTAAGGAATATAACTAACCTCATCAAAAATTCAATTCCGAAAATATAAGTGGGTGCATAAGAACATATGATCAATTCTAACCATCAAACCTTTCTTGATTATGTCCAGATAATCGTAGGAATATATATGTATTAATAATTTCCATCAAGCTCTGTATCTCTCTTTTGGCTTGACCTGCATTGTAACGCAAGGTTGTTTACCTATCAAATCCCCAAATAGTAAGGGTTGGCATTTGAACGTTCCTATTTCTATTATATTGCTACTATAATACAACACTCAAGTTTGTATGGACTTTTCTAGTCGTAAAAGTCAATACTGTATCAATAATTCTAAAGTGAATAGATCTAAGGTAATCTCTCTATAGGTATGTTTACCCGTACCCGCTCTTTTCCCCCTTTATTATTTACCTAAACCAAGAAAACTGAAAGCAAACAGAAATGTATATTGAATGTTAAATATTAACAACTGTGGTTATAGAGGGTTTGATAAAAGAGGATAAAAGGATTAAGTGACCTAAATACTATTCTCTTGTTTAGATATGTTTGCTTACAGTTTTACAGACATATTTCCTTGCAATTTCAAGGGATATATTGTTCAGGAAAATGTGGAGTACACGTTTACCTTTATTTATGAAATAAAATATATGAACTCTTCAATAATATACAAATTTTTGTTTATTCATCGATATCATAACGTAATTGAAAGAGATATGAATTCCTCAGTTCCTGCATATTAGTTGATGCAATGCTGTTGTTTCTTGGATTGTTCAAATATTGGTCCATTTCAGTGTAATTTTAGTTTTAATGAGAATTTTCACTTCATACTTACTTACTATGTATGTATGTGTATCAATGGGAAACAAAAGTTTACTTTTTATTTAAAAAAAAAAAACTTGGCTATTCCAT
Organism: Melangyna quadrimaculata; assembly: GCA_949320155.1. Classification (NCBI taxonomy): domain Eukaryota; kingdom Metazoa; phylum Arthropoda; class Insecta; order Diptera; family Syrphidae; genus Melangyna; species Melangyna quadrimaculata. Next base: position 169,786,121 of record OX439485.1, on the reverse strand, counting down.
AGAATTCCATTCAAATGTGTTTTCTCGTGATAACACTTGCAGTTAGGATGCATAGCTTTTGCTCCGTCATATTTAACATTGAAGGTTTTTGAATGAACAACCGAGTATTACATTTCGCCCTCTAATATAAACCCTCTATAACCGTCATATTGTTGTTCATTCAAAAACCTTCTATTCCATAGAATTTTCAAAAGGGGACCAGACCAGTTATAATAGAATTGATAAGCTCAGTAAAAAGGGTTAAAATGACAGCAATTTTTCTTTGTAACGGGATTGAAGTAGCAACTAGGTAAAAGGTACAGCCTTAATATGTTCATTAAAAGATTCGTTGATTTGCTTTATCGTTTTGCTTAAAAAAAGTTTTTCTCTTCAGTTGTTGTTATATCCCTAGGTTTTCTGTTTTTTTTACACAAATCAGGATTTTGATGTTTTGCGTCATTTGTACCTTTTTCTGCATGAAAAATTCTACTTGTAAGAGGATTTAATGGCTCAAAAAATGGTAGTTTAGATGCATTCCCTGTATAGATTTCTCGATAGACAGGTGTGTCAGTGTGTGTCCTATGACGAGAAAATATAAATAATACAGAACCATCGTTGGCCTCACATCTTAGTGAGACATTCTATTTTTAAATAGTCTTATCTGTTATCTCTATACCGATTTAAAGCCTAGCACTCACCTCGAGTGTAAATGAAATTTCTATATAAAAGTGACACTTATTTCACGCGATGGAATTCAAAACGAGAGGTGACTACCCAAATTTGAAAATGAAATGTGAACCGGTTAAAAATCAAATTCATTTCATATAATTTTTATTTCCCAACGTACGACCACTAGGAAAAACAAATGAAAGTGTGGAAAAGTGTGACATTTGTCTATTAATTTATTTTGCTGATAATAAAATTTAAAATAAATAAAAAAAAGCCGAAGGAATTATTTTGGATCTGACAATAACTTATTTTTGAATAGCTAGTGCTATACCGACAGGCCAAAATCAACAACATTGGGAATTAATATACAGCTTTCGTTATTTTTTTATTAAAAATTCTTTCAATTTGACAGTCATAAAAAATAAATATTTTTTTCATTCAAAGTGAGTATCAAATATTAGAAAGCTGAGGACTGAAAATTCACGTGCAGAATCAATTATGGTTTCATAATGAATATTCACGTGAATTTGAACCGCATATAAGAAAACGTTACGCGGTCAACTGTTTTGCGGTAAAACGTAGCCAACCCGACTAGGTATATTATGTATGCATGCAATGCACTATTGGCCGATCTAATTTCTTAACATTAATGACTCAGAATTATCATTTTAGTAACATCAATATGGTCATAATTAATAGTATTTATGTGTTTACTTCTTATAAAAATGTCTCTAAAAATAAAAAAGCCTATGTATTCCCGTAGCGTAATGGTTAGTGCGTTCGACTGTCACGCTGGAGGTCTGGGATCGCTTCCCAGCCTCGTCCACCAAAAAAACTAAAAAGTTTTTTTTTTCAGGGCTACTGCCTCTTGCGAGGAATTGACAAATCCTCCAAGAGTATCACTTGTCACGAATAAGTGCTTCTCGTCTAGCCGTTCGGATTCGGCATAAAATTGTAGGTCCCTTCCATTCCTGTCGAAAGGCGCACACAGGAATGGTTGCGAGTTGTTAGTCACTAGGCCCTGGTTCTTCATGAGCCGTTGTGCCACCCGATTTATTTTTTATGTATTCTTTTATTTTGTTAGATAGATACATTTTTTACTAGCATGGTTTCTTTTTTTCTGCTGAAAACACAGTCACTTCCTGAGAACCTAACCAAAAAAACAAAGAATTTAATTTGCCATCCTTTTTTCAAATATACGATTGTGAAGTTAATCAAACATTCAATTTTCTACCAAACAAAAAATCAAAGAAGATTCAATTGAAATGTTTGTCCTTTGATATACATAGTCAAAAGATTTAACTATACGAACAGCACTTTTCCTATACTAAGTCCAATGTATTTTCTGGTTAAAAAAAAATACATAGAATTTTTGTTTCATTTCTATGTACGAGTATGTATAGAAATTCATATTCTTACAAATATTGAAAATTTTAGAAATACATTTTATTCATGATATTGAAAAAGAAAAGACTTTTTTCAAACAACATCAATACCTACATTTCCTACAATCATAGACCAATTATGTTTATATATATAAATATATATATATAAATATATATATATATATATATATTATTAAATATGTAAAGAGACCAGAAAGTATTTCATTGAAAAATGCCAATTTTAATAATAAAGGATATAAAGGTAACCCACTGCAATTCTTAACTTGTTCATATACTTACTTCTTACTTACTTAGGTCCAGAAATATTTACTTGGATTGATGAGGAAGTTCCAAGGCTGATCCTTTTAGTTTTTGCCGAGTTGATCTTAAGCCCTACGATTTCTGCTTCTCTCTCCACCCTTGTTGTCATTCGATGGAGATCCATGATCCTATGAGAGAGTAAGCATACGTCGTCCGCGTAGTCCAGATGTTTGAGGTGAGATTGCAGAGTCCACTGAATTCCTCCATTTCCATTTGACAAAGCTGCGTGCAGTACGTCACTTATCACCAACAGGAACAGTATTGGTGACAGTATACAGCCTTGCCTAACTCCACTTTGGATTTCAAACTCCTCTGACAGCCTACCTTTGTGCAAAACGTGACACCTGGATCCATCATATGTAGCCTTGATAATAGCAATCAATTTATCTGGGATGCCCCTCCTGTGCAAAGCAAGCCAAATAAATTCTCTATTGACACTGTCGAACGCCTTTTCAAAATCGATGAACAGCAGGTGAAGTGGTGATCGATATTCAACGCACTGTTCGATGATGATCCGCAAGGTGTTGATGTGATCCACACAGGAAGATCCAGTGCGGAAACCTGCTTGTTCGGCGTCGAGTGTGTCTTCGAGGTGGTCTTTAATTCGGTCCAATATTATCCTTGCTATTATCTTGGCTTCTGCAGGCAGAACGCATATTCCTCTCCAGTTTTCGCACTGTGTGAGATCTGCTTTCTTTGGGAGCTTGACAATCATTCCTTTTTTCCACTCTTCAGGAAAGCTCTCTGCTTCCCAAGCTCTCTTAATAAGTGGGTGCAGTAGCTCGCTCGATGTCGTTGGGGCTGCTCCTAAGAGCTCTGCAGGAATACCGTCAAGTCCAACCGCTTTGTTGTTCTTCAGTGCTTTGATGGCGGTGATAATTTCTTCTTTACTGGGGGTACGGTGCGTATTCGGGAAATTGTTACTTCGGGTAGCTCAGTGGGAATAGGGTTCACTTCACTTGCGAAAACGCGGTTTAAAACCGCAGAAAAGTGTTCCCTCCACCTTATGAGCTGGTCCTCATCCGAAATTAGCAGGGATCCGTTTGTGTATTTAACCAGGTGTTGTTTAGAGCTCTGGACACCAGTGAGCTCTTTGGTAATTCTGTAGACGGTCCTACTGTCACACCTACTAGCGGCTTCTTCTGCTTCTGTAGCCAGTGCGTTGATGTAGTTACGCTTATCACGTCGCACACTACGGTGAACTTCCCTCATCTTCATGCGGTACGTAGACTCAAGCTCGTTTCTCCCTGCTGCTGGGGTAGCTGCGATGCGAGCTTTAAGGTGTTTCCTTTCTTCGATCCTTGCCCAAGTTTCGTCGGAAAGCCAAGCACTATTTCTTCCTTGCGCCCGGCCGACTATACTTTCAGCACCGGATATGAACACATTTTTCACAGCACACCAATGATTTTCGATGGATGTGGTTTCCGTGCTGCTGATTGCGTTCAATCCTTGTGAAAGGTGGTCCCCTAGTTGTTGGCGCACTGCAGGATCCTTTAGTCTATCTGTATTAAACGTGGGCATTCGAGTGTTTCCTTGGGATCTCCGAACTGCAGCTGTACGCAATCTTACGGTAGCAATTATCAGATGGTGGTCCCGGGCCATTCCCATGTCAGCACCTCTTCTGTTACGGACGTCCTGGAGACTGCTTCTAAAACGCCGGCTGATCGCGAAGTGGTCAATTTGGTTGGAAGTTGCTTGTCTGTCAGTCGACACCCAACTGACTTTGTGGCACGTCTTATGCTCGAACATGGTCCCTCCAATAACAAGGCCGTTGGCGTTGCAGAAATCGACAAATCGTTCGCCATTGTCGTTTTGGTTACCAACACCATGTTTTCCCATGACATGCCTTAGCCCAGTGTTGTCATTGCCAACCTTGGCATTTAAGTCTCCCATCACCATAACTATATCACCTCGTGGAACGCTATCATAAGCAGCACTCAGCCGGTTATAAAAGGCCTCCTTCTCCTCGTCAGAAGAGAGCAAAGTTGGGGCGTAACACTGTATGATGGTGACGCGACGTACTCTAGTCCGGAACCTGGCTTTCAGGATCCTGTCACCTAAAGGCTCCCAGGAAATTAGGCTTTTGAGAGCTGTTTTGGAAAGCAGCAATCCAACGCCAGATTCCCGAGCGCTTCCAGGTGTTTTTCCGGAATAGAATAGTACAGTGTTACGGGTTGGTGACTTGAACTTCCCCGAACCCAGCCATCTAACTTCACTTATCCCTAAGATGTCCATCCTATACCGCATGAATTCCTTCTCTAGTTGCAGGAATCTGGCATTCTGAGGACCTTCTTTTCCATTGTCAAGAAGCGTCTTCACATTCCAGAAACCAATCTTTGTCCGGGTACAATAGCCAAAAGTCGTCAACGAGTTATCATTAATTATCCGAGGCGTAGTGTTGGTTTCGGTAGCGGGTTGATTTCAGTTACGGAGAATGCTAACCTCCGTAACCTATCCTAGAAAGCTAGGCCTTTTCGCACTTGTAATTTTAGCCTATTTATGTATATTGGGATACATAAATAACGGGTGATTTTTTTGAGGTTAGGATTTTCATGCATTAGTATTTGACAGATCACGCGGGATTTCAGACATGGTGTCAAAGAGAAAGATGCTCAGTATGCTTTGACATTTCATCATGAATAGACTTACTAACGAGCAACGCTTGCAAATCATTGAATTTCATTACCAAAATCAGTGTTCGGTTCGAAATGTGTTTCGCGCTTTACGTCCGATTTATGGTCTACATAATCGACCAAGTGAGGTGAATGGCGATCGCTATCGTTCAATGCTAACAAACTTTTTGTTGCCAAAAATGGAAGAACTGAACTTGGTTGACATGTGGTTTCAACAAGATGGCGCTACATGCCACACAGCTCGCGATTCTATGGCCATTTTGAGGGAAAACTTCGGAGAACAATTCATCTCAAGGAATGGACCGGTAAGTTGGCCACCAAGATCATGCGATTTGACGCCTTTAGACTATTTTTTGTGGGGCTACGTCAAGTCTAAAGTCTACACAAATAAGCCAGCAACTATTCCAGCTTTGGAAGACAACATTTCCGAAGAAATTCGGGCTATTCCGGCCGAAATGCCGACCATAAATCGGACGTAAAGCGCGAAACACATTTCGAACCGAACACTGATTTTGGTAATAAAATTCAATGATTTGCAAGCGTTGCTCGTTAGTAAGTCTATTCATGATGAAATGTCAAAGCATACTGAGCATCTTTCTCTTTGACACCATGTCTGAAATCCCGCGTGATCTGTCAAATACTAATGCATGAAAATCCTAACCTCAAAAAAATCACCCGTTAGTTGCCCTTGACTTGTTCATATGACAAATATTAAATAACTATTGGTTTTTGTTTTGTATACAAAAAAGTTGAGGTATTAACTATAGTTTATTTAATAAGAAGATGAAGATATTTAAATATTAAAATATTGAAATTACTTCTGTTTTAAGTGGAGTGAATGAATAAAATTCAATTAAAAAGTACAAGTGACCTCAACTCCAGAAATAATTGTGTTTCGCCCAAGGTATAACAGTGGGGCTCTTCAGTCAGTCTGTTATACCCTACTAAGACACAAATTTTGGTCGATGTTTACCGACTCTTATAAAAATCACAACAAAAAGATAGTTTTTTATAGTTTATTTATATAACGGAAGGGAATGGAATGGAGAATGTCTTAAAAGGTGTTTTTAATCATAACGTCCTATCCTTCCGTTCGCCTTTGTACCCACTGTGGTCGATTGAGCTTTTAGAACCTCAAAACCATCGAAACGATTTGCTCCAAAATTTGATACATTGCATTTCTATTGCGGGTTTTTATTCTTGAATGCGTTCAATTTGAACATAAACTTCCAAAAAATTCGCCCAAATTAACTTATGAATTTCTTAGAAATCACACTGGACAATTTTTCATATTTCTGGTATAACTTGAAAAATTAGCTGAAATTAAGAATTTAACCGAAACAACTTTTTATTGAGAATTAGATTTCCTATCAAAATAAATGGTTTGAAAAATTTTATAAATAAATTGTAAGCTGGAAAATCATTAGCCTTAAGTAATAAACGAATTTGGAGTCGAACCTATAGCATATATTCGATTTATTTTGTATGGGATAGACTTGACTTTAGGCTTAATTGTACTATAAATTCGTTTATTAAATAGGGCCTATTATGATATTAATATGTTTTACTAAACTGCTCATAGCATTTGTTCTGTACGAAGTTAAGTACAAGACATGTTTGAATATAAAAGAATACGCTCAAGACAGATCGAAAAAGATTTTTTAGTACAAATTAGTGAATACATTAAACCACTTGCGATTCTTTTCAAACAATTTAAAAGATTCAATATTTTACATGATCTCTTCAAAGATAATTCCTTAGAAGTTCAAAGTCAATAAATCAAATTATGAGTAAAATGTTTTCTCCAGAAATTTTAACCAATATTTTTTAAACTTTCGCCAAATAAAAAAAACTGGCTCACTTTTAAACCACTGTTTACCCGCTACTTAAGTTCTAGATCAAAAGGAAATACAAATCATAGAAAAAATCTAAGATTTGTTTTTATCGCACGATGATAAATTTAGATTCCATAACCATTTATGATGGCTCGTAACATGACCCACACAAATTGTTTTGTTTTACTGCTTTGTTTCAATACACAAAATACACCGCAATTCTTGATAGATTTGCTAATACAATTTTTATATGCTTTTTCCGCCCCCCCCCAAAAGCTATTTAATTTGATGACCTCTTTAAAAGGGATCAATGTCACCATCAGTATTCACATTCCAGGTTTATCCAATCAATCAATCATCAACCATTACGCAATATTTCAATCAAATCCGTTTCACCTTTTACTTAAAAAGTAATATACCTGGTTTAATATTATGTAGGTATATGTAGGTAGCCATCTTTCCACACGATTGACTAAGCAAATTTACTTTTCTTCGCCTCCTTAGTACAAGAAGCATATTCATTGCTGCGTACATATATACAGATACTCGTGCATACATATAGAGGAGTCTTTTTGTGATTCTATTTTCGTAGCTTTCAAACTTATTTCATTTTAAATCCAATTGACCATCCTTCATTATGGTCCTTGTCCATAATGGCAAATGAGATTTCTGTATACCAAATCACAATATATAGATAGGTACTTCCTATGCGATGTGGGATATACCTTTGGCTTCCTGTAATTGAATTTTATTCAGAAAAAGGATACTTTAACTTACTCTTCTTGTCTTGTCTTATTTTTTTTTTTTTCATTTTTTTTGTATATCTACCCAATGCGAAGAAAAGCTGCCCTGTCACTCAGATAACAAGGATATCGAAATGAAAAGTTGAGAGTATATTATTTCTGGATGAATAATAATGCTGTTTAAAGTTTGTTAAATTTCATTCACAGAGGATAGGCCTGGTAAAAGGTAAACAGAAACACCCAAAAGACAAAATGTATGCAAGATTAAGTAGGTCAGATATAATAGGGATCTACTGTAAGCACGTGTCACTTTTGTTAAAGTAATTTATTTGTTTATTTATTTAGCTTATTGCAAGCGTAGACTTATATACTAATACAAAATTTAATACAATAAACCTACACAATATATACAATATACAGGGTGTCCCGTAAGTAATGGATAACCCTGAAATGCTGCATAGTAGACTTTATGACCGTCCTGAAAACTCATAAAAAAAAGTTCTATCCCAACCACAAGAAAAGTTATATGCATTTTTTTGTTCAGTGGATTATTTTTTTTCTTGCTTTACATTTTTGAATACCACGACTTCAAAAGAATGAGTTCCATCATTTTTTTTTTTGCAGGAATATTTTACATTACTTGTGCCAACACATAAGTAGAAGAAAATTATTATAACTGTTGGACTTCTTAGAGAAAAAAATTATTTAACATTGAATTTCAATGCAAAATGTGAAAACAAATAATTTTTGAAAAAGTTAAATCATAGCTGGTATAAAAAAAATGCATGAATACCTGAGTGGCCAACTATTTTAAAAATATGCGCGTTAAATGCAGATTTCAAAATGGTATTACTTATTATTATATCTAGAGTCAATAGCAAGTTATTAGTAAAAATCTGCAATACTAGAGTAAATTTAGCAAAAACAAAAGTTTTCAAAATTAGCACAGTAAACGTGAAAATAATACCAAGCGTTGAACATAGCAGATTTTTGATTTGTTGGCTGTTTCTACGATGTTGTCCTAATGATAAATCCAAGCTTTCAACTTCTAGGGCCGAATGCATTATTGATAAAAATGTCAAAGAATTGCAAAAAACGGCTACATTTTCGAGCTTGTTTTTAATTTTACCTGTTCTATTGGGCTTTAGCAAACCCATCAAATAAGTTTGTTGGTTGCTATTTTTTATTTGTTATTTTCTCCAAACAAAAAGTCTTCTGATTCAATTTTAATTGTGTTTTTTGAATAGTAAATTGTAAGATCCTGAGAAAGTGAGAACGCATAAAATCGTAAGTTTTTTAAATTTTGAATTAAAGTTTTTGTAATTTGATCTTAATTCATAAGATTAAGACCACGGCGAACACTTATTTATATCGTTTTTATTGTTCATTCTTCAGAAAAATTAACGGTCTAAATAGCTGTTTTCCTGAACCTGCTTTTTGATAATTAAGACGTTTGATTAAACTTTTTCGATGCCACGTATTCTGTATTCTGCACAAGAATATGCAAACATGCATTTCATTTATGGAGAGTGCAGAGGCAACGCAAACGAAGCTGCGACTCTGTATAGGGAAAGGTACCCTAACGCACGTCACCCGTATTATCGAGTGTTTATTAGAGTCCATAGCTGTTTCTCGGAAGGAAGGCTGCCTGGTAGTGGTGTTGGTGGTGTTGGCGTGGGACGACCCCCTCGAGGAGATACTTAGACTTAGTGCTTGCGGAACTTGACCGAGATCCTACAGTATCAATCCGAGCAATAGCACGACGCACTGGGATCGGAAAGACGACTGCGCATAATGTGCTAAGTAAATATAAATATCATCCCTTTCACCTAACACGGGTGCAAACTCTACAGCCGCAAGATTTTGAAACGAGAATGAGTTTTTGTCGACAAATGATAATGAAAATTGAAGAAAAGATCCGCAGTTTTTTGACAAAATTCTTTGGAGCGATGAGTCGACATTTAAAAGAGATGGCTACACTAATCTCCATAATCTCCACTTCTGGGCACTACAAAACCCAAACATCATGAGGGAAGACAGGTCCCAGTACCAATTCAAAATAAACTATTGGACTGAGATTCTCAATGGGAAAATAATTGGACCCTTTGAGTTGCCGGGGATTTTAACTGGCCAAGGTTATTTGGAGTTCGTCCAAAATGATCTCCCAACCTTGCTGGAAGAAGTGCCTCAAGACCTAAAGGAATCCCATTGGCTTCAAAATGATGGTTGTCCAGCACACTATGCTGTGCCTGTGCGGGCATATTTAAATGCCAGATATCCAGGCAGATGGATAGGACGTCTGGGACCAATTTTATGGCCACCCCGTTCACCAGACCTTAATCCACTTGATTTTTTTTATTGGGGATGCATTAAGGAAATCGTATACAGCAAGCCGATCAGGTCTTTAGAGGAGCTAAGAAATCGTGTGGAGGCAGCTGCATTACAAATTTCTGAGCAAAACCTTGCACGTTCACTAAGACGTTCATTTATTCGGAGGTGCAGAACCTGTATTAGTGTGGGTGGAAAACAGTTTGAGCATTTGCTTTAAATAAAAAAAAAATTATCTATTTTTGTTTTTGTTTTCTAACTAAGTGATCATGTGATTAAAAGCTGGCTCAAAAACTTTTTGTTTAGAGAAAATTACAAATAAACTAAGAGCAACCAACAAAATATTTGATGGGTTTGTTAAAGCCCAATAGAACAGGTAAAATTCAAAACAAGCTCGAAAATGTAACCGTTTTTTGCACTTTTTTGACATTTTTATCAATAATGCATTCGGCCCTAGAAGTTGAAAGCTTGGATTTATCATTAGGACAACATCGTAGAAACAGCCAACAAATCAAAAATCTGCTATGTTCAACGCTTGGTATTATTTTCACGTTTACTGTGCTAATTTTGAAAACTTTTGTTTTTGCTAAATTTACTCTAGTATTGCAGATTTTTACTAATAACTTGCTATTGACTCTAGATATAATAATAAGTAATACCATTTTGAAATCTGCATTTAACGCGCATATTTTTAAAATAGTTGGCCACTCAGGTATTCATGCATTTTTTTTATACCAGCTATGATTTAACTTTTTCAAAAATTATTTGTTTTCACATTTTGCATTGAAATTCAATGTTAAATAATTTTTTTCTCTAAGAAGTCCAACAGTTATAATAATTTTCTTCTACTTATGTGTTGGCACAAGTATTGTAAAATATTCCTGCAAAAAAAAAATGATGGAACTCATTCACTTGTAGTCGTGGTATTCAAAAATGTAAAGCAAGAAAAAAAATAATCCACTGAACCAAAAAATGCATATAACTTTTCTTGTGGTTGGGAAAAAAATTTTTTTTATGAGTTTTCAGGACGGTCATAAAGTCTACTATGCGGCATTTCAGGGTTATCCATTACTTACGGGACACCCTGTATATAATATAATACAATAAAAATTAAAGAAAAAAATAGAAAATAAAAAAAAATAGCTAAGGATTAAGGGGAAGGAGTGTACAGAATTCTTCTGAGGGACGGGGTACTAATTGAGAACTCAAATACATCTTGGACAGTGTTAGCTGAACGAAGCATTCTACACATAGGGTTGAAGTGGCCATAGTTAATACGGTGAACGGGGAGGCGAAAGAAAGGGACAAGTATTAAATTACGGGGATTCAATGTTTACTACTCCATTATACGAAGAAGAAAGTGGCAGTGGATTGGCCATACGCTTCGAAAAGGCGATCGGTGCATTGCATTTCAAGCAATGCAGTGGAACCCGCTCACACAGGAGGGAAGACAAGTGGGCCGGCCTAGAAGTACATGGCGAAGAACGGTCGAACAGGAATCGGCACGACTGGGGAAAAGTTGGAGAGAGCTGAAATACATTTCAAGAAATCGTACACGATGGCGCGTAGGTGTAGTGGAGGCCCTATGTCCCGTAAGGGAAACATCACGGACGTAAAAGGTCCGAGGACCTAAGTAAGTAAGTAATGTTTACTACTGCAAGCAGCGTTGGACAGTCAATTATACCAGTGATAAGTTGGTGGACGAATATTATGTCTGCGATTCGACGACGTTGAGCAAGGGTATGCAAACGGTATTCATAAGGGGGCAAACAAAAGGGGTCGGACCAAGGCATATTACGCAGAGCGAATCGGACAAATCTTCGCTGCACTGCTTCAATTCTTAAAGATTGAGTGATTTGGAAGGGAGACCAGACCTGACAAGCATATTCGAGGATAGGTCTTACATATGTGGTGTATAAGGATTTGGTAACATAGGGATTGGAAAACTCCTTAGACTACCGTTTAATGAACCCAAGGGAAGAATTTGCTTTCGAAATAACCTGATCAATGTCAGAGCGGAAATTTAGCTCTTTATCACAGATTATTCCAAGATCACGAATAGAGGAAACTTTAGGGACAGGTTCATTGGAAAAGTGATAGGTTCGAGGATTTGAAGGTAAGCGTTTACGGGAGAAGGTTATAGATTGACATTTATTTACATTGAGTTCGAGGAAATTTTTATTACACCAAGTAAGAAAAGTATTTAGGTCGAATTGAAGGAGGAATGAATCATGAGGAGAAGAGATGACTTTTATAATTTTAATATCGTCTGCATAAATTGAGAGATCCGAGAAGGAAATGACTTTATCTACGTCATTGATCGCAAGCACAAATAGGAGTGGGCCCAGATGGCTGCCTTGTAGGACACCAGAAGAGGCGAATATTGGCTCAGACACCGCGCTTCGGAAAACAACCCTATATACCCGGTTCTCAAGGTATGATTTTATCCATTCAATAAACAATGTTGGAAAACCATAGGCCTTGAGTTTAAGATAGATAATTTGGTGATTGATCTTATCGAATGCTTTGCTGAAATCAGTAGTTATTACATCGACTTCGTGACTTTTTTCCAGTGCCGGGAGTGTCATGGAGACAAACTGGGTAAGATTAGTCGTGGTGGATCTACCCTTTAAGAAACCATGTTGTAGTGGAGAGACAATTGATTTGCAATGGAAATAAAGAGAATCGTATACTATGCTTTCGAAGAGCTTGGGGATAACGGAGAGTTTAGCTATCGGTCGATAGTTTGAAACTTGGTTCTTACAACCCTTTTCGAAAATGGGAAAAATAAAAAATTCTTTCCAGAGTGAAGGAAAAACAGCTTGTGACAGAGAGAGTTGAAAGAGATTAGTGAGGGGTTCACAAAGAGAAATAGCGCATTTCTTAAGAAAAATTGAGGGAATGCCATCGGGGCCAGGTGAATGATCATCTTTCAATGATCTTAACTTAGCAGAAACTGTACAGGAATTAATGGTCAACGAAACGAGAGACGTGTGTGGGCAATTATTCGGGAACTTGTGGTATTCAAGGTCAGGTACATTTGGAGCATTGCTATAGGATTGACTGAAAAAGTTTGCAAAGAGATTGACTATTACATTTCATTCAGAGGAAGACATGTAGAGGAAATTGAAAGTTGAGCGAAGGCCGTCCGATTTTCTTTTCACATTTATGAACTGGTAGAATCGTTTTGGATCAGAGATGAGACAAGTTTGCATTTTATTAAGGTATGTCTGGTAGAGAGATTGGCACAAGACCGAAAAGTCAGAGGAGGCTTGTTGATAGAAAAAATAGATTAATGGTGACTGGAATTTAAGGTATATTTTCCATAATTTATTTCTTTTATGTCAGATATTACGTAACTCTTTAGTATACCAAGTAGGTAATGAAACACATGTTTTTTGAACCGTATAAGGAACACAATGGTTAAGACATGCGAAGATTGAGGTGTAAAAAAAGGAAAGAGCTATGTGGATGGGAACAGTTGGGTTAATAAAAAGGTTAAAGTTAATGTTGTTAAGAAGGTTGTTTAGTTGATTAAAATCGGCTTTGCGAAAGTTGAAGAAGGAGGACTTTTCAGACTGAATAGTTTGATTGCAGTCATCAAGACAGTGGATAATAGATAATGAGGGGTGATAGTGATCAATAGTTGTGATGAGATGGAAGCTTTCAGAGACCACAGAGTTAAATGGGTCAGAGGAGATGGCGAAGTCGAGTTGTCTCTCTAAATTATTACAGATACCACTGATTTGGAAAAGTCCTGACTCCAGTAGTCTATCTGTGAAAAGAAATTCTTTTTCAGAAGAAGGATTGGCGGGGACAAAACATGATTCATCTTCAGATGGTATCCATTGCAGGTCAGGTAAGTTAAAGTCCCCGAGAATGATAAAGTCATCATTTGAATTTGCATCCTCAATTAACGAACAAATTGAGTCAATAAATTGTTGATAGACAGAGTTAGGCCGTGAAGGACGAACATAACAACAAAGGAAATAAAAACACCGTTTAGATATAGACAGTTTGATACATACGAATTCATATAGTGGTGATATAGAGACTTTAACTAGAGATGCGTTTAGATGATTGCTGACGGCAAAAAGAACACCACGACCATTTGGAGCGATATCACTTATTTGGCCATCCGCACGAAAGATAGTAAAATCTGATGTAAATAGTTCACTATCGAGAAAATCAGAGTTAAGATTTGTTTCTGTGAGGGCAAATATGTCAAAAGGAAGATTCTGGGAGTTGAGATATACGTTAGAAGTTTTAGTACGAAGGCCTCTAACATTCTGATAATAAAGAGAAAGCGTAATTGTAGATGCAGGCTGCAATGCTGAATTACAATTAAAGACGAGGATTATGATTGTAACGAGCAAATGGTAAACGTTTAGAATTTAAATGTGAAGCGTAAGTAGCTAGGTGAAGAAATATTTAATGTTTAGTGGAAGCGGATATATAATTTGTTGAGAATAGCTGGATCAGTTGGAAGGCCTTCTTTTTGCAATGATACTAAGACATTCATTATAGTTTTGCCATTGATACAAACATTATCAGACTTATTATAAAGATATGAGAGGTAGAGGCGAACATTTTCGTAAATTTTGCTGTCACCTAATCGAGCCATCAAATAACAACCATCAAACTCATCACTGGTAGTTTTCGAGGCAGCAAATTTTGATGTGAGTTAAGCGACGGGTGAGAACATTGGGTCAAAAACTGGAGGAGGTAAACGGGAATCGAACATAGTATTTAAAAGGTTGGGACTTCTATAGAAGGAGAGCGTGGGGTAATATTTTGAGGTGTCGGGTTAAGGGTGTGGGAATGGATAAAATTGCAAAAAGGTCCGTCAGAGAAGCTGTTATTATTCTTGGATATAGGTGTGGGAGTAATATTTAATTTAGTATGAAAGGAGACTCGTTTTCGCTGCGGAATTAAAGAGTTATTCGAGATAGGAGAGGTCGAGCAATTTGAATAAGGGTTAGAATAGGTGCTGGAAAAGTTTTTCTTAGATCTATTTACAATTTAATTTTTTTTATTTGAAACATTCATGGTGGTAGGTTTAGGATAATCATTAATTTGTTTAACCAACCATTTGGAGATTTTTATTTTATTTTGCAAGTATATAGGTTTATAAGTTGAACAAAACAGCCATTGGTATTTTGATGGAATATAAACTTTAACACTTTGTCAGTCGATCTTGCGGCATTCTCCAATAGTAACTTTAAATCTTCGCATAAAAAGATTTTGGATCCAGGAATTGTCAGCGTTAATAGGCGTATTATGTACTAAGTAAGGATCCAAGTCGTTAAGGGATTTTAATTTTGCTAATAGGTTATTATTATTTTTTTTTTACAAGCTTTATTCACCAATAAACAAAGTTTTAACATTAGTTTAGTTACATATATAATTAACAAGTTGTTAATAATTATAATTTTAAATTAAATATAATGTCCAAGTTCATTCAAAATTCAAAAAAATCTTTTTTACAATCATTTTAATTTTCATGGTTCAATTTTATTTACTTCTGGCATTAGCTTCCTGTCCATGTATATCTATTTCTTGCGTTCTTGTACCAGCTATGGCTAAATTGGTTAAGATCGTTAGCCCATCTTTTCGTTGGTCCCTCTCTTGGTCTCTTCTCGTCAATTAAAGTCCATTTTGTCAAAATTTTTGTTCCAACTTTGGTCTTGATTTCAAGATATGAGGCCTGCCAAGCTCTATTTTAATTGTTTTATTCGTTTTGCATCACGTCAACAATATTTGTTCGTCTTCTTATTTCTTCGTTATTAATTCTTTGTATTAGTTCATATATTTAATAGTTTCCGTTCCATTATTGTTTGGCAGATTCTTAATTTGTCTTGATGTAGAACTGATTTTAGTCCTAGGGTTTGTAGCCCGTAAGCCAAAATTGGTAAAATTGTATTTATGTACATAATATGTACATATTTGTATTTTCCTGTATCACTGCTTAGGTTAGAATCCAGAATTTCCTCCAGAACTGTTCCATCCGTTAGATACTCGTCTGTTGGTTTCCTTTTCATCTTGATTTATAAAAGATTTAATTTGTCTAAAGTACACGTATACATATTTTTTTTTGCACTTCAGGTTGTCAAAGATATCTTCTAGGACCGTCGATAACAATGTTGATGACATGGGGTCACCTTATCGGCATAGTCAACCTACTACGGAACGAGTATGCGGCAATGATATGATTGTAGTCATTATGGTAATGAATTCGTTAAAAATAAAATGCATTTAAAGGCATTTTCTTTGCCACTGCGGCTATTTTCTTTTTCATCCGGCATTTTTTTTGTCACCCCGAGATTTATTTGCCACCCTGACATTTTGTATGCCACCCAGGCATTTCGTTTTCCACCTTGGCAATTTTTTTACCACCCCGAAATTTTTTTTGCCAGCCCTGACATTTTTTATGCCACCCCGGCATTTGTTTGCCAGCCTGGCACTTTTTTTGCCATCCCACCATTTGTATTACCACCCTCGCATTTTTTTTGCCACCCTGGCCCATTTTGGCAAAAAATGCCAGGGTGATAAAGAAATGCCAGGGTGGCAAAAAATGCCAGGGTGTCAAAAAATGCCGGTGTGGTAAAAAAAGTGCCGGGGTTGAAAAAAAAGCAAAAGGGTGCCAAAACAAATGGCAGATGGCAAACAATTGCCGGGGTGGTAAAAAAACAAGCCAGGGTGGCAAAACAAATGCCAGGTCGACAAAAAAAGCCCTGTCATTGGTTATGCCACCCCGGCTTTTTTTGCCACCCTGGCATTTTTTTTAGCACCTTGGCCCATTTTGCCAAAATAAAAATGACAGGGTGGCAAACAAAAATGCCAGCGCGCGTGGCAAAAAAGTGCCGGGGTGGTAAAAAAAAATTGCCAGGGTGACAAAAAAAATGCCAGGGTGGCAAACAAATTCCGGGCTGGCAAAAAAAAAAAATGCAAATTACTACGTTGGTCCCGTTACGCTACCTGAAAGTTTCCATGCCAACTTCACAGATATTTTAAATCATATTATGTTATCCAAAGAAGTGTGCACAGAATTATGTATAGCTTCCTTATTTCTCCTATTCCAACAACCAGTACGTTAGCTTGAAATGGTTTCATAGGGTGTGAGCTTTTAGCTTGTCCCTTGATTCTCTATTATGTAGAAATACCCATCACTACGATGTCCTTTCTCTTGCCTTACAGCCGTATGTAGTGGTAGTCATTGAAATTGACTAGAATATTGTTATGTTTGTCGACGAATGTTTTGGTCCTAGTTAAGTTGAGTGTATCTTTATATGCGGGTTGTTTATGCAGCTCAATGTTTGCATTGTGTAAATCTAATTTATTGCCCCACAACCCGAAACAATTGGGCCGTGTTTTGCAAATGCTCTTGGTGGTAGAAACACGCATCCTGTACAAGTTCACAATTAGTCAATTTGCTCATTCTTGTCAAATAATTGGCAAAACGGTATGCGAGCGGTGGGTATGGTGGTGTTCGACGAATGTGCCTACGTTTGTTGGGTTCGTGTCGATAGATGTTCATTGCTCAGCTCAGGCGGCACCTAGTCCTAGTTCCTGGAATTGCAAATTAAATTTGCATAAAACTCTTCACTCTTGACCCTTTAATATGAACAAGGGGCCTCCTTGTTTTGATCTGGAAAGGCAATGAGGTGTGAATCGTTTGCCTCTTGGTAAATATTTGCAACATTCCTTTCGCTCCATCATCGAACTTGCGATGATGTTGTGTAATCAGCTTGAACCTTCCAGGTAAAATGCTCCTACAGCAAATGTTTCTTCATTCAAAATAACAATGGATGTGAATGCTGGTACTGGTTCTGGTGCCCTAGTGGAGATTGGTGATGAAGGGTGCGATGATTTCGATTTAGTTTGGTTTGTGAATATTGATTGAAAGCGGAATAATTCCAATCATTTTAATTCGACATCCCATTGGGATATTGTCGATGGTGTGTAATAATGCAGTCTGAGAAGATGTTTCAGTTTTATGTAGCTCTGTGTTGATGACGATTGGGAGAGGAAGGAAGGGGGAGGAAATCCCGAAGGTAAATTATAATTAATGTTAGAAGTCTGCATTGACTTGCAAATGAGGGAAGTTGAATGAAACTATGTAGTTCAATTATTTCCGTCTAGAGGACACTTGGTTTCATAATTTTAATTAAAGATTTAAACAAATGAATTATTCTGTGTTTTAATTTAACAAAAGATGCAGAAATTCATATTAAAATCGTTAAATTAAAATGTATGTACCTACTTGTGCCTAAATGAACGCAATATTTTTGAGACTCCAATCAAACTTCCAATTAAATTGCATGCTTCCACTCTTTGAATTTACCTTGGCAGTGTGATCTGTGACTATGCTATGCACAATTCCGGCTTCTGTTACACACAATTAGGTTAACATCAGAAATGACTGCACTCTCAACTCAAATCATATAAGCGAGATGAAAGTGCAACCGATTTTTCTACGCAATTGAACAATAAATTGATTGCATGAATTACTCGTACTTTGAAAACAGGATATTGCTCTTTTTTTCCTAAATTGTGTTTAAAAACTGTTCATGCCACCAGCTGACAGGTATTTTACAGAGGTGGGAATGAAATAGAAACATCGGATGAAACTTTCAAGCTGGACCCTTTTGAAGGGGGTGTTTAATGGTTATTGAAACTATGAGGACTTCAACTTAAATCTATACAAAATTTTCATATTTTCCAGATACGGAAATATTCTTATCAAGTGGATATGTTACTACAAAACTTACAAGTTTTAAAAATAAAATACCAGTTTTAAAATTGAATGGTTTTATACAACTCAAATGCACGATTAAAAGTGTCAAAAACTGTACATGAATACGAGTAATTTCTTTTTAAGAACTTAGATATTAAGAAAATATAATTAAATGTTTTTAAATGCTTAAATTCTTAGGCCTTAGTAGTTTGAGCTCAACACAAAGATGCCATTTGATTTCTTTAACAAATATGAATTTGAAAAACAAATTTAAAATCGTTGGAGCGGTTTTTTTTTAAATGTTTGAAACATTTTTGAAACGCCAATTTGAAGTAATTAATAATTTTAAGATAGGTTTTTATTTTCTAAAAATGTTATCGACCCGTTTTTGAAAAATCAAATAAAACAAATTTAAATTATTTTATATATATAAAAATATATAAAAAGTGTTAAATATATGGATGATTCTACAAATGATGGAATTTTCTATTTCTATGATATTTTGAAAACGGTTCAACCAATCAATCTGATTTTTTTTTACAGTAGTCAATCGGCTCATAACCTTTAGCACCTCATATATGGGATATTCGGAAAAAAAGTATGTCATCTAAAAGGTCAGTAATTGATCAAAAAATATCAACTTGTTTCAGAAACTGGTCAGCCATAGGAAATTTTCAATCAATGGTTAAAGTTTTTCAAGGTCACCAACTATTTTTGGCACCTCATTTAGGGACCAGTTATAGCTATCATTGAAAACCATCATTGAAAATATTAATTGTCAATTTTGAAGAAAAACTAGGTGATTATTTTGATGCCAGTGTAAAGCTAATTAACTCAATATTTATTTCTAGGTAAAACAAAATTCAATTTTGCACAACTTTTCTCATAAAATGATTTTTAATTTTTCAATGATGAACTGCCTTACCAATGATCATTGAAAAAATTAAAAGTTACGAAGTGGGGAAGATATGGGTCAAAATGATTTTTTTTTGGAGGAGAAATAATTTTGAAGTCGTAAGGTATATTTCTGCATTAAAATATTCAATGATTAAACTTTCCAAGTGTCTCAAAATCAACAGCTAACTTTTTCAATGATGGTTTTCAATGATAGCTACAACTGGCCCCTTATGGGATATATGCGCAAAAAAAGTGTACCATTCGAAAGGCCACCGATTTCTGAGTAAAGGTCAGCTAGTTTCAGTAATTGGTCAGCCATAGTTTTTGTTTAATTGAATTTTTAAAATTTAGTTTTATCAAGCTCGTATAAGACTTTTAGCAACTCATTTGTGGAATATTCGCAAAAGAAGAATGTAGTATACCATTTGAAAGGCCAACGACTCGTGCTAAAAGTCTTATCCTGTGACCTTGAAACAAACTTTAAAAAATCGTTAAAAAAACCCTATGGCTAACCAATTACTAAAACTAGCTGACCTTTTATCATGAGTCGGTGGCTAGGTGCCAAAAATAGTTGGTGAAAAACTCTAACCATTGATTAAGAATTTCCTATGACTGACCAATTTCTGAAACTAGTTAACCTTTTTAGACTTGACTGACCTTTTATATGGCAATTTTTTTTGCGAATATCCCATATATGAGGTGCTAAAGGTTAGGAGTCCAGTCAATCAAGTCGAAACCCCACAATGACAAACAAAATTAAAAAGATCTGATACATTTTCGTTACTCAAAAAATTGTTCAAAGTGCCTAATTCTCAGTCCCCTGACGTGGCCCCGCTTAATTTTCAAACAAAAAGTCATGGCTGTTCTTTTATTTTTGGGTCCACACTAAAACCAACAATAAATTAATGACCTTATGTGATAAATTTTTATTATGACGTAAACAAATCGCTCATAACTATTTATTTTATTACAAAAAAAATCATTAAACTCCCCCGTGTTTCTTTTCAGTCCCCTGGCAGATTGAAACATTCAAAAATTTCGATAAGTGAGGCACCAATCGAAGTTCCAGATATGGTATATTGAAGTTTGGAATCTCGCTAACACACTATAGTGCGAAAGTTCATTGCGTCTGTTATGTATCTCAGTTGTGAAGAAGACATTTGCGATAGAAAACGTGGAATGTCCACTCAGTTTCTCAGTCCCCTGGCAAGGATTTACGCACAAATTTTGTATGAAAGCATGCACATTTTTCAGCGCTATTGTATAGGCCTAGTGAAACCACAGTATGAATAATTTTTTGTTCTTATGTCAAATAAAACGTTACTATGTTTTTGGCGCAAAAACTATGAAAACACTCAGTCCTCTGGCCTCAGTCCCCTGGCATTTTTTTAAAATAAAATGTGTTTAATTGAGGCAACTTTTTTAAATTCATTACTTTTTTATTTAACGTTCCTAAAAATAATTTATTTACCACGGCTTTCAGTAACTTTTTATTAGAAACAACAGGGATAAAACTGAAATCTAAAATATAATGCAAGGAACCTATATAACAAAACTAACTTTTTTTTCGTAAAAACATAACTTTTTTGAAACAAAAAGAGAAATAAATAAAAAAATAACATTCTAATTGATTAAAATCGTAAAATAAGCTCCTGCTCCTAGCGAAAAATCAAAAAAAAAATACAAGCAATATGCTGGAAGGTAGCAGTCCAGGGGGTGGCTATAGTGGCTAAAGCCCCTCCCCCAAAACCGATTCCTAAAATTAATTGAAATATAGAAAGCAATATATTACAACGTGTAGAGTTTTATATTCGTCTCAAATATTGTTAAGCTGATAAATTTGATGGGAATCAGACAAAATAACGAAATTGGTGCTGAACAATTTACACTTTATGTAATTTTATTCTAAGCCCCAAAAGAATTTAGTTGGGGCTTAAACTTTAACAGCCAAGTTTATAAACGTGTTTTAGGGAAGGGTTAACCTTATTTCATGGACTTAGTACAAAATGTTATTTAAAAAAACAAAATTTCGTCAAAGTGACGTTTACTAAGTTAAACCACCGAACATGGTGGTTAAGCGAAGGAATAAAAACCAGACGTGTCAAACAAATGATAATAACTTTGACAGAATTATTAGGTGTCTTCGGTAACATGAGCTACTTATTGTAGTAGATTTTCGTTTTGTTTTTATTAATAGGAAGTTTTATTCCATTAACTAACTCTTATTCTATGGTTTTGTAAGCTCATGGAATAAAGGTGGAATAAGCGTTTTTTATTAATACGGCTGTAAGAGAATTGGAGAAAAAGCAAGTACGGGACAACGAATAATGGACATGTTTAATGCAAGGACAATTATTCCCAAAAAACAAAGCCCTAAAAAGTGGGACAAAAAAAACTGCTTGACAAGAACTGAAAAAAAAAACGTGGTGGGGGTTAAGCAACCAATTCCATAAAAACTTAATTTATTCCAGAGATTGTTTGGGGCTTAACACTTCGGACTGTCAAAGTCCGAAAATGGGGCTAAAGCTTCAAGATATAAAAAATTATGTCGGGGCTGAACAATTAACATGCCAAATGCAACAACAATTTACCCTGAAAACTTAGCATTATTAACAAAAAAATGCAGCTGGGACTAACTTAAACCCGATCAGAAATTGAGAAAGAAATACCATGTGTCAATTTTAGTGTAATTGTTTTATACAACAAGAATAATTTATTACGGCCAGCCAGGGCGTAGAGAACCTTGGGGCTTATATTTCCAAGATCGCAGTTAATTATACATATAAATAATTTTTGGACTAAGCAATAACATATAAGATCTCTAGTCAAAGAGCCAAGTTCCACAAGCGTGAGTTTTCTCTGTGCACTCAGAAAATCATGCAGAAGCAAACTTATATTTGCAATCTCTCTACAGTCTTCACTCTAGAGTGACGTGCTATCGACATATTTTGTGAGCACGAGTACAAAGTGTAGCAGCGTTTACACGAACATTCATTCAAGCTTGCAAAATTAGGCCAAATTTAATTTTTTAGAGCAGCTCTTATGTCCGACTAAAAGTTTTTGGGGCGTATTCATAGTCATTTTAGACCTGGGTCTAAGTTAAACATAGCTTAGGTTGAATTTTCGGACGTTGATTCTATTTTTTTAAGTTTATAATTTCAAAATATTTGAAGCTATTTGTGTAGTTTACCAAGGTAATTATATTATAAAAATATAAAACCAACAATTTGTAATTAAAATCGGTCTGTATTCATTGAGCCAAAATTGTCTTAAACTGTAGTTTAGTTAAACCTGGGTCTACCTGCGACTATGAATATGCCCCTTAAGTTTTGTTATTTCATTCTATAAGTGGCAAAATACTATTTTCTGCGCTTTCGAGAGTTACAGTTCAAACAAAACAGATACCTACTCTACTAGTTGATTTGGCCATTTCACGAAAATGAGATCTCCAAAGGGCTCATACCGTTAACACACATAAGGTTTTTCCAGTGAGAGCTCTTAGATGATTTTCATTTTTGTGTCAAACTCTCCAAGCCCCCCCCCCCAGCCAAAACCAAGATCAGCTACTGGAAGGTAGATTCTAAATAGTAGAATTTGTATGGTTGCCACATTCTAGATGTAACTTTTTGTTTGAAAGTGAAGGGTGAGGTTATCAGCTACACTCATCCCTGACTTTTTTGACAATAACATAACATAACATGTTCGACGGGCGCCTTTGGCGTCTTGCAACCAACTATTTTAAACTAATTTTTTTTCAAAAAATTTAATTTTTTTTCAGTTGATTAACTTGAAAACAGGGTTTTAATACTTTTTAGCAACATTACTCTTAGATCAACAAAAATAACGGTACCTATACCTATACCTATTTTTCTCTAAGACAACTCAACTGCAGTGAGTTCTAAGAAGATTAAATAGGCGCAGGGTCAAAAGTCCACAGGCCAAACGTCCATAATGGACTTTTGTCCCACTTCTGTGGGTCAAAAGTCCATAAATCAATTGTGAACTTCTGGCCCATTGATTATGGATTTCTGACCCACTTCAGTGTATCACTTTATAGATAGTTTTCTTTAACAAGACTGCTTTGGGTGGCCCGCTTCGCGGGTTTAAGGATTTTAACTCCCTTTTCGGGTCCTCTGTCCCGCTCACATGACTCCGTCGCTCCGCTTAGGGTATGCTAAGTCGTCTGGCAGGCGCCTATGTTGTAATTCGATCTGTTATTAAAGTTTTTTGTACTTAACAGTACTTTCCGCGGCCCGCTTCGCGGGTTTAAGGATTTTAACTCCCTCTTCGGTTTCTTTGTCCCGCTCACGCGACTCCGTCGCTCCGCTTAGGTTATGCTCAGTCGCCAGGCAGGCGCCTATGTTGTCAGTTGGTGTGCTTTAAGTTTACGAGTAGTGAAGAGTATACAAATTAATTCTTAACAAAATAAATAAATAATTCTTAATTGTTCTGTTTTTTTCGAAATTATAACATGAAATTATAGTGGACTTATGACCCACTTTCTTTCTAAAATTAGGGAATATTGACTGTTTTTTTGTGGATTTTTGACCCACTTAAGTGGGTCAAATCTCCACAATAGAATTGTGGACTTCTGACCCACCGAATTGGGACAAAAGTCCATTATGGAACTTTTGGCCTGTGGACTTTTGACCCCGCGCCGATTTAATATTGCATATCAAAATAAAAATATGTTTTAGGTTTAAACAAAAAAAAAATTAATAAAATTTTTTTTTAAAAATTCAAAATTTCAAAAAAAGGTTGATGATTTTTTTGTTTTGGAAATACATTGTAACTGTAAATAAATAAATACCTATGAGAAAGGTGCCAACAGTGAGACTCGTTTGTTAACAAATAAGTTCCAATTAGTATCGAAACAAGAATTTTTGACTGGAGGCTGGTGTTGTAACGACTGACGTTAAAACACCAAAATTATATACCGAATTTTCACTGTTACATGATTTAAAGTTATTCTTGATAATATTATCACACCAAAAATATAAATGTTAAAAAAAGGAGCCAAGTTCTTCTATATACAAAAACCTTTCCGTAACAAGGTGTGATTTCACTACTTTTTGCAAAGATTCTTTTTATCAGGAAAAGTGGCTGGGAGAAACACCCCTGCATGAAAAAGTTCATGCTTTCAATTTTTTATTTTTATACACCTGAAAAATAACCACTTTAATAAATTTCATAATCCTGCGGAATTAATATTAATTCTGTGAAAATGGGTGGTTGCCACGCCCACTGAATGTAAAATCTCAAAGTTTTAATTTCCCCTTTGCATGCATGTCAAGTCCTATCGCTATACCAAATTTCATCACTCTACGACAATCAGAAGTTCATTACATAGTTGATATTAGTTCTGAGAATATGGGCGGGTGCCACGCCCCTGAATGGAAAATTTAAAATTTTCCAATATCTCCTTTGTATTGACCACATGATTTACCAGTCTACCAAATTTTATTAATCTGCACCATCCGAAGTGATCCACAATATTAATAACAATTCTGAGAAAATGGGCGGATACCACGCCCTCTTAGTGTAAAATCTCTAATTTTAAAATTTATAATTTGCTTGCAATTCTAGCCCTATCGTTCTACCAAATTTGATCATTCTACGACAGTCAGAAGTGCTTCTCATAATTGATGTCACTTCTTTTTCAAATGGGCGGATGCCACGCCCCCTGAATTTAAAACCTCAAATGTTAAAATTTTCCCTTTGCCAACACTTTAGTCCCTGCCGCTGTACTAAATTTCATCATTCCACGGCAGTCAGAAGTGCTCCAAATAATTTATATAATTTCTATGAAAAAAGGCGGATGCCACGCCCCCTGAACGAAAAATTTCAAATTTAAAAATTTTCCCTTTACCTGCACTTTAAGCCCTACCGCTGTATTAAATTTCATCAATCTTTATAGCAATTCTATGAAAATGGGCGGGTACCTAGCCCCCGGAATGGAAAATCTTAAATTTTCGATTTTTTCCTTTGTATACACCACAAGGCCTGCCGTTGTGCGAAACTACAAGATTCTACCATGTCAGGAAGTGCTCCATATTTTTGATGATCTGTCAGTGAGTGAGTGAGTGAGTCAGTCAGTCAGTTACGGTTTTTGCTATTTTTGCAGTCTTATATCTCGGGAACCACGGATACTAAGGAATTAAAATTTGGTGAGTTGTCTAAACCTGGTGAGTTTAGCAAATGCTGCGAGTTTGAAGTTTCTGACTTTATTGGTACTGAAGTTAGAGAGGGGTCGAAAATCGCCTGAGTTTGATCCTGTAAAAAGGCTGTAGTGCCAGAACATGGCTGGGCACTACCGTGCCCTTTGATATGTATATGTTAATGCATACATAAAATTTGGCTTACGTTTAAATAAAACGTTAAAAAAAAATAATATTATGTAAAATTTAACCTCGAATATTTTCTTTTCAATTCATAGTAAAAGTCATTTTAGTTGTTGCATTATACACTTCCATAACTACATGTATTCCGTTCACATTACACCCTTATGAATGTTTTATATGTAAAATTTATTTAACGTATGACGTGAATTAAAATTACCGGATTTATGCTTCATACGGCGGCGCGGGTCGTTGTAGTCGTGTTGATATAAAATTTACAAAAAGTGTCGATTATACCATCAGCCATATTAATTTGACTTCGATATTTTATTTTTATATTTTTTTTTCTTCATTCATTTTGTGAAAAGGTTTTTCCTCGAAAAAGAAAAACATGCCCAACGTGGTCCGGAAAATCGTTAATCTGAACACAAGATAATATTGAACAAGCATTAAAAAAAAATCCTTTTGACAGGATAAAAAAAAATTCCATGATACTGGTGGGTAAAGCGTTAAATAAGCTTAATGACAGTGCATTACACAGTGAAGCGATAATGACAAAGTGCATTAAATAACCACTCTCTTTAAATTAACAATGTTTACGGCTCAAAAGAATAATTTCCAATTTTCGTTGTGTGTAATAAAAAAAAGTGAAGATATTTTTGTGATGTGTTGTTGTTGTTATCTTTGAATTACCATTATCAACAAGGATTTAATTCCATTCCATATTGCCAAAAAGGTGTAGGATAAAATTGTATAAATACGAAACCATGCAGTGTCATAGTATGTAGATGTGAAAGGCATTAAAGGAAGGCCAGGTTTAATGATTTTATTTGCAGGTGCTTCGTAATTTATCTGTTTCGAAAATCAATCAACTGAATCATCGGTGCATAATTAAATTTG
This sequence comes from Melangyna quadrimaculata, assembly GCA_949320155.1. Classification (NCBI taxonomy): domain Eukaryota; kingdom Metazoa; phylum Arthropoda; class Insecta; order Diptera; family Syrphidae; genus Melangyna; species Melangyna quadrimaculata. The sequence continues at coordinate 169,759,356 of OX439485.1, read as the reverse complement.
AGAATATATACAAAATTGGTAAAAAAAAATCCCAGTTGTATGGATGTGATTTTTTTTGTGTGTTCTTAATGTACCTATTACATTTGCAATTTAAGAACATTTCGCTGATCTGTGTTCACGTCCCCCATGAAGGGAGAGAGGACTCAACCAAAGAAGCATTCTACGATCTCCTGGAGACAACGTATGATATGTGCCCGAAGTACGACGTGACTTCAACGCAAGATTCGGAAAGGAGGGCATCTTTGGTTCGATAGTCGGAGGACACAGCCTACACGACGAAGCTTCCGGCAACGGACACAGGCTGGCAGACTTTGCGAAATGTCATCATCTCAAGCACCTACTTCCCACACCTCAATATACACAAGGGGACCGTCAACCAAATCGACCACGTTGCGATAGACGCGAGACATGTATCTTGGACGTCCGAACGTTCCGAGGGGCCAACATTGACTCGGATCACTACCTGGTGTTAGCTAGACTACGTATGCGGATATCCATGACGCGACAACGCAGAGCAGATGATGTGAAAAGATTCGATGTCGAGAAGCTTAAATCGCAAGAGACCGCCAGAACTTTTGCAGACCACGTAACTCTTAATCTCTCAGGAGGTCCGCCACCAGCATCGAGTGCAGAGGACCAGTGGGAACACTGTCAACAAGCCATCAGAAGTGCCGCCTCTGATGTGCTGGGTTTCACTAGGCGAATACAACGAAACCCCTGGTTCGATGAAGAGTGCCGGCTAGCGCATGCAGCTAAGGACGAGGCCTACCAGGCAATGCTGCAGACTCGAACAAGAGCTGCTGAGAGAGTGGCCCGGGAGCTCTACGGGCTGAAACGAAAAGAGGAACGCCGACTTCTCAGGAGGAAAAAGTGAGAGCACGAGAAGCGGGCGGTAGAGTCTATTGAGGGTTGTAGCGGTAGGGGAGATGTTCGAAAATTTTATCAGAGGGTGAAGCGATCCACCCAAGGATTCAAGGCTAGAACGGAAGCCTGCCGAGATGAGAGTGGGAATATGGTAGTGGACACATAGTCAGTGCTGAGGATCTGGAAAGAACACTTCTCTAGACTGCTTAATGGCAAAGACAGCCAAGATGCTGCTAATAGGCAGAACGCTCCATTCAACTTGGACGATGATGGCCAAGAGTTCCGTCCACCCGACCTAACCGAAGTGCGGCTGGCGATATCCAAACTTAAGTCGTACAAGGCTGCTGGGGCGGATGGCTTACAAGCTGAACTATTTGAATCAGCGGGAGATGAATCGGCTAGGAGCATACACCAGCTCATCTGCAAAATTTGGTCAGAGGAAAGTATGCCCGATGAATGGAACCTCGGTATAGTGTGTCTCATCTATAAAAAGGGAGATGTTCTGAAATCTACCAACTACAGAGGAATTAGTCTCCTAAACGTCGCTTATAAAATCTTGTCAACCATCCTGTGTGACCACTTAAAACCTTTTGTCAACGATCTGATCGGCCCCTATCAGTGCGGTTTTAGGCCAGGCAAGTCAACCGTCGATCAAATGTTCACACTCCGACAGATTTTAGAAAAATCCCGGGAATACCAGATCGATACACACCACCTTTTTATCGATTTTAAAGTCGCGTATGATAGCGTGAAAAGGGACGAATTATACAGAGCCATGTCGAGTCTCGGCATGACTGCCAAACTCGTCCGCCTGTGCAGGATGACGATGGAGAAATCTCGCTGCTCCGTCAAAATTGGTAAGAACACCACCGATTCCTTTGATGTTGAGAAAGGATTGAGGCAAGGCGACGCGTTATCATGCAACCTATTCAACATCGTTCTTGAAGCCATTGTACGCAACGTACATGTCAACACCAGCGGAACAATCTATCAAAAGTCCGTTCAATTGCTTGCATATGCGGATGACATAGACATTGTCGGCAGAACGAAGCGAGCTGTGGCAGGGGCATTTGCGAGCATTGAATTGGAGGCGGCTAGAATGGGTTTGGCGGTTAATGAGGACAAGACGAAGTATATGCTGTCATCAAGAGAGGAACCTCAACATCGTCGACTCGGGCAAAATATCACGATGGACAGATATAACTTCGAAGTTGTCAAGGACTTTGTCTACCTGGGCTCCACTATTACATCGCAGAATGACATCAGTGCAGAGATCAAGCGAAGAATTACTCTTGCCAACCGCTGTTTCTTCGGTCTAAGAAGGCATTTAGGTAGTAAGGCCCTCTCTCAGAGAACCAAGGAGACTTTATACAAAACCCTAATCATCCCGGTCCTGCTTTATGGGTCAGAAGCATGGACACTGAAAGATTCGGATAAAAATCTGCTAGGGTGCTTTGAGAGGAAGATTCTTCGTGTGATTTTCGGTCCGGTGTGTATCGAAGGAGTATGGAGGAGAAGATTCAACGACGAGCTATACGGGCTATACAGCGACGTTGACCTGGTCAAAAAGCTGAAAATACAGCGGCTGAGATGGCTGGGGCACGTGGAGCGTATGGACAGCAACGCAACTGCCCGACGAGTCTTCGAATCCAACCCCGATGGGGTACGCAGCAGAGGAAGAACCCGTAACAGGTGGCGCAATCAAGTGAATGACGACATCAAAGCACTCGGTGTGCGCAACTGGAAGCGGCTAGCTAGGGACAGAGCTGGCTGGAGGGGCTTGTTAGTTGGGGCCGAAGCCCATCCTGGGCTGTGAGCGCCATCAAAAGTAAAGTAAGGTAAGTTACATTTGCTGTTAAATTTATTTTAATGTTTTTTGGTTCATGTCTTTTATTTGAGACCCTGAAATTTGGTATACAAACTTGCAAGCGAAATGTTCTCACGACCGACACGTGCACGGAAAGCCTGGAAGTAAAGTGAAATGTTCTCAGCAACAAACGCAGGGAACGAAATACAAAAGAACAGAATAACTACTGTACTGATTCAACCCCTTGCAGCTTGCAGGGTTGCCGCTATTTTGAGTTAATAACGGAATTCGTTATTTTTGTTTGTGAACATCAACAGTAATTTAGATTTTTGACAAGAAAATTGGCGGTTAAGTCTATTTTCACTTAGGTTAAACCTTTTTGCTAATAAAGTGGGTGCGCCAAATACAAGTTTCTTTTTAAAAATGCAATTAAATGAACATTATTAAATTTTTCCAATGTATTATGGCTTAAATAGTAAGAGCAAACATTCCCATTAATTATGGAATACAAACAACGTCGTTCAAGTTGCTGCCTCGGCTGGCTTTGCAGTACCGCATTCAGTCACTCCAATTTTTCAAGACCTTGTTGATGGTTTCGGGCTGTAGCTCACGGATTGCTTGGATGATATTGGCCTTAAGTGCTTGATCGGTTCCGGATTGTTAGAATTACCACCAAACCTTTACGGTTCCCAACAAAAGAAAAGTCAAAAGGGTCAAATTACAGCTCCAAGGTGCCCAATTGACATCGCCAAAACGGCTGATAACACGATTTGGGAATTTGGTGCGCAAAAGATCGATTGTGGCATGAGCTGTGTGGCATGGCGCGCCATCTTGCAGAGGTCGTCCAAATCAATGTCTTCAATTTCAGTAAAAAATAAAAGGCAGTTAGCATGGCTCTGTAAAGCCCACCATTGGCCGAAACGTTGTTCCCAGCCTCATTTTTAAAGAAAAATGCTCCAATGATACCACCACCCCACAATCCGCACAAAACTGTCACTCTCTATGGACGCAATGAACGGGTTTTCCGAACCATGGTGCGGCAATTTTGTTTGTTAAAGTAGCCGCCGAGATTAAAATGCGACTCGTCAGAAAAGATGATTTGTTCGCCCAAAATCGTTGTTCAATTCAAGCTGCTCTAGTTTTCAATATTTCCCAACGTTGTTGAAGCGTAAAGCGACTCATTTCTTTCCGCGGAGGTATAAAACTGACTTTCTGTCAAGATTTCGAGTGCGAAACAGCTGTCAGTGTCAAAATAACCTATGATTTAAAAAGAAACCACTAGATGGCCCACCCTTATAAGTTTAATCAAATGTGCGAATTAAACGAGTAACAACCAAATTGCTCAAACAAAATTATTGACATTTTTGTGCCGTCAAACATTTTTTTCTCTTGGCTGGCTTTTCGATAAAATCAAAAATTCGGATTTTATTCTCGAAAAACGAACTCAACTTTAATTAAAAACATACCTGTAATTAATTGAAGGTGCATGGTGCATCTGGACCTAAAACTAGTGGCAATAATTTCAATTTCTCTAAACTACTCGTAACGCCAAAAGACAAATCCTCAGATCAGATATTGCAAATAAAATTAGTGTTTCAGGCTTTCTCTATGTAGACTGTGCTGGCAGATATGTTAAGTCTTTGCTTCCACACTCCTATATAGAATCGAATTAAAATTAAAAAGAATTTTAATTCAGCAGAATGCAGCAGCTGTGTCGTTTTCAAGTAAACTATTAGTAGGCAAGTAAGCACTTTTTGTTTTCTTTTCCACTGCATTATATTATTATGTATTCAAGAAGCGACGTTTTCCTCTTATTTTCTGACGACCTCTGGAAAAGACCCTTTACTTCTCACCAAATGCGAATTAAATGTGAATCCCTGTCTTAAAAGTTTATTATTTTCTACACCTTTGCTTGAAGCAGACGTCGGAGAATAATAAGGGCAACGCTTTTGCATATTTGCTAACAGCAACCTTATATAAACCCTTAACGCGCATTTTGCCCATTTTGCTTATGTGATAACTGCAAAATTTAATTCCGAGGCTTCCTTACAGATACACGATCCTCACACTCATATATGTAGGTTTATGTCCTTAGGTATGCATTTTGTAGAATCTGAAGGCAAAATCTCGTAGCAGTCTTATACGTGCACTGTGCAAAGGATTTGTCATAAGGTATTGCCTCGCGGAAAAAGACTTTTTTATTTTTTTTTTTTAATATCCAGTGATGCTGCAACAAAACTACATATAGTAATGTAATTTTCGTAAGCGGATGTCAAATTAAGCTGACTCCAAAAATACTCTTGCCGCACATTTTAAGCTGAAAGTTTGGTAAAAGCATTTCAAATTATTCCGTGTATATTCGGAGGAGGATTTTGTTTAAATCAAGTGAAAGTGACTTAATTTGGAGGTTGTGTAAGCTTATTAGAACGACAGTGTTAATAATTTATCAAGGTACCTTTGTATATGTGTAGATAGGTAGACAAGGATAATTTTTGTTTGACGTTTGACTTATTTAGCTTGTAGGATGTTTGTGTTTAACTACGTAAGATGAACAATTTCCTATACTATCTACTTGCAAGTGTGCCCATTAATACATTTTTCCGAATTACACTTAACATAAATGACAAACTGTTATTTGGAATTTATGTCAAAACAGTGACAAAGTACCTAATGATTAAACCAATTTCCTGATGACAAGGCATTATTTTTATACAAACTTATTTTATGTTTACATGCGACGCTTTGGTGTACATTGACCCATGTTTACGGTAATTGCGCTGTTAGTAATAATGATAGAAAATTTGCTTAGGCCTTTACTTTTAGAAGAAATACCAGCCTTTGTAACTGCGTTTATATAAATTTTATATCTTTTCTCAGTCTTAAGATAATCATTTTTTAGCCTGTTCCATTTTTCCTGCCCGTGCTAATTTTTTGACTTTGGGGTCAATTTTATCCAAAAAATGCGTAATCAACATGATGTTTTAAATTTTTTCTTGAAATGTATGTATGTAACAATACTAAAAATAAAAGTCAGTAACAAGTTTGCGGAAAATTGGATATAGGCCCTTACTGTACAACAATTTTTTTCTTAGAATACACCCAAGAATCATGCCCTTAAATACTATTGACGAATTAAGGGACACCCTGTATAAAGCTTCGGTAGGGCCTTCGGCAGAAACGAAATTTATATGCAGGCAAGGAATTCGATAACTACTTCCTTAAAATCGTATGGAAATAAGAAAAAGAAGAGTTACCGAATTTGCGAGCTGTCACTCAAATAAGCTTCTATAATTGATATTACAGAAGACAATTGAAGATGTCACTTTATAAAGGCTGCATAAACTTTTTTTTTATATAAGTTACTGCCAGTCAGTCTTTAAAAGGTTTCTGTAACCATTTTCAAGAAGCTTTATCAAATACTTCGATGCGGCTTGTAAGGTCTTATCTATCTGTGTAAAAAACTACATTGTCATTTATAATTATATATTAATAAATTATTCTTTTTTTAAATGCCTTACTTGTGGAAAAAAATTAAAAAGTCGGGAAATTAGAATAGGTCCCTTGATATAAGGGGTGCATTAACTTGAGGGCTCTTCAGTTGGACCAGCAGGTGAACGAAAATGAAAGACGACAGGAAAGCTATCAGATAGTGTTAATTTGTTAACTTGTTAATTTGTTTGTAAATAATTATTTTCTTTTTAATTCTAATAAAAGTCCCTCTTAGTGTTCAAGTATCAAGTGTTTAATTTTTAATTCAAAAGACAAAACCAATTTCAAAAAATTCCACAAAAAACAAATGTCATTCGAATTCATTAGGAATTCATAGGAAAATCAAAAGAGTGTGAGATAAACCTTGCTCTAGTTCCAAAACTACTGGCTCGATTATGGTGATTCAAACGTTTCTAAGTCCTTATATCCAAGTGATCGTTGTATTAATTTTCAATTTTGGGGATAATCACAAAAAATTCCATACAAAACTTATTTCATTCGAATTTTGCATCAAATTAAGGATTTTTTTTCTAAATATAGCTCAAAATTAAAAACTGATATGACTTTTACTTATTGCACTTCAATAAAAACTCATAACCGTTTAAATCACAGAAATCGAGCTAGTAGTTTTGCAATTAGAGCAAGGTTTATCCCACACTTTTTTGATTTTCATATAAATTCATATGAAAATCAAAAAAGTGTGAGATAAACCTTGCTCTAATTCCAAAACTTTTAGCTCGATTTTTGTGATTTAAACGGTTCTGAGATCTTAATATTAAATAAATAAAAATTAATTTTTTCTTTTTTTTTATTTATTTTTGTTCACCTCCTATAAGACTTGTATTTGTAACGTCTAATAGGTATTATACAACCATACATAAAAAAGTTCGCACTTCTATTAAACTTGTATTCTACTTTATACAACCATGTCCGAAGCTATCTGGCAAGTTGATGTGTCATTCAAATCTCCAATATCGCTCGTTAAAACTTCGCATCGGTTTCTTTAGGCTTTTATACAATCTGCTACTTTTAAAAGATCTGCCAATAAGTTTATAAGTAGATTTTCCGAAATCACATATACAAGCTATTTTAGCTTCTATAACATTCTCTTTTTTATGCTTTAATAAATTTTACAAATGTCGTATGGAACTTTGAAAGCTTATTCTATTAAGCCGAACCGAAGCTGAAATCTTAGTTGGGAAAGGTTGTCCAGATCAATACCATCCAATTCCGGCCATACAAAAATTATTAATCATCTCTCGATAGGGCAATCCATTCACCGTAGCTGTTGCTCCAGCCTCATTTTCGAAAAAGTAAGGTCCAATGACCACGCCGGACCATAAACCGCACCAAACAGTTACTCGTTGAGGATGGAGTGGCTTTTCAACAATAAATCTTGGGTTTTCCGAGCCCCAGATGCGACAATTTTAAAACTGGCCACCGACCCCCTGCTTTGTATAGGAAACACTTTACTTTAACCAAACAAAAATTCTGTTGATCCAATTGGGCTAATCTGAAGATTTCCCGAAAATTGAAAAATTGATTGTTCAGTGAACAGTATTGGAGGTTGAATTGGATTTGGGGTCCCCCGGCCGGGGCGAACCGACCACCCCCCGGCCCTAACTTAGTCCGACAGTGTTTCTATCATAACTTTGCCTTACGATTTTCAAGTCATACATTTTTTTATATGACCCCAGAACCATCTATGTTAGACCCAAAAGTTTTCGAAAATTTAAAAAATATTTACCAAAATTTTGTAGAGCTCATTTTTCTTATCAAAAATGGGCACGGTATTGTCTTTTCGACAAAATCTAAAAAAAAAGATGTTATTAGCGGAAAATAGTTTAAATTTAGCAGTAAGAGGTTGATGGTCGAACATTTGGGCTAAAGCTTCATTCCATTGAACTTAATGAAAAAAAATTAAATTAAAACAAAAAATTTTATATGTATACTTGACCATCTATGTTTAAAAATGTTGTATCACCTCTTCTGTCTAAATATCCATTAATCAATTTTTGATATCGTTATACACTGAACCAATCCTTAACGGATTCCATTTAGTATCAAGGATTTTCACGAAAAAGAAATTGGTACTTATACAATACCATCTTTAAAATTTTAACATAAATACTATTCTGATCTGCATCAACAAGGTCCACAAAGTTAAAAATGTGTTGAACAAATTTATACATACCATATTTCAATTCACATCGAAATTGATCACGCTCCTTCTTACAAACTCCTTCAATCGACAAGACTTTCATTCATTATTGTCAATATGGTCCTCGTATTTTAATGGCCTGACGCCTCGTTGAACCGCATGCAAGGCTTAATTCGGTTGGCTTAATTACCTTTGTTTGCGTGTGATAATAATAACGGTAAATTGTATATATGCAGTGGTTAATTCAATTGATAAATAATTACGTGCAGCAGCAGTAGGATTTTGTTGGTTTATGTCTTTTGCTTGCGTCCGTCGTCATCGTCATCGTCTACGATATTATATTATATTTTATTGAAGCTGACCTATACCTTACCTACATACTATATGCTAATAATGTGGTCGCAGCGTGTCCGTTCCGGCTAGCGGTACTCAATCAACAACAGAGACCCACTTACAGTTCGCATAATGATATCCACTTAATATTAATATGTAAATGCGCGTATATATAGTATATCTCTAACTGTAACTTTGCTTCATATCCTGATGCAGATTTATTAGTGAAGTAAGGTTGATATGTCATGGCATGGTAGGTATGTCCCATCATATGAATGTGGTTGGGCACGCAGGGGGGAATGACAGACTTTCTCAGGGGATTCAATAATGACCGAGAAGGACAATGGATTGGCACTTGAAACGTTCATTACTTGATAATTACAGCATATTTTACACTCAGAATTTAATAGCTGTCATATAAGTTGACATTGCTAATTGAACAGATCCAGAATTGTATATGTATGTGTATAGGTAGTGTATGATAAAATTACTGTGGTCAGTGCTTTGCTCGATTAAGCACCCCACCAGCATTCATAAATATCTTTATGTATTTATGAAAATGTTATTGGTAAATTGTTAATGGCATAGGAATAATAAATTAAACATTATTAATATCAAATGTTAGCTATTTGGGTTAGATTTGAAACATAGAGACTTACCTTGAATTAAGTGGGGTAATGATGTGGTCATAATCGAAAGTGAAAGTTCATGGTCTTTTGGTCAGTTTGCTTTCTGAGATCGTTTTTAATTTTAATTAGCCACAAAAGTTATGCAATTGACAATGTTTTATATGTTAGAACTTTGAATGTGCCGAATCATCTCATCCTTTAGTTCTTGAATTGTTGCTGGCTTATCGACGTACACCTTTTCTTTCAAATATCCCCAAAGAAAGAAATCCAACGGTGTCAAATCACATGATCTTGGCGGCCAATTGACATCGCCACCACGTGAGATAACACGGCCATTGAATTTGTCGCGCAAAAGAGCCATTGTTTTGTTAGCTGTGTGGGAAGTGGCACCGTCCTGTTGAAACCACATATCGTCCACATCCATATCTTCCAATTCAGGCCATAAAAAGTTCGTTATCATCTCACGATAGCGAACACCATTCACAGTAACTGCCTGACCGGCCTCATTTTGGAAAAAATACGACCCGATGATGCCGCCAGCCCATAAACCACACCAAACATTCACTCTTTGTGGGTGCATTGGTTTTCGACAATCACTCTTCTATTATCATCCGCCCAAATGCGGCAATTCTGCTTATTGACGAATCCACTGAGGTGAAAATTCGAAAATTGATCATCCACTGTTGCTATTTCTTGCCACCATTCTGAGCATTGACGACACTTGAAATGGTCAAGAGGCTTTAGTTCTTGAGTCAATTGCAACTTGTAAGCGTGTAAATACAAGTCTTTATGCATAATGTTCATCAACGACGAGCGTGAGAGGTGTAATTGTTGGGCACGACGACGAGTTGAGGTGGACGGCTCTTCAGCCACACTATCGCGAACAGCAGCAATATTTTCTGCAGTACGAGCTGTACGAGCATGCACTGGTGTTTTCACATCTCCTACAGACCCGGTTCGCTCAGATTTTTGCATGATTTTTCTGATTGTACGCACATTTGGACGATCAAATTGACCGAAAAAATGACGAAGTGCACGATATGCATTTTGATTTTCACATTTTCATAATAAGCCTGAATAACTTTAAAGCGTTGCTCGATTGTGTATCTTTCCATGGTTCAAATTGAGTTAGTCTGAAATTGATAAATGCCAAATGAAATGCAGAAAAAAACTTGACGTTTAGGTGTGGTTCACATTCAACATCGGCCCTTAAAATTTAACCAGTAGACGGGCTGCCCACGAGACGAGAAAAGTCTCGGTCTCGATCTCGGTCTCGCATGACGAGACCGAGACGAGACCAGACTGGCTTTTAAGCAACCCAGATGGGACCGAGACGAGACTGTATATTTGGACCGAATTTCACAGAGATTCTAATAAATTAAAAAATCCAATTTCAGTTAAATATTTATTTTCTTCTGCATGTATTCAAACTATAATCGAAAATATTTCGTTCCAACAATCAACAAGTTGGCCGGAAATCGTATTTTTCGGAGACGATACCGAGACGAGACCTTATTATACGAGACCGACTCGAGACCGAGACGAGACTGAAAAATTTTGATTTTAACGAGACTTACAAAAGTCTCGCAGAGTCTCGTCTCGTGGCCAGCCCTAACCAGTAGTACAGTTTTGATTTTTTTTAGGAATATCATAGAACATTCTAAGAATCTTACTTAGCAAACTTTTTTCCTAACTCCTTTCGGTATGGACGTATTAATTATTTCAGACAATTATTTCAAAACAGGCTAGGTATATTGACAAAAAAGTTCCATAAATCAGGGGAGTGTAGGTACTTTAATAAAGAAATGACAAATTCATTGTCAGATGACAAATTTTGGAACGATTTTGAGTTTAAGAATTTTTCAAATACATTTTTAAAAAGTCGTTTTTGGCAAAATTTTCATTTAAATACTTTCAAGGGGTAATTTTAAAAATCTCAAATTAACCAACCTACACATGGTAATGATATATAAATTTAAGTACAAATTTGAACCCGATAGCGTTGTTTGTTCTCAAGTTATTTGAATTAAAAACATTTGTTTGCATTTTGTTTTTGCTCTAAGAAAAGCTATCTATTGATTTTTTTTTAAATTACCAGTTGTTGATTTCGTGATTATGTGTAAAAAAAAATTAGACTGGGTTCGGAATCGTGATCTGTTCTTTAAATACTTGAGGCGAAAACTAGTTTTCAACTGATGGTTTTCTTAGTTTGAAAAAAAGGGTTCGTTGAATTTTAACAAATTCTTTATAAAAAGCAATTTAACAAAAAGCTTTTTTCATTCTCAAGATATTCGAGATAAATGACATTTTACAGCTTTTTTTTTTAATTGCTGTAGTAAAAATACGGTTAATTGAATTTGTTAGAAAACCTTTTTTAGCACAAAATGACGTTATCTGTAAAATAAAATTCATCCGGCATTGTTCTCGAAATATGGTTGACGAAAAAAGTACCCTGGAAGTACGTACATACATACATACATACATATATACTCGTACATTCAGACATCTTTCAAACAAAGCGACGGATTGTTATTCTAGAGACCTCAAAACGTGAAGATGTGTCAAAATTTTCATTTCGTCAAATCGCATCAATTACAATAATTTCCAATGGGAAGTTAACAATGAGGGATAAGTACGAATGATAGACTGGTTAAAATGTCGACTTATATCGACTTTTTTGAAATTTAAAATGGCGTCAATATTTTGGTCGATTAAAAAAATGTCGACATTATGAAATCTCGACTTGACAAAATGTCGGCTGCGTTGAAAAAAGTCGAGAAAAATATCGCCTTGTCGACATTTTTTCTCAACTAAATTGTATGAAATGCCGCGACTTTTAAAATATCGACTATTATATGATCGACTTTCATAATCTCGACAAAAAAATGTCGACACATGTTCAGGGTTCAACCTTAAACAATAGCATAACCAACGGCGTATACAGGGGGAGGGGGTCACGGGGTCATGTCCCCCCCCGAGAACTCAAGATTATTTTGTTGATCTGAAATAATTATTTAGTAACCACATAGAAAAAAAAATTAAAGTTGGTTACTTAGAAAGCTAGTAGGATTTTTGAGTATTAATTTAGAATTCAATAGAGAATTTGAATGTTGGTAACTTCAATTCAATACAAAATTTAACACAACAACAAACTTCTCATATGTTAATACATTCAAATCTTAAAATATATGCATAGGTTAGTTTCCGTTTTGAGATGACAGCCAAAACCTGTTAAACCAAACAGAAATCAAAGTGCGGAGTTCTTACCAAATTTTCACTCAGTAAACTAAAAACTAATAGGATTTTCAAAAAAAGAACATTTTTTTTTTTCTGAAAATAAAATCTTTAAACACATTATAGATCACATACAGAAATTGTTTTGTTTGATTTCTGTATGACAAATTATTTTTAAAAGCAAAAAAGTGATAACTTTCGATTTATAGTTATTCTAACCAAAAAATATTAATGTTAACGATAAAAGACATAAATATATAAGACTATGATGAAAACCTATTACGAAAGGATTTTGTTTGCACTTATTCAATATTTACGATCGAACAATATTGTTATTGATTTGGATGTGGATTACTTTTACAAAGTAACCTATGAATCCCATAATGCAAAAGCCAAAAGCTATGGTAAAGGAGATTTTTTGGAACTCCTTGCGGTGAACCGTTTGACGAGTCGGATGGAATTATTGACGAAAAGCGACTAGGCTCGTAGAATTTAACAATTTTGCCCATTATTTTTATCAGAAAGGCTTACTGGTAAGAAAGATTAGGTATATTTGATGTACATATTTATTTTGGAAGGTGCCTTTCACTTTTCCATCGGTGGCAGTCTTAGTGACATACATTTTTTCCAAATCAGAGGCATATCGAAATGACTCGTGAACTTTGTTCACACTATTCTTGAAACGCAACGAAAAAGAATCTTTGTATTCAATTATAATACGAATATGTAATGTATTTTCATCAGCGGGAGATAAATTGGCTAGGAGCATACACCAGCTCATCTGCAAAATTTGGTCGGAGGAAAGTATGCCCGATGAATGGAACCTCGGTATAGTGTGCCCCATCCATAAAAAGGGAGATGTTCTGAAATGTACCAACTACAGAGGAATTAGTCTCCTAAACGTCGCTTATAAAATCTTGTTGGCCATCCTGTGTGACCGCTTAAAACCTTTTGTCAACGATCTGATCGGCCCCTATCAGTGCGGTTTTAGGCCAGGCAAGTCAACCGTCGATCAAATGTTCACACTCCGACAGATTTTAGAAAAATCCCGGGAATTCCAGATCGATACACACCACCTTTTTATCGATTTTAAAGTCGCGTATGATAGCGTGAAAAGGGACGAATTATACAAAACCATGTCGAGTCTCGGCATCCCTGCCAAACTCGCCCGCCTGTGCAGGATGACGATGGAGAAATCTCGCTGCTCCGTCAAAATTGGTAAGAAGACCACCGATTCCTTTGATGTTGAGAAAGGATTGAGGCAAGGCGACGCGTTATCATGCAACCTATTCAACATCGTTCTTGAAGCCATTGTACGCAACGCACATGTCAACACCAGCGGTACAATCTATCAAAAGTCCGTTCAAATGCTTGCATATGCGAATGACATAGACATTGTCGGCAGAACGAAGCGAGCTGTGGCAGGGGCATTTGCGAGCATTGAATCGGAGGCGGCTAGAATGGGATTGGCGGATAATGAGGTTAAGGCGAAGTATATGCTGTCATCGAGAGAGGAATCTCAACATCGTCGACTCGGGCAAAATATCACGATGGACAGATATAACTTCAGTTGTCAAGGACTTTGTCTACCTGGGCTCCACTATTACATCTATGGATAGGTGGCACCTCCTTATTTATTTACTTATGCTGGCGCCACTGTCGCGTAAAGCACGCGTTACGCATGCGTAACGCATCCGTTACGTGTGCGTTACGCATCCGTTACGCATGCGTTACGCATCCGTTACGCATGCATTACGCATCCATTACGCATCCGTTACGCAGCCGTTACGCATCCGTTACGCATCCATTACGCATCCGTTACGCGTGCGTTACGCATCCGTTACGCATCCGTTACGCATGCGTTACGCATCCGTTACGCGTGCGTTACGCATGCGTTACGCATGCGTTACGCATCCGTTACACATGCGTTACGCATCCGTTACGCGTGCGTTACGCATCCGTTACGCATGCGTTACGCATCCGTTACGCATGCGTTACGCATCCGTTACGCATGCGTTACGCATCCGTTACGCATGCGTTACGCATCCGTAACGCATCCGTTACGCGTGCGTTACGCATCCGTTGCGCATGCGTAACGGATGCGTACTGCACGCGTAACGGATGCGTAAAGCACGCGTTACGGATGCGTAACGCACGCGTAACGGATGCGTAACGCACGCGTAACGGATGCGTAACGCACGCGTAACGGATGCGTAACGCATGCGTAACGGCAGCGTAACGCATGCGTAACGCATGCGTAACGCATGCGTAACCCATGCGTAACGGATGCGTAACGCATGCGTAACGGATGCGTAACGGATGCGTAACGGATGCGTAACGCATGCGTAACGCATGCGTAACGGATGCGTAACGCATGCGTAACGGATGCGAAACGCATGCGTAACGGATGCGAAACGCATGCGTAACGGATGCGTAACGCATAAGTAACGGATGCGTAACGCATAAGTAACGGATGCGTAACGCATGCGTAACGGATGCGTAACGCATGCGTAAAGGATGCGTAATGCATGCGTAACGGATGCGTAACGCATGCGTAACGGATGCGTAACGCATGCGTAACGGATGCGTAACGCATGCGTAACGGATGCGTAACGCATGCGTAACGGATGCGTAACGCATGCGTAACGCATGCGTAACGGATGCGTAACGGATGCGTAACGCATGCGTAACGGATTCGTAACGGATGCGTAACGCATGCGTAACGGATGCGTAACGCATGCATAACGGATGCGTTACACATGCGTAACGCATGCGTAACGGATGCGTAACGCATGCGTAACGGATGCGTAACGGATGCGTAACGCATGCGTAACGGATGCGTAACGCATGCGTAACGGATGCGAAACGCATGCGTAACGGATGCGTAATGCATGCATAACGCACGCGTAACGGATGCGTAACTGATGCGTAACGCATGCGTAATGCATGCGTAACGGTTGTGTAACGCATGCGTAACGGATGCCTAACGCATGCGTAACGGATGCGTAACGGATGCGTAACGGATGCGTAACGCATGCGTAACGCATAAGTAACGGATGCGTAACGCATGCGTAACGGATGCGTAACGCATGCGTAAAGGATGCGTAACGCATGCGTAACGGATGCGTAACGCATGCGTAACGCATGCGTAACGGATGCGTAACGGATGCGTAACGCATTCGTAACGGATGCGTAACGGATGCGTAACGCATGCGTAACGGATGCGTAACGCATGCGTAACGGATGCGTAACGCATGCGTAACGAATGCGTAACGGATGCGTAACGCATGCGTAACGGATGCGTAACGCATGCGTAACGGATGCGTAACGGATGCGTAACGCATGCGTAGCGGATGCGTAACGCATGCGTAACGGATGCGTAACGCATGCGTAACGGATGCGTAACGGATGCGTAACGCATGCGTAAGGATGCGTAACGCATGCGTAACGGATGCGTAACGGATGCGTAACGCATGCGTAACGGATGCGTAACGGATGCGTAACGGAAGCGTAACGCATGCGTAACGGATGCGTAACGCATGCGTAACGGATGCGTAACGGATGCGTAACGCACGCGTAACGGATGCGTAACGCACGCGTAACGGATGCGTAACGCATGCGTAACGCATGCGTAACGGACGCGTAACGCATGCGTAACGGATGCGTAACGGATGCGTAACGCATGCGTAACGCATGCGTAACGGATGCGTAACGCATGCGTAACGGATGCGTAAGGAATGCGTAACGCATGCGTAACGGATGCGTAACGCTTGCGTAACGAATGCGTAACGGATGCGTAACGGTTGCGTAACGCATGCGTAACGGATGCGTAACGAATGCGTAACGCATGCGTAACGGATGCGTAACGGATGCGTAACGGATGCGTAACGCATGCGTAACGGATGCGTAACGCATGCGTAACGGATGTGTAACGGATGCGTAACGCATGCGTAACGGATGCGTAACGGATGCGTAACGCATGCGTAACGGATGCGTAACGAACGCGTAACGGATGCGTAACGCACGCGTAACGGATGCGTAACACATGCGTAACGGATGCGTAACGCATGCGTAACGGATGTGTAACGGATGCGTAACGCATGCGTAACGGATGCGTAACGGATGCGTAACGCATGCGTAACGGATGCGTAACGCATGCGTAACGGATGCGTAACGAACGCGTAACGGATGCGTAACGCATGCGTAACGGATGCGTAACGGATGCGTAACGCATGCGTAACGGATGCCTAACGCATGCGTAACGGATGCGTAACGGATGCGTAACGGATGCGTAACGCATGCGTAACGCATAAGTAACGGATGCGTAACGCATGCGTAACGGATGCGTAACGCATGCGTAAAGGATGCGTAACGCATGCGTAACGGATGCGTAACGCATGCGTAACGCATGCGTAACGGATGCGTAACGGATGCGTAACGCATTCGTAACGGATGCGTAACGGATGCGTAACGCATGCGTAACGGATGCGTAACGCATGCGTAACGGATGCGTAACGCATGCGTAACGAATGCGTAACGGATGCGTAACGCATGCGTAACGGATGCGTAACGCATGCGTAACGGATGCGTAACGCATGCGTAACGGATGCGTAACGCATGCGTAACGGATGCGTAACACATGCATAACGGATGCGTAACGCATGCGTAACGGATGCGTAACGCATGCGTAACGGATGCGTAACGGATGCGTAACGCATGCTTAACGGATGCGTAACGCATGCGTAACGGATGCGTAACGCATGCGTAACGGACGCGTAACGCATGCGTTACGGATGCATAACGGATGCGTAACGCATGCGGAATAAAAATGAATAGCGTGTTCACTGGTCCAGCTAATGAAGGTTCTTTCGACTCAGTTGTTTATTTTAATTTTCTTTGGAACCGAAAATGAGGTAATTTTGCAAGTACCAAAAAAGTGTTTTCGTTTTAATTTGTTAATTTTTTTTGTATAGGTAGGCAGCTCATTTCATTTTGAATAGGCTTTGGCAGTTCGAAATATATATTTTCAAGGAAATTGCCTAAATTGGCGTAGTGAAAATGTAGTTTTCGATGACTTTGGCGCATAAATCAGGCTGAATTTGACCGATGGCATCGATTATGTTGTCTTTGAGGGTCGAGGTGGTTTGCAACTTATTCGCATAGACTGCGACTTAAAAAAACCCCACAAGAAAAAGTCCAAAGGGGTCAAATAACACGATCTTGGTGGCCAATTCACGTTGCCTCGGCGCGAGATAACCACACCATGAAACCGCTCGTGCAGAATATCGATTGTGTATTAGGCTGTGTGGCACGTAGCGTCATCCTGTTGAAACCATATATCTTCAGTGTCCTTATCATCCAATTTAGGCCACAAGAAGTTGGTGATCATCGACCTTTAGCGATCGCCGTTGACGGTGATGGCCTGGCCAGCATCATTTTCCAGCCCAAAATCCACACAAAACAGTAACTTTATTTGGATGCATTGTCACCTCGTAAATCTCGCGTGGATTAGTGTCGTCCCAAGTCCGGCAATTTTGCTTACTCACGTACCCATTCATCCAAAGATGGGCCTCATCGCTAAAGATGATTTTTCGACCAAAATTGGGATAAACTTCTAACTGCTCTAAAACATCATTTGCACGTGTTGCTCGACGCTGTAACTCACCATGATGATTTGTCTGTAGTGAATAATTAAAAGACGATATTTTGACCGACAGTAAAAGAAACAATATGGCCGCCACGAGCTGCCAAAATCAACCCGTCCCTATTGGAAAACCCTTTAGTATAGTTAATTATGATTTTTTCGCTTTTATTTTATATAGCTACGCACAGTGAAAGATTTTAACTGTTGACGTTTTGATAGTCGACATTTTGATCAGATTATGTTTATGGAATACGCGTGCGCTTGTAAACATTGTAATAAAGCATTACACTTCGACCCACAAAACATACCAAATTAAAATTATCATAATTTATAATAAATAAAAAGAAACAATAAAACCCCCGACCGACACCACTGTGTATTTACATATAAAGTGTAAATCAATATATCCCCCGAGCGGCCAACAGCATACCCACCCACACAACATGTTGTCACCACAAGAGCCCAGCATCAACTGATCAATATCTGGTGATCTGATGACAAGCAGCGATCGATACTGTGTGTATCCACCATGCCCATGGTATGCCCAACAACAATGTTAGTAGCTGTGTTAAACTGCCAATCGATAGTGAATTCAATGCATACACAGTATAGTTGCATAACCGAACAAATTGCCGTACCTGTATGTAAATGTAAATGTATGAAAAATTATGTTTTATCAAAATATAGTTACCATTCACTATTTACCAAAATATTAATGAGAGGAACTCATCCAACCAGCAAAAATCATGAAGAAAGCGTGAATTGTCAAACAAGCACTCCAGTAAAATCGCGAACAACGAAGAAACGATCCGCTAAAGGCGTGAACGACAAGAAAGCGTGAAAGTTGCTTAAAGTAAAATACTGATTGTACAGATACTTTAGTAACTTCCCCCCACCAGAAGTAAGGGGTCCTAGCCGGAATCAATATAATCACTCGGAAATTAAAGTGATAAGCCGGTTAAAAGCCGTGATAGCCAGTTGATAAGCCGGTTAAGAGCCGTGATAGCCAGTGAAAATGCTGTTGATAAGCCGGTTAAAAGCCGTGATAAGCCGGTTAAAAGCCGTGATAAGCTGGTTAAAAGCCGTGATAGCCAGTGGAAACGCTGTTGATAAGCCGGTTAAAAGCCGCTGTAAAAGGTACTAATTTCCTTACAAGGAACCCGATCTAGAACGATCAAGAAGTCCTGCCTGAAGACCCAAAGACCGACAAGTGAGAGAGCAGTAAGCCGAAACCGTCCCAAAGTGTCGAGAAACGAAATTGGACCCAGACTTAACAGAGAAGGCGAAACCCCTTTTTCAAAGCAGCAGAATTACATCAACAATAAGAGCAGCTATTCACTATTTTTTTTCTTTTCGCATAACTAAACATTAAAAACCTTTTTTTACGAACTAATAAAGATAAATAATGGAAGACCTTTCTGAAAACAAAAGTTTTAGTGTACCTCCTTAAGTTAGACCCTGGAATCCGACGAGTATACCTCAGCCTTTGAAACCAAGGTACATCACAACATGTCGACTATTAAAATGTCCATTAACAAAATCTCGATTGTTAAAATGTCGAAAACAGTCGATATTTTGAAAGTCGACATTTTGAAAATGGCATTTTAAAAAATCGGTCTAGTTTTTTTCCGACACTTTGTTCAGTCGTCCTTTTAACCAGTCGTATTTTTTGTCTGTCGAGATTTTGAAAGTCGGTCTTATGCAGTCAATGTTTTGAAAGTCGACAAATCGTACCCAATCCTAACAATAATTCAATTTCAAAGTTTGGCAACTGTATAACCTGACCAATGAAACTAGAGAACTCGCATAATGCAAATTGTTTGATAAGACATAACCAATACAACTGTAACCACTCAGCTAGTATCTCGATGATGGTTGTTCATCCTCAGACCAGACCTCTACTACCACACTCTTCCACCACACATCCTGTATAAAAGCGAATTCCTGCGACCCATCGGTATATTTTACGTCCTATTGATATTTATTCTATTAATTATTGTCTCTTAATAATATATACTCATCCTATCTCAACTCACTTATTTCACTCAAGTCTTAAATACCATACTTAAACTCTATAAACGTCTACATAACCTATAAACTCTTTTCTAAGTGACCATATGAAAATGTCTTACCCATTATCTCTTTGTTCAAATGTCCAATTCAATATAAAAGATCTCTGGAAAAGTAAGTTTCATCTTCTAATTCTACTTCTTCTTCTGTAGCCATGTGTGGTTAAACCAATTAAGATTTCCCATCATTAACGTCTCAAATAAAACACATGAGTTTTTTGTTTTGTTTCCAAATTGATGAGGATCTGAGGAACAGAGAACATACAAAACTTCTGAGTCAAAATAAAACAATTGGCGCCCAACGCAACACAACGACTTGATCAAAATAGTGAAAGAAAATCACAACAAACTTTTCAGACAAAATGTCGTCTTATAGTCTTTTTTACGTTCATATACTTTCAACTTCGACCTACTTCAAATATATTTCTATATATCCTCTAAGAATTGGTACACATACCTTACGTAACATAACCGGTAGTATCCTTTCCATATGACAACTGCAAAAAGGATGAACGAACAAAAAACAAAAAATATTAAAAAAGCAAAAAACCATCCCGTACGAACTCATACCGAAAGATTGCCATTTCCAGGTCGTAAAATTTTAATAGCAATTAAATCAAAGTGTGGACATTTTTCATGTTGGTTTGTTTTTGTTCCCAAAACCCTTCAGTTATATTCTACTCTTGCCTTTGTCAAGATCTCCATTCTAAATTGAGTGGTGAAAAGGGTGGAACATGGGCAAAAACCACCTCAATCGTTTCCGGTATTATTTCCAAAAAATATATAGGAAGCCGAGTGGTGATTTATTTTATTTGTTGCTCAGTTTCAATTGCTCCATTCCTCCACCTCCATCACATGATAGGTGGGATTTGAACATTTTAGAGGGAGAATATCTAAATTCGCTGTTGGTTGTTTGCGGAAGAAAATGTTGGGCAATTTTCAAGGGTGCGACAATAATTTGCCATTGTTGGTAAAGTTTGCTCCTTAATGATTTTATTTTTCGTCGTTATAGACGTTATCTAAATGCTGTCATACGGGGTAAACAAACCTACATAAATATTTATGATAGTATTTTTCGAATACCTATTTATATGGGTGTGTGTTGAAAGGTCTTTTCAGTTTTTTTTACATGATTATAGTCTCAAATCAGTATCTCCTTTTTCCCGCCCTATAGCTTTAGTCGTTTGCTTATATACTTATAGGAAAATGTGAATTCCTTCGTTTTCTCAACTCAACTCAAGCAAAACAAACAATTTATGAAATATTTAATGAGGCATTTGCGGAGTAATGTCTGCGACATAGCTTAGCAAAAATGTTAAAGGATGTTTCCAAGTTTGCATATAAGATGAAATTTGTAGGTATATTTAAATAAACATTGGGGATAGAAATCTGTTTCATGAAGACCTTTTTATTGTGACTTTTCGTTTCCTTGCAATTTCTCCTTATTTGTTTTGAATTTTTTTTTGTAAAGTAGGAATCACCACTATAATATTTTTAAAACTAAAAAAAAACAATATTTTGGAATGTCTTGGATCACTTGTTCAAAACTTGAACATTAATTATGAGTAAAATGCGATTTATTTAATATAGTGAAAGGACGAACAAAAATTTTGTCTCCATTTTGAGAAGTTATACTAAACAACATGTACCCACAACCACATAGTTGTCTTAATTGTATTAAACATTTTTGAAAGAGGAGAATTTTTTAAAGGACCACTAAAAGATTAAGAACCTTTTTTTTTTTACTTCCATTTTTATTGGATTTTATTGATTTGCCATAAAATTATTTAATTTACCTTTTCTTTTATTTTGATGTAAAATTAAATTTTTAGGAGATAATGGAATCTTTCTGGTTGTATGGGCTTAACGACTCCTATGTTTTATGAGTTTTTTTTTATTATTTGAAACGCCTTGAATTCAATGAACATGAAAAATTGATATTTATTAAATGAATAATACGATGAAATATTTTCGAATTAAAAGGTTTTTTTTTTTGTTATAGCTGTTTTGAGTGTTGTTTTTTTATTCTTCATTATTTTTATTTTTATTTTATTTATTTATTCATTTGAAACAATCACATTAAGAAATAAATATTCTTATAGGAAGTGAAGTTAAAATTTACGTTAATAAAGTGAGAAATTCGAGCTACTTTGAGTCAGTTTAAATCATTGCATATACAAAAGGAATATAAAAATTTAAGAAAATTAAAATTTAAGAAAATTAAAAAAAAAAAAAGAAAAAAGATGATCAACAGATATTAAAAGAAATATAAAGAAATACATACGCCTGAATTTGACACTAGATAAATAATGAGTATATAATTTAAGAACGAAAGTTAAGTCTACTATCAAAATTAGCCAGAGTTTTGAGTAAAGAAGGACCTAAGCTTCAATCGAAACCCTTCGGTTCCACCTAACACCCGAACATACCTTGGTAAAAAAATTCCATGGGCGTATAGAATCAACGAAAAATTGTCTTTCAGAAGTTAGACATGTGTAACGAGGGTGGATAAGTTGAAGAGATCTAGTTGAGGTGCCAAAACATAACTTATTAAATAGGTAACAAGGTTGATTAGTTTGAATAACATTTGAGAGCAATATAAGCGATCTATATCGAATAAGATGATCATAAGACATGTTGTAGAGAAGCTTAGAGAAATGAGAAATTCTGTCAAAACGTCTTATATTGAAAACATAACGTGCAATGTTGTTGAAAGCGACGTTTAATTTTCTCCTGCTAGAGGAATCACAAGTGACAAAAAGTTCACAACCGTAGTAAAGATAAGGAACGATGAGTGTTTTTGCTAGCAACATAGGAGTTCTAAGAGGTGTATAGTGGTCAGATAACCAGAGCTGGCGTAGTGTTCCATAGACTTTTCCTACAGCTATATTAATATGGTTGTTCCAAGTAAGTGTTCTATTGAAGACCATTCCTAAATTTTTAGCGGTATCAACAAATTCAATTTTTGAACCCTGTACATGATGACAGGAAAGTAGGACAGATTAAAATGTTTTTTACCAATGACGATACATTTAGTTTTTAAGGGGTTAAGAAAAAGCCCATTTTCTCAGACCAAGCAGATATCTTTCCTAGATCAGAGTTTATCATAACGGCACAGTCTTCCATCATTCCAAGAGGACAGCTTTTATACAGTTGAACGTTATCGGCGTACATATAAATAGAAGAGGAAAAAATGGTGGGAATTTCATTAACATATAAGGAAAACAGAAATTAAATTGAATAGTTTGAAGTGAATATAAAATAATGTGCGTTGTTGCATTACCTAACGTGTTATGGGACTAAGAAGGTTCACATGCAAAAATTATTTTATGTTGTTCTTTAAAACGTTCATCACCACATTAATTTTTGAAGAAATGTACAAAAAAGAACAAGTAACAAGCTATCATTGGCATAATAAATTAAATATGTAAAAAAAAAAAAACTTGGAATATAAATTAAAAATAGTTAAATTTTAATTAAAATTAAAAAACGATGAACTGAGACGACTGACAGCTTTACACAATATATGCATTTTTGTATCTATTATTTTTCAATAAAAACCATTATCAATATGTACAGGGTGTCCCACAGTAACAGGCCCAGAGGTTATTTTAAGTCGAAAAACTTATTAGATAATATTCTCGATTTCAATTTCTTTTCGACTCATAACGGGTATATGATCTTTGGTCTTGTTTCTTTTAACTGGCCTAACCTTGGTCACACAATAACTGATTGTTCTTTGTATTTATACAAGAACCAGTTTAGCAGGTTTGACCCGGGCTAAGAAATATGTTCTATGCAAATAACGGGTTTCTCGCAATTTACGAGGCTTCCCAGCCTTGTCCGTCTAAAACCTAAAAAGTTTTTTTCGGGGCTACTGCCTCTTGCGAGGAATTGACAAATCCTCCAAGAGTATCACTTGTCACGAGTAAGTGCTTCTCGTCTAGCCGTTCGGATTCGGCATAAAATTGTAGGTCCCTTCCATTCATGTCGATAGGCGCACACAGGAATGGTTGCGAGTTGTTAGTCACTAGGCCCTGGTTCTTCATGAGTCGTTGTGCCACCCGATTTATTTATTTTTTTTTTATTCCATTTTGTTGGTACTTTAAAGTTGATTTTTTGATCTTGGTTTTGGAGAGAATGTAGGTATGTTTTTTTTATCAATACCTATTCTTTTCTATACTGCCCTCACCAATGTTGTATTGTATACATGAAAAATTACCTTGCTATTAAAAATAAATAATTTGTCATAGTTAGTCCCGGGGATAATCAACAATTCGAACTATGTCATCCAAAAAAGGTCAAATATAAAATTAAAGCCATGGATAAATAATTCTGTCTTAAAATCTATAAATTTTAAACATAAATTACATTAAAAATGTCGAAAACACCCGCTTAATATAAATTTAAAATTACGTTTTAAAAAAAAATAGCAAGGAAGTTAATAATAAAATTCATCAGAGTCGCGATAGTTATTACAACAACAAAATAATAAATGCAAAGAAATAACCCAAGAGAAGAATGGAAAGTCGTTAATGAAATTATAAACAGAAAAAAAAAATAGTCAGTCAAATTCTATGACAGTTGAATATAGAGATACATGTATCTCAAATCCAAAAGATATTGCAAATTTATTCAACAATTATTTAACTAATGTTGGCATAACTTCTTTTCCTCGTGATATCACAAACTCTTGTGAATGTTGTAATGGCTTCAGCTCTTCAAATGTTGTACATAGTGGAAATAGTTTCTTCTTCGAAACAATAAATGGCCTTGAAGTACTGAAAACTATAAACACACTGAATAACTCAACCTCAGTTGGCGTTGATAGCATTTCTAATACAATGTTAAAAAAAACTGCTTTATATTTAGTGGATGTTTTGACACATATTTTTAATAAAAGTGTCTTTTCAGGTGTCTTCCCAAATGACTTAAAATCTGCTTTTGTAATACCCATTTTCAAAAAAGGGAGCAAAAGGGATGTAAGGAACTTCAAAAAGGGAATTTCAAAACTTTTTGAAAAAATTATAAAAAGTAGAATTTTAAGATATCTCACAAGCAAGAATTACTTTAGTCCATCACAGTTTGGATTTAGAACGGGAATGTCAACAGAAGATGCTTTATTAAATTTCTGCTGTTCAATACAACAAGGAGTTGACAAAAAAAATGAAATGTGCTGCGCTTTTTGTTGACATTACAAAAGCCTTTGATATGGTCAGTCACTCTATCCTTTTGAAAAAATTGCATGATGTTGGTTTCCGAGGATTCATCTACAATTGGTTTGAATCCTACCTCAGTAAAAGGTCTCAGATAGTCAAAGTAAGTAATGTTCTAAGTGATTCCATGGATTTTAACTTGGGTGTACCGCAAGGGTCAGTTCTTGGGCCCATTCTTTTCTTGATTTACATAAATTCCATCTTCAATCTACCATTTTTAGGGAAAGTTAACGCCTTTGCTGATGATATAGCAATTGGATACAATTCGCTTAGTCCATTAAATTTGGTTTCGGATATAAACCATGATGTACATTTATTAAGGCTATGGTTTGCGGACCATAAACTTTTAGTCAGTAACAAAACTAAACTCATGATGTTCAGCAATGAACTTAATGGACTAAATCCATTCCATTCTCCTTCTTGTTCTAGTTTTAAACTCTTCAATAGCAAATGTTCAGTATCTCATTTAATTAATAACTTCAATTCTGAAGTTACCTGCTGCAGTACATGCTTCAATATTGAAATAGTGAAAGATTTTAAGTATCTAGGTGTCAAAATTGACCAACATTTAAAATGGTCTGAACACATTATGGATTTAAAGCAATATCTACTTTCAACCGTAAGATGCTTTTATCGGTTAAAAAAATATTGTTCATTCTCCACGTTAAAAAAGGTTTACTATGGTATTTTCCACACGAAGATACAATATGGTATCAGTTGTTGGGGAGGCGCATATTTAAACAAAATTCAACAATTAACAGTTCTTCAAAAATGTGTCCTAAGAAAGATATGCAACGCTGCCCGCCTCGCTCACTCTGCAGATTTATTCAGATAAAGAGGTATTCTACCAGTAAGACACTTGTTCTATTTTAAAGTTTTGAAGATATTTTTTATGAGGGGTGGTTATTTGTAATACATATAACATGAGAGTTTCTGATTCGGTACGATCAAACATTTTTCGAACTACACTTTTTAGGAATTCTTACACAATCGTCTCTCGCAAATTATACAACAGTCTTCCAGCAGAATTGCGAAGCATTAGAAACCGTCCACAGTTCTTAAAATCCGTTAAATTATGGCTTCTTAATTTCGATACTTATAACATTGAATCTTTGTTAAACTACGTCATTTGATTTGATAATATTGTTCTCTTTATTTATTTGCGTATAATAATTCAAAGATAAAATTCAAAATAAACTTTTTTTTCTCTGTTCCTGTTCATTAGTCATATACGTTATTTATAATTCATTAATTCAATTTTAACTTAAAATTCAAATGCTACAACATGTTCTCTCTAATTAATTGTACAATATATATTATTAAATTAGAAATAAGATATCTAAAAATTGTTAGGAGAATATGATATTAATAAAACATAATAAAAAGAAAATAATTTCATATTTCATATCTACAGTCAATGGCCTTTCAAACCATATATGTTTTTTTCTTATCGACTCTGGGTTTTTTTGTGCACTCTCCTTTTGTTAGTTTTGTTTGTGGGCCCTTGAATTTGATTTGTAGTTTTTGTCGAACTTTACATTTTATTTTTGAAGTGACTTAAAATGATAAAAACTCGTATACATTTATCCTGTGCCAATAGGACTATTATTACTTTTTTGATGAAATATTTAATGATTTGAGTTCGACTATCTTGAAAAGCATAGATAGAAGAATTGTATGCATGACATGCAGCAGTAAACGATCAACAATCCTGCCCCTCATGTTTGGGCAGGAGCTCCAAAAACTCACCTCAGTTTGTTGGACAGAATTCAAAAGAGAGCTTTAAAAATGATAGGCGAAAGATCTATAACAGAAACAATTACATCTCTCGAACACCGCCGTAATGATTCGTATCTTTTTTATCGCTATTATTATAATCAGTGTTCTAGTGAAATAGCCAGTTGCATTCCTCCCCTTAAAAATTCAACCGTAATACTCGCGCTTTTAGGAATGCCCATCAGTTCACCCTCGAGCCCAACTTCGGACGTACTGTAATGTACAGAGATTCCTTCTTCAGTCGCACCACACGAATGTGGAATGCTTTACCTGACTCGACTTTCCCCTCCCATTTCGATGTGCAAACGTTAAAAACCAATGTGCATCGGTATCTCCTTTTAAATCCTCTCCTACTTACCTTATCGCTCGTGCTGTGTTAAAAACATTTTAAGGATAGCCATAACCCCTTTTGCGCGCGTGGAATATATAAAAAAAAAAAAAAAAAAAAAAAAAGAAGTTATGAAGATCACAATGAACGTTTTGCTTACATAAATAACAAATTTGGATCACTACCTATTATATTGCGTATATGGAACATTTTTTTTTATTCTGAAATTTTTATTTTGTATTTGTTTGTCTGCTATGCGAAATATTATTCTTAACTATTCTTAACTATTGTTGTATATAAGGACGAAACAATTATTTTGTTCCTTTGCGCATAACTCGTAAAGTATTTAACTAATTTACGTGAAACAAATTTTATAATTTTTGTATGCCTATGAGATGGTTTTAGGCTATTTTTTATTTCTTAATTCATTTAATTTTTCAGAATATTATTGTTTTTTTAATTTTTGTCACCTTTTTTCTAAGAGTTTGTCCCAAATATTCACTCATACTCTCAAAACGGTTTGATATTTCAAAAAAATAAGATTTTTTTGATAAACTCAATATTCTTACGAAATTTTTGAGACCTATAGGATCTTTTCTTAATTTTACATACAAGCTGAGGACTAAATATATAAACTTTTGAAAGTTATCAATTTTTCTAAATTATTTCTATCCAGGAATGCTATTCAAGAGCAATCAACGGGTAGCTGCTTTGTTTTTTTGTTATTTTTGTTGTGTTCTCTTCTTCCGCAAACTGAATTCATGCCTGCTGGCTGAGCACAAATACAATGGTGTGGTTGTAGAAAGGTACAAAAATAGTATATAGCGCCACAATGTAAGGATGCCATTGTAGCAAGAAAGGCAAAGAAATGTGTGTGTGTGAACTAGGTAGGTATGTTATGTAGGAAGAAAAGAGTCACATTATTGTGATCCAAATAATTGTGTAATGTGCATCTCTTATCATCGGCAAACGCCAGCGCAGCCCTAGCTGTCGTCGACATCGTCCTCATCACTCATCCAAATTTTCTTTTCCAACGACATGATTTTCCGTCTTATACTGGGTGAAGCTTAATTGTTTTGTATCGCTTTTATATACAAAAGATAGTGTTTCCCGGGTGAAAAAAAAAGATTTGGTTTGAGTAAAAAGCGTATAACTTGAATTCTAATAGTCGAATCTTCAAGATTGAGATCTTAAAATGAAGAGAGAAACAGGTTACAGTCATGTGTATTAAAAGAAAAAGGTAAAATTAATATTAAAGCAATTGAATGGTGTTTGGCGAATATTTTAAAAGGGAAAATGTTATGAATAAATTCAAATGAATTCAATTTTAAAAAATGCTTCACATATTACAAAATGGCTACACTGCCAATACATTGTGTATCCGGAAGCTTTAAAATAAAAAAAAAAAATACAAAGTTGGGAAGTTATACAAAAATATCAACCAACTCCTTTAATTTATTGCGAAGCAATGTGAGAACGGGTCGGCTAGTATGTAATAAACCCTCACTTAGAACTGTAGGTTTCTCAATTTTCGCATCCAATATAAATCTTACAGAGCCAAATATACACAAATAGTAGAGATTTTGATCAAACTTGACATTACGATGATAGGGAAGAAAAAAGCAAGAAGCTTTAACCCAAACAGGTTGGTTAATATTCTTCACTATATAGACATAAAGTTTGTTGGTCAGCTTCTATTTTTTTTTTTTTATTTTTTTCCGGACCAGAAATTTAGCTTCCACACAAAAATTTGGATACATGCTTCTAAGAAAAAAAGTTTAACTGGTACATATTTTTTGTATTGTTCAAAAACTGGACCCAAAGGGAAGCTCCCATGGAATCATTTTTGTGATTTTAAATTTTCACGAAAGCTGTTGTTGATTTTATTTTAATTGGTCTGGCCTTAGAATTTGTTAAGAGAAAAGTCCGATTTTTCGTTTGGTGACAATATTACCGTACCACAGCTGGCTCTCATCAGTTAGATCTGTTGTAACCTTTCTTAGAATCAAGTATTTTGTCGATGGCTACTGACATAAATAAAACTTACAGCATTAATACACAGCAAGGTTACGTTCTTTAAGTTCTTATCAAGGAAACCATATAATAAAACGGGTCACATGAATTTTTTCAGTACTCTTTATAAAGTCGGAGAAGTATGTGACCATCCCTCCCGCATTTTGCGGGACAGTCCCGCATTGTACATGCCTGTCCCGCGTCATAAACTGTCCCACAAAATGTCCCTTATTTACAGATTTGTCCCACAAAGTCCTGCAAAATTAAAACTATACAAAAATAATGCAAATGTATCTGCATTTCATGCACATGCACAATTATTGCACATGTAAAACTTGCTTATAGGATGATAATTTTTATTTTGCTCAGCGTTTTCTGTGCTCAAGTACCTAAGTATTTTATCTGAAAATGAGGAGATGAAGTACCAATTATTAAAAAGAATTGATTAGAATATTTTCAATGATAAATCATTTATGGACGCAAGAGAAAACCCAGATGAGAGTTCAAGCGGTACATGTAATTTATTGTTCTGTTAAAAATATTTTTCGATAGGTAAAATTCTTGCTCCTTTTTTTTCTGATAAACACAAAATAAAAGCGAAGTTTTGCATAAAATTCACACAACTTAAAAATATAATTAGGTAATCGGCATGCGCAGTTTATTTAGAGATGTGTTTTCTTTATTTTTTTATGAAATATGTTCGTGGTATGAACTTTTCATTTGTGTGATAGGTACCCTTTAATCTTATTTCTTAATTTAATCTTAAAGGCTAATTTAAATGTTCCTATGCAAATTTAAACAAAAAAAAAAATGAAGAATATACCTACTTATAAAAAAAGAAACAATGTTATTAAAGAAAAAAAAATTGTTTCCAAAGTGTCCCGCATTGTCTTCAAAAAATTATGGTACCTATATATATATAAGCAAATGTAACTGGAAAAGGCTTAGTTCAATAGATGTGCAGAAAACAGAAACGTTAACACCTTATGAAAATCACCCTGTACACAGTGTTGTGCCATGTAGACTATAAATGTAGACTACATGATTGTCTACATGTAGACAATTCACAATTGTCGACATAAATTTGTCGACAATGTAGACAATTCATTAAACCATTATAATTCATAATTTTTCCCACTAAAATTTATTAAACCAAAAACAAAAATCTAAAAAAAAGAACCTAGTTCTTCTATAATACCAAACCATAATTGTAACAACAAGAAAGTCGTGAAAAATCATTTCATCTAAATCTAAACGCATACCTATGTAGTTCTATGTTTATAAAGGCTTTAGGCCCAGTTTCACAGTAACAGTAGTAGCACTTTAGTGCGAAATAAATATAGGACACAAAATTCGCAGTGCACACTTGTCTGCATAAATTGCACTTAAGTGTTACTAATTCAGACTGCGAAAATTACCAAAAAGTACCAATATGCAAAACTTAAGAGCAACTTATTCTAGTAAGTGCTCACTGTGAAACTGGCCAGTTTCAAATACATATATTTTTAATTAGAGTAGGTTCACTGAATCACTTTACTATGGTTTTGGCTGAATGATAGAGACCGATTTTAATTACAAACTGTTGTTCTATATTTTTGTAAGATAATTAACTTGGTATACTACACAAACAGCTTCAAATATTTTGAAATGATAAACTTTAAAAATCGAATCAACGTCTGAAAATTCAACTAAACCTATGTTTAACTTAGACACACCCCTAAAATGACTAAATACGCCCAATTGTTTTTTATTCGATGCACTATGAACATGAAAACGAGCATCTCTAAAGTCAAAAGGTCATCATTCAACGTCAAATTACGTTACCCATATAATTGATACAAAAAATCTAAAAAAGTGGGGGGGTAGGTTAGGGCGACTCCCCTGAATGGAAAATCTGCAGTTTTCATTTTTTACCTTTATACTATATGAACTTTAAATCACATCACTCTACCGAATTTCATTTTTCTACAGAAATCAGAAGTGCTTCATAATTGATAACGATTCTAAGAGAGTTGGTGGATAGGATACCACACCCATAAACGGAAGACTTCAAATTTTCGATTTTTCTTTTGTGTAATGCACTTCAAGACCTACCAATCTACCGTATTTCATAATCCTACAACAATCCGAAGAGCTCTTTTAATTGAAGAATGGAATAACTTCCAAAGTTTCATAGAAACCAAACATTTTGATAACAAAAAGAGCTATGAGTGATTTTAAAAAGCATTAGTTGGAAGAAGAAAACAACTCCCGGTTTTATTTCCACCCACGTGTTTCGAACTTTTATTTTAAGCCAACGCAACGGTGTAAAACCCAGATAAACTTGGTAAACCAGATAATTTTATCTCGGAAGAAATAAACTGTCAACATTTGGATGGGAACAATATTCTGTAAAAAAGATAATTTTATCTCACGAATTTGATGCGGAAAGTGTAGAAATAAACCTGGTACGCTGGGATAAGTCATTTGTGATGTTTAATTTAATTATTTCCAACGTTCACGCAAGTATCTTGCGGAAAAGTTTATTTTTCTGCAAAGTGAAAAATTATTATTATTATTAGTATTAATTATGCATGAATACCATTATTATACAAATATCGTACCGGGCGTAAAACCAGATATACCTGGTAAATTAGATAATTTTATCTCGTTAGAAATGAACTGTCAAAATTTGTATGGCGAAAATATTCAGCAAAACAGATAATTTTATCTCACAAATTTGTTGCGAAAAGTGCAGAAATAAACCTGATACCTGGGATAAGTCGTTTGTGACGTTTAATTGGATTATTTTCCACGTTTACGCAAGTATTTTTAAGGGGGTGTTCAGGTAAACATCTTGCGGAAAGTTTTATTTTTCTGTCAAGGCGGAAAATTATCTCGTTGCATGAATACCCTTATTGTAATTATAAATTATTCAACCACTTGTCTATCGGTTATAGCAGGACTTTTTGGAATGATTTTATTTGTGACATTTAAGTTATTGTTTACATTGTCGACACATTGTCTACATTGTCGACCGATTGTCTACGTTGAAATGTAGAAAACTAAAGTCGACACGTAGAGGAACAACACTGCCTGTACATAAAATGATATCCTTGTCCATAATCCACCGTATTAACCGTATTTTAATTTTAGTAGGCATTTTTTGGATTTAAATTAGGGCTGGCCACGAGACGAGACCCTGCAAGACTTTTGTCTCGTCTCGGTCTCGTTAAAATCTAAAATTTTCAGTCTCGTCTCGGTCTCGTATAATTAAGTCTCGTCTCCAAAAAATACGATTTCCGGACAACAAGTTGATTATTGGAACGAAATATTTTCGCCTATAGTTTTAATATGTGCAGAACAAAATAAATATTGAACTGAAATTGAATTTTTTAATTTATTAGACTCTCTGTAAATTTCGGTCCAAATATACAGTCTCGTCTCGGTCTCGGTTGTTTAAAAGGCAGTCTCGTCTGGTCTCGTCTCGGTCTCGTCATGCAAGATCGAGGCCGAGATTTTTCTCGTCTCGTGGCCAGCCCTAATTTAAATATTACTACGATTTAGATTTGGATGGAAACGATCTTGATTTTACCCAAACATGCAGATGTTTAATTTCCATTGCAACCCATTTCAAAATAAAAACTATAGGTACACAAAGTTCTAAGAAAAGAGAAACTTTATTCTATGCACTTTAATTCAAAGTGTGTATTAACACCTCTATACAATCTTCAAACCTATAGTTGCTACAAAAAGCAGAAAACATTTTAACAAAACATCCCCTCAAGCATTAAAATCCAATCTATTTTCCAACACCCTTAAAAACTAGTCTTTAAAAAAAAAACCGTTTCATAACAAAGTGCAAAGCGTTTACCCTCCCATCCTAAAAACTCAACCCACCTGGTAAGAAAAAGAAACCTTACTTAACCCGCAAATACCTACATATGTACCATCGGTGCTGTATCGTAACCATATCGTCGTAAATCCCTTCGAGCTTAGAACAGAATAAAAGATTGGGTATACCTACCTATCTGAATTCTCAAAGAAAAAGCACTGAAGAAACAAAAAAAAAAAAAAGGATAAAAACACGAACGAAACATCTCACCTCTAAGAATTAATGGACCACATTCAAAAACGCTCATTTATTCTGATCCTTCTTCATATCTCACGTCAACACTATTTTAACTGGGTGTTTTCTGGTCTCCGTTATACCACTACCTATGTACCTATTTTACTGCACTATTATCCTCTTTAACGGTGGTGACTCTTTTTAACGAGTGAAACAGAGCTACTATACATAACTACAAGAACTGTGTGATATTTTCTATAAACTTAAACGAAACACGTTGCTTGAGGGAAATAAGAAAGTACCGAAAAAAGCGTCGGAATATACTCCAAGGATCCTTAAGATGAAGGAGCCTCAGGAGTTGTTTTAAAGAATTGCATTCCATTGTTCTCATACACATTCGCCTTAGTCTTCAACCCGTAAACATTAAACATAACCATCACGCCGAAAAAGCAGTAAAACACATGTGTTTATCTCAAGAGAACTTTTTTTTTTATTTTTCACCTTCAATATACTAAAAATGTACGTACTCTGTACTCAAATACAAAGTATACTGGTGTAGTAAGGCAACGTTGTGAATGCATTTAAATTAAACACAAAAATCAACTCCATATTTCAATAAAGCTTTAGCATTGAGATTTTAGAAACAAGTAAAAGTGGAATTTAAAAAATTGGATTTAAAAAAAAATATCTTGAAACGGCTCCAAATGTTTTAGTATAAAATAACCTTGTACCTGTAATGCTCAAAGTGATTGTAGCAAAACTGCATTTTAGTTTTTTTTTTCCCATCAAAATATCACTTTATATGTAAATTGGAACATGGCTTTGACATTTTTTCAGAAAATTGTATTTCATTTTTACAAACAAGTATTCCACATTAAATTTTAAATTTTTCTTAAAGCATGTATTTTTTTGTATTTAAAAACATCTTAATGTTTAGTTTTATTTCTGTCTGAATGCCATAGAAATATTTGTTGGGTATAAAAAACTTAGGGCATTTCGCTTAGAATCGAAAAAATAATCATTTCGATTACAGAATCTGAAAATTTTAGTCCCGTCGAGTTGACTCGATGCGCAATGACTTTGTTGCGGATTTGAAATGTCAAGTTATATGGAATGCGGTGCGGATGTGATGAGGCATTCCTGCAATTTTTTTGTACAGCGGATTCTCTAACTCTAAACTGAACAAAATTGTGGGAAGCCATGCGCAAACCGTTCATATCGGATTCTATAATCGGGTATCATGATAAGGTACATATTTTAATTTTTAAATTCCATTTTTTTTTCGGTGAAATCATGGAGAATATGGTTTTTTTTTTTTATATTTCGCGCGCACAAAAGGGGTTATGGTTATTGGCATAAGATGTGACAGAATGCTGGGGCGTATATAGGTTGAATTGATATCAGAAAAAAATGGCAAGGGATGGAGGTGTATTTCACCCCGTTTTGGTAGTCGCGTCAATTGTCTTAGATATTGACTTAAAATAGAACAACAAAAAATAATAAAAAACAACGGCAACACTAACAATACCATTTTTAACTTCCCATGTTGAAGTTATTGTAATTAGTGTAATTTATCGAATTGAAACTTCTGACATAAATCTTCACGTTTTGATAGGTCTCTAGAATTAGTATCCGTCGTTTTTATAGAAAGATGTCTGTATTTTTACTTTTTTTCATCCACCAAATCTCAAGAACGAATATTAATAGATATCGACTTTTATTTTACAGATAATAATGTCATAACGTGCTGAAAAGATTTTCTAACAAATTCAATTAACCGCTTTTAACCACAGCAGTTTAAAAAAAGAGATGTAAAATGTCATTCGTCTCGAATATCTCGAGAATGAAAAAGATTTCAACTTCGAATTAATTTGATTTTACAACACAATCGTGTAAAAAATCAATTGATAGTTTTCATTAAGAGCAAACAAAACTACAAAAAAAAGCTACTGAAAACTTTTAAAAAATGTTTTTTAACTCGAATATCTTGAGAACAAACAACGATATCGACTTCAATTTTTTATCAAAAATATACCAATACCATCACTATATCTATGTTGTGTAATTTTTATATATATATATATATATGTTATAACCAAGAATACAGATAAAAGTATTTTTTAAAAGATAATTTCATTTTTTAATCAAAGATACATTGTAATTTAATAATCACTTTTGCTTATTCTCTGTCTACATTTGATGAACGCATATCTGCTCAAATGCAGACTAAACAAAAATTTGAAATAAACAAAATCAAAGATACGAACAAAAGTGTTGAAATAAACAAAATCAAAGATACGAACAAAAGTGTTGAAATAAACAAAATCAAAGATACGATTAGACTTCTAAAGATAGAAGTCGTATATGTAATAAGATGATAAATACCAGTTGTCTGTGACATTCTGGTCAGATTTTAAGTAACCTCAATAAAGATAACTTGAAAGAATTTGGAGCTCCGTCTCTAAATTCTTCCTTTTTAAAAAGTATTTTATTTAATTAAATACTAAAATTTATATATATATATATATATATATATGTTAATTGAACAAAATAATATTTACCATTTGACTTATAACTAGTTATATACGATGATATTATACATTTATTGGCACATAGCTGGCCTAATCTTATACTTTGTCTTAAATTTAAAGGATTATAAAATATAAAACACATGTCAAAAAATTAAATCTAAAAATCGGCTGACTTTATGGTCCTCGGGGTGTTCCGTCCCGGTTGTTAAGTTGTGGCTTTGGTGGGGGTTGGGTTGGCATTTAACCGCGGTGATATGCTGACACTGTGTCAGCGTAGACCGAAACTGCTGGCTCGTTGCACGTGATGATGTTGTCCACCAGGATTTCCATCGTACTGAGGTATCTCGGCTCGAAGTGTAGCTGCTGAGTGGCCATCCTTCTCATCAGTTGATTTGGGTGATTGTAAGTGAGTCTTACAAGCTTCTTTGCTTGAAGCAGTAGGTACCTGTCCAGAGGGATGATGCTCGCCTCTGTGTAAAGACGCTCGTTGCTGTGATGTCTCATTCGCTGCCGATCAAAATGTAGTCCGGTACAAATCCTTAGTAACTTTCTTTCGAACATT
This sequence comes from Melangyna quadrimaculata, assembly GCA_949320155.1. Lineage (NCBI taxonomy): Eukaryota > Metazoa > Arthropoda > Insecta > Diptera > Syrphidae > Melangyna > Melangyna quadrimaculata. The sequence continues at coordinate 169,722,652 of OX439485.1, read as the reverse complement.
TGAAGTTCCTTCATGGCCGTCTTCCAGATGGAGAACCAGGCTGGGAAGGAATAGCTGATTACAGGCCGCAGGAGTTGCTTGTACATAAGTATCTTCGTCTTCTGGCTTAGTCCGTTTCTGCGTCTCATCAATGGGTGGAGTCGGTGGAAGGCCCAGTTGGCTTTTTTGAGGACGTTTCTTGAGTGTGGGTTGAACCTTAACAACTCGTTGAAGTAGATGCCTAGGTACTTCACGTTCTTTTTAGTGCTATTGTAGATCCGTCCGGAAGTTTCAGAACCAGACTTCTGCACTTGGCTGCGCTGCAACTACCTCTATTGGGTCTCCTGAAACACACAAGCTCCGATTTGGAGGTGTTTATCCGGATGCCCCATTTCTTGTAGAAGACGTGGTGCTCAACTTTTCGTAACGCTACCAGAGGAGACATCGAGGTGGCATAGGTAAGGTAGTCATCAGCATACAGGAGATTTTCGCATCCAGATGGCAATGGTTGGTCAGATGTCATCAGGCTGTAGAGGAAGGGGCCTAGCTTCGAACCTTGGGCAACTCCGGCTTTGATGTTCTTCGCTTGTGATTTGCAGTTGTCCATTTGTACGTAGAATTTTCTGGAAGAAAGAAAAGAAAAAAGAATTTTTATTAGTGACGGGGGTAAATGTAATACGCGAAGCTTATGGATAAGGGCTTCAGTCCATACGCTGTCGAATGCTTTCTCGACATCCAGAAAGCATCCAACGGTGACACGGTGGTTGTTGAGCGCTATGGTGATGTCATGCTGGAACTTCAGGAGAGGATGCAAAGTGGAGTGCTTTTCCCTAAAGCCAAACTGCATGTCCGGGTGTAATTTTTAGATTTATTAAACTATTGAAAAGATTTAAATCAAAATGTTGTCAAAAACAACTTTTCAAAAATGTATTCATTCGAAAAATTCTTAAACTCAAATCAAAATTTGGCATCTGACACTTAAATCGTCATTTTATTATTCATTGCAACAATGTTAATTATTTAATTAATATTTTCGCCAATATACCTAGTCTGTTTTGAAATAATTGGCTTAAATAAATTAATATGTCCATACGGAGAGGAATTAGACAAAAAAGTTGGGTAAGTAAGATAAACTAAATAAAAATCAAAACTTTACGATAGCTAAAATGGTTGTCAAGGGCACCAATTGGAAGTTACTAGTGTCGGCTGCACCAAGGTTCTTTTTTATTTTTGGTCTTACATTGATTTTTTCTGTGAGATATGCTAAATTTTTTTTTCAGACTTTGCTTTCAGACAGTAGATTAAATGAACATCTTTAAAGCCATTTCCAGTTCTCCGCAAGCTGAAATGAGAAGTCGCAAGACCAACCTCCAAAAGTCGCTAGATTGGCTGAAATTTGGGGGACAAATAGTCGCTAGACAAAAACAGGTAAATAAGTGTTAAAAAAAAATTCTTTTTGAATAACTTTTTATTTTTTCTTTCAAAAATTTAAAGCAAAGGCCTTAGTACATAGACCTACTTTTTGCAAAAAGTACAAAAGTGAGAAAAGTGAATACGCCTGCTTGCAAAAAAAAAAACAGTTAAAAATTGTGTATAGTGGCTTAATTTATATGTCAGAACAAATTTCCTGTTTCTTTATCGAACATTTTAATTTCTCAATTTTGTACTTTTTACAAAAAGTAGGTCTAAGTAGTTAAGCTTTAAATTAACAAAAAACTGAGGACTTTAATAAATTTGAAACAGATGAATCGCTTAAATCAGACTACTGCGCTCACTCGCACTTACATGAAGATGCTAGGATGGCAACCCAGGCCATTTCTTGCCATCATAGAGCAATTAAAATGTAAAATCTATTACAAAAGAATCAGTTGAGTAGATTTTCTAAATAGGACCTATTTATCAATTATACTTACCAATTATGTACCTATACGTTCTAGGTGGCCATAAACAGGTTTCTATCTTGTAGCTCCTTTAAAATTCTATAATCTCAGTAAATATAAGAGAATTTTTCATTCCCGATTGCATCAGTTTTCTTATCCGGTATTTTTTTTTAATTTACACGATGTACCTAATCTACATTTTTTCAACTAGGTAACTACCTAACCGGCCATTCCTATAAGCAGCTCCATGGAAGAAGTTAATTGCAATAATAGTTAAACGATTTGCAAAGGCATGGCTCCTTCTCATCTAAATTCTATGCAAAACATTTAAGCCTTCGAACTTAAGTAAGTAGGTATCTGCGCACCTACCTTCATACTTGTTTGTTATTTAATTCCTTTGTATACAGCCGGCCAATTATTAGTTTTATCCTCTCTGGCCTTACTCTTCCTTAAGACAGAAAAAAAAATTCAATATAAAACATTAAAGCAAAGCTGAAACAGTCAAGGAGGAGGTATTTTGCAACACAAAAGACTACAATTAATTCGTATACAAACTACCATGATAGTCCCCCTTTTCAAACTTATTCAATGCCCTATGTCCGAAGCTGTGATCATGATACTTCGCGTGTGGGAAAGGAAAAATTTAAGAAAGGTGCGCTTGAGATGCTGCGAACAAAAAACAAAATTAAAGAAACAGGTTAAGCAGATGTTACAAGAAATCTTGAGGAAGTTTCATTTAAAAATAAAAACAAAAATCAAAAAAGAAAAAGATACAAATCCCAAAAGTATCTTTAACCACTGCTGCTGCTGCCAGTTCTGTAATTATCTCCTTTGAAACTGAGACAAACTAGTTCAGCACTGCGAGCTGCAACGACACTGACTACGACGGACGAAGAGGACGACGCCAACGATGAGGACGAAGCAGGCGATGTCCACTACCAGAGTCCGGCAAGCTGACGATGGTGCTCTAATGCGGACCGACGAGTTTTATTTAAAGATTTTCGCAACCTTATTCCCTCCAGTTTTTCCATCGTTTTGTCCTACAATATATTTCTCTTTTCATTTTTTTTTGTTCCTTTCTGAACACCTCGTCTTCCTGTTTCCAAGAAGAAGAACTACCAAGCCAAGAATTGAATTGAGACATTTCTTCTCCTTCTCAACTTTCCAAGTTCCTTCCTTTTTTATTCGCTTAGTGCGAGTGCTTTTTATTCTTGTTTTTGTTGTTTTTTTTATTCGTGCAGGTGTGTTGTTAAAAGTTGAAACCTTGGTGGATGTATCTACTCGTGATTCCAAAACATGATGTATCTGCAATCAATGAAGAGCTAAAAAAAAGCAGTAGCAGCTCCAAGAAAAAAAAAAAAAACATATAACAGATTCCACTTTACCTGTCTAAATGAAATTTGTATGAGCACGTCCTTATGCGACCGTGCAGTGTGAATAGCCCAAAGCAGATTTTCATTCATAAAAAGATTATTGGTAAAGCAGATTTTGTTTTAAGAAGCATAAAGAGGAAGAAGGTATTTGCATTTTGATATCAGACATCTCGGAGTTTTTATGGTAGATGCTGAAAACTGGATGTTGTGCTGCTTTCTACGGCCGGCGGATGCGGAGACTTGCACGACAAGACGTTAAGATACATTTTTATTTATGGCTGAGCAAATAGTGCACTTCGATCATTCATCTTTTGTTTTGGCGGTACCTATTAAGTTTATTTCATTAACGTTGCAGTATCTACATTCGAATAGGGTGACCATATTTATGCCCAAGTTAAAGAAGACACAAAAAAAAACAAAAAAACAAAACATTCAACTGCTCATTGAACTTTGTTTTTATTGGAACAATTGGCTTTTTTTCCATTCCTGTCGACAGGCGCACCAAGGAATGGTTGCGTGTTGTTAGTCACTAGGCCCTGGTTCTTCACAAGCCGTTGTGCCACCCAATTTATTTATTTATTTATGTGCCTGTTAGACCTAAGGTCCTTGAAGTGCAACCTTAACTGCTCGGCATTAGTAAGAAGGAATAGAAGGAATGTAAAGTAAAATCAAAATTTTAAAAATAAAGCTGTAAAATCAGTGAGTTAGATAGTATTTAATTCATTTCCATATATCAATGAAATAAAATGGCGTTTAAATAGGTCGGTTTTCCACAAAAATTTGTTTGATTTGTCATAGGTACTAATGTTTTTAGCAAGATTTGAATGGGATTTATTCGAAATCTTCATTTGAGGACATTAAATATTTGAATGCAAAATCCTCTTAATTTCAAGAAGATTTGTGATAAATATTGCTTAATTGCTTGGTGAAAACGTACTATTAATATTCCTCTACTTTTAATTACAATAACTTTTTATTTTCAATTTTAAGGAAAAAAGAACGAATATAAATTTTAGTGAATTCAATTTTTACAAAATTTTCTAAGGTTCGTTTTTGTCAAAACATCGGTTCGAATTTTGCATCACGTCTGTCAAGTCTTGCGATGGTCAACGCATAAAACTGCCAATGCGTTGACAGACTATTCTGTCTTGTCAAAGTAATTTGGATTTTATATTCATATTATTTAAACATTTTTGTTTTTTTTGTTTTAATAATTAAAAAAAAAAATTGGATTTTGTTGAGGTTTTTAAATCTTAAATCACCCAAAAGCACTAAAATCGCCTTTTTCCGCCCTCAGATATTTTAAAGTTTTTTCAATGCATCATCTCCGTAGCAATCTTTCAATTTAATTTGACAGTTTATGGCTTGAAAAATCGGTAATGTTCCAAATTACACCATACGCAAAACTCGCATTTTTCCCAAGAAAAAAATATATACTCTCAAAAAATTAGGATTTTAAAGAGATTTTGTAATTCATCATAATCATAGCCATCCTTCAATCATATTTGACAGTTGCCTATTTTGGAAATGTTTAAATTTCTTGATCCCTGCTCTAATTAAAAGTTGTGGCAGAAAGAATTTTTAATTCCATAAATTTCAACCAAAAGCTATCTATGTATGTATGTACATCGCTTCATATATGTGTCGCATGATTCCTGAAAACTGTACTGCTCTTAAGGCTGTGCATTTTCTTACGTGACAGCTCTCTCATCCGTCCTTCCCCCTTCCACACTGAATTGATGGATCCACTCCTTGGGCCATATCAATTTCCAAATTGTAATGCATTTCTTTACTGTAAAATTTATGAATAAATGATTATTCCAATTTGTACGAAGGTGTAGATCGTGTTTCGTTTTTTAAAAAAGAATACTCCAGTGCGAAAGACAGAAATCGCAAACCACCAAAATTTGAGGAAAACAATTTGTGTTGTTCAAAAATTCACCTAGCTAGGTAGCTAAAAAAAATGCTTACATCAAAAATTTGGCAAATAGCTAAAGTATCTACGGTTCATTTTATTTTATTTTCAAAACTATAAAATTTATTTTCTAGAAAACATCATGCTGATTTTTATGATGAATTTTTCTCAAAAGTCTATATTTTTAATTTTTAACTTATACAAATGTTCATTGTTCATATCTCGATATGAAAAATAAATGAAGCAACTTTCACATAAAACTTAGAAGACTCCGGCTAAATGATCATTTCAGCAACCAGTTGATTATCATCAACCTCGTTTTTTCTTGTTTGTACTAAGATGCTGGTTTCTTTAGTTTTTAATATCTTGAAAAGTCAAAGTCTTAGAACCATACGGTTTTCAGTGTTTGACTAGAAATTGACAAGAGCATTAAATTTTGAAACAAAATTATGCTTAAATACATAAAATTTTGAACAAAAGTTAGCTATTATTTTTTTCAAAATTTTGAGTTTGAAAATTAATTTTTCAAAAACTATTTACTCGAAAAATTGAAATTTTCTAAACTTTTTTTGGGTTTTTTTCCGTTAAAATGTAATTTTTAACAAATATAAATAAATAAAAAAAAATACAGTTTTGTTAACTAATTAATTCTGCGTCGTTTGATATATCTTACAAGCTTGTGTTATTATGTACACTTCTGTAAAAAATATTGTATTCAAAGACAAATCACGAAATTAAGGTATAAATTAAAAAAAATATAACGGTACATTTAAGATAACTGTTAAATATAGGGTTACCATTTCCAAAAATGAGAAAATGGGGACATTTTGATTAATTTGGGGGGGGGGGGGCATTTTAAATCCAGGGGGGACAAAAAGTTATCGAACATTAAATTGTTCTTTTTTCCATTCAGCAACCAAAAACCAATTTTTTATTGTTTTCAACTTCTAATTTTATTATAAGAAAAAAAATTAATGACAAAACTATAAATACATCCATATGTTTAGACATGAAATAAAAACGAAATAAAATAATTTAAAAAAAGGAACATAAAGTACAGGTATTGTTGTTTCCATATTAACATTCAGTAAGTTAAAGGTACATAAGTATAATACATTAGTAAGTCTTTATTAGGCATATTTTTCGCCTGATTTAACTTTTTTTAACAATATGTCATCTTTATAAATGAATTTGTAAAACTCTTTACAGTTAAAATTATAATTATGCTTCACCATCAATTCTGTTTCAACTGATTCTACAACTAAACGATTTCTTTCTTTTCGCCAAGTGTTAAACATTATACTAAAAGTTCTTTCACTTTGAGCATTTGAGTGTGGAATTGAAAAAACAAAATTTATAATTCTTTCAAAGTTTGGAACATTGCAAGCTTTTAACAAAATCTGCCATTTTACTTCAAAAGAACACTCTTTTTCCTGCATCGATACAAAACTTTGCTTCAGAGTAATATATTCTTGAAAAAGGTTATCTTCATTAATACCACTAATGTTGAAAGAATTAACAATTTCCAAAAATTCATGAAATGAAGAAAAAGTTTTCAACTGAAAAACTTTCAATTTTTCCAGATGCTTATACTCAGAAAAAAAACGAGTTTCAATATAATTTATTAAGTTTTCCAAAAAAGCATTGGCTGTTTTAATAAAAATAAATTTTTGATCAGCGTTGTCACAGATTTTTAATTTCTGTTGTGCAATTGAACCGTAAAACTTTTCGGTTAGCCTTACATTTAACGATGACCGTAGCTGTTCAATAATTTCAAACAATTCAACAATTAATGGGCCTTCAGATTCTAATTTTTTAATAGCAGCGTTTACTTCCGATCCTATGCTAGAAAATAACCCAAGATATGCTTCAGCTAACTCGTTTTCTAAAAACTTTCTTAACAATGGGGAGCACATCTCTTTTTGTAAAAAGTATTCCTTGACTGGTTGGAATCCTTTATAAAGCCTTTCGACTGCAGGAACTAAACTCAGCCACCTGGTTGGAACATGTCGCAAAAGTTCGTTGTATTCAACATCGCAAAAATCATATATTTTAATTAATTCCTGTCGTCGTTTTGTATGCGATGCAAATTCATTAAAAATTTTTATAATTATAACTTCAACATCAAAAATTAAATAGCTGGAAGCTTTTTTAACTGCGTTGTGCAGTATATGACAAACACAGCCTATTTTCAAAAGGTTTGGACTAAACTTTTTTAGCTCGGTAAACACACTTTGGTTAACCCCAAAATTTACGCTTGCGTTGTCGGCGCAGTAACTTACAATATTTTTAGGCAGAATACTTGCTTCTTCAAGATTATTTAGGATACTTTTTGCAATAGTGATTGATGTTTCGGTTGGTAAATCATAAAACTTGAGAAGCTTGGTTTCTATACCATTTTCTTTGGTAAAATATTGAACAATCAGAGGAAACATTTTTATGTTTCCTTTATTTGATGCATCCGTAGAAATTGAAAAAGGGTGGTTTTGCGATAATAGTCCAACAATTATTCTTTGTGATTCAGTTGCGAGAACCTTCCCAATTTTTTGGCACTTTGTGCGTCCGCAAGAAAATTTATCTTTTCAAAAGAAGTGTAAGTTAAAAAAATATATTTACATACATATATGCTATGTTTTTATAATACACACCTGCAATTTTTGAATCAGGAAAGATGGTAGCGAAAAGGGAACTTGTGCAAGCGGCAGAGTTATAGCTGTGAGCGTGAATTATCGTATGGTATGATAATGTTGCTTCTGCAGCAAATTGTTTTCTTTCTTCTTCCGATAGGTTAGAACTTGGTTTCCCCAATTTATTTAGAAAAGTGACTATTTTATCACGCTGAAGCTGAAGTTGACTTGTTTTTGTCTGATGTTTTATTTGTTTTTCGTGTCTTTTTGCATCGTATTGGCCTCCGTTAGAAATTTTAAAATCACATTTGCAAAAAACACATTTGGCATACTCTTGGCCTTCCGCACTTTTCGTTATCCAATTAAATGTTTTTTCCCATGACTTGTTGTAAAACACTTTTCGTTTTTTATATTTTGTCTGCTTTTTTTCCTCTTCAGTGTCGTAGGAAACATTTGAATCCGACATTTTAACAAATTTAATTTTATGTAGACACAAATAATAGAACTGTTTTGAAATGAAAAACGAAGTGACAGATGGAAAACAACTTTTTGCGAGTGAAGTTGGTAACGTTTTGTTAAAAGAATGGATGTGTTCAGCTGTGAAAATTTAAATAACTATGATGGAAGTATTCACTTTTTTTTTAAATTAAAGAATAAAAAAAGTGGAAAAAGTTTTTGTGATAGAAAAATATTGCTTGAAAATAAAAATAATTTGTGGATGTTTAAAAAAGGGGGACATTATGTCCCCCTTTCACGTTTTATCTTTTGAGGGACAAAACATCTCCTGAGATTTTAAAGGGGGACAATCCCCCCAAAATGGGGACGAATGGTAACCCTAGTTAAATACCTCAAACGATGCAGAATTGAATTAAGAACAAGATAGTAAACATTTTATTTTATTATGTACCGTTAAGTCTATATTTTTTTCATAAAAACTTGAAAAAGTGAACATTTTAAATTTTTTTTTACAATATTTACTGTTAAAACGGAATTGTAAACAAAATATAACAAAATCAAAAAACACACTTTTCTTCACTGTTAAATTCAACAATGTTTGAGATATTTTTGAGATTTTTCTTATAGATATATCTTGAATAATTTCAATAAAATGGATAAGGAACCATGAACAAAAACTTAAAAGTTTCAAATGATAAAAAAAATATAACGGTACATTTCAGAAAGCTGAAAAAAAATTCAAATGATGCAAAATTTACTAAAGCATAAAACTGTGTACAATTTTTTTTATATATTACGACCTTATATTTTAAAAAGATTTTAGTAAGCGTTGAAAAAGTGAAAATCTAAACTGAATTTTTGCAGTTTTTACAAAAAAAAAAAAATAATAACGGCGCATCCAAAAAACTTGAAAAATACATCAAACGACGCAAAATTATATTTAACATAAGATTAAAGAATTTTTTTTTTAAAAGTGGCTTAAACTTGGTAAAAATTTTATTAAACGTTGAATAAGTAAAAATTTTGCAATTTTTTTTACAGGTCTATCGTTCTAATTTAACAGTCAAAGGATTTTTATAAGAAAAAAAAAAGAAATTAAGTTTGTTTATTACTCGATTTCGCATTGTTTAAAATATGTGGTTATCGATAAAATATTTTGAATTTATTCAAGAGACAACCATGAAAAAAAATGATTTTTCTTCAAAAAAATATATATATATATATATATATAACGGTACATTTTTTGAACTTTTAAACTATTTTAAATTATGCATTAATTAATGGTTCTTAAGATTGTATGTTAACTTGTGTTATAAAGTAGCACTAAATTTGTCAAAATTGTATTCAAATTGAAGAAAATGATTTTTTTTCATTTTTTTAAAGTGTTTTTTGTTAAAATAGAGTATTTAACCGGACCCAATTAAACTAAATGCAGTATTTGTTTGTTCTTTATTATATTTTCCGTCATATTTGGTATTACAAAAGTTTGTATTACGCACTATTTTAATAATTTTTAATTTAATCCATCAAGAAACATGGTACAAAATATTTGAGTTCTAATTAAAAAAAAAAGAAAAAATATAACGGTACATTTCACAAAGATTTAAATTATCTCAAATGATGACCAATTTAACTCAGTTTAAGAAAATGTAATATTTCTTTTTAAATATAAAGAACCGTAAAGTTGGAAAAATTGTCTTTGAAAGTTGAAAAAAAGAAAATGTTCATTTTTCTTACAATATTTACTATCGAAATTGAATAGCTAAGAGTACTGAATAACACTAAAAAAATATTTTATTTTGTTAATAATTTTATTTTGCGTCTTTGATGATATTTTGGAGGTTCCTTCTGCGGATATTACTGACACAAATCGAAGAAAACAATGAAAAAGAACATACTTCAGTTATACATAGATTTTTATCAATATTTTATTTGCTTAAATATTAGTTTTTTGTTTCTAGGTATATTATAGTTTATACATAAAGTTATTAGTATTACAAAAATTTGAATGAAAACTCTTTAGCATCTACTTCGGTCAGATGGTGTTCTTCGCCAATGGTATTATTGCAAGATGTTCCCTGGCAGGTTCCACACATCACTGAACATAACATTCCTGATCATCTACATTCGCATCTTGATGTACATTGTGTCCAACAGTTACTAATTTAAGTAGATGTTCTGAAGCTGGTGGCAGATCTGTTGTAACAGGAATTAATCCGCTTTTGACGGATTTCCACCCCCAATCGGTTGTTTCCAAAGCATTTCTCAGCCAAGCTTGTACTTGAAGTTGGAGGACGACAAGTTAAATCAAATTTAGAATGTAACTGCAGATAAGCAATCAATCTATTGTTACCACGGTACCGTACTTCGTCAAGTGGTGTCTTTCGTGGAATATTTTTCTGTCCACGGTTCCTTAAAAGGGTGCAGGTTATTGTTTTTTTTTATTAGTCTACGTTAAAACCAAATTAAACCTGGATGTTGACTTTTCTTTTACAAAAAATTGAAATTTTGTGTATTTTTAAAAAGTTTTAAGCATGAATTTATTTTGTTTTATATTTTATAATTCAATGACTAACAATTTCTAAACATTTCATGTATCAAACTTATTCCTACATCAATAATACCCAATTAATCGAAAAATTCCCAAAAATTAAAAAAAAAAATCACAATTAAATACCGTTATTATTTTTTCGTCAACACCCACAGGAGGGTATAGGTCTGAAAAGTCATATAATGGTATAAGGTACAATATAAATAAGTATCAAACCTATTACCGAAATTTAGAATTTTTTATGGAGGCATGATGTCTCTTTAGGAATTTTGTGAAAAAAGGGTGCGGTTAAAATATTCTCAAACACAGTTTTTTATGTAATTCTAAAAATGAGGTTTTCTGCCAAATTGAATGCTTAAAACTGGACAATTTTGTTTTTTTAGTTATAAAGTTACGATTAAACAAAAATAAACCAACCTCCATTACGACTTTTTTCCATAAATTTGACTTTTAGTGTATTTTAAAAAAAAATTTTTAGTTATATATATATTTTGTATTATATTTTACTATTTAAGAAAAAACAATTATCAATCATTTGATGTACTAATCTTGTATCTAAACCAATTATATATAAAGATATAGCCATTTTAATGAAACAAAGAACTTCCAAAAATTAAAAAAAAAAATCACACTAAAATGCCATTATTTTTGTTTTGCTCAACAGCTACAGTCAACGATATTTCTGAAAGGTTGTATAATAGTATTAGGTACAATATATGTAAGTATCAAAGTTATTACCAAAATTTGGAAACTTGTATGGAGCCATTTTTTTGTTTCCTGGGCTATTTTGCAAATCACCCTGTATAGATTTTGTACAAGTTTTGTTTACATAACCACGACTTACTTTATTTAAAAAAAAACTTATCGACTGCACAAAAAATCAATCATTTTCCGTTTAGAAAACAGAATTTCCAATTTTCTCTTTGATTATACTAATTTATTTACCCTACAGAAATTCTGAATTTTAAAATATCTTGTGGGGGTAATTTTTTTTAATAAAATTTTATTTTCTATTGTGTTTTTTGTTTTACATTTTTAGGCCTTAAATTAAATCTGGGTAACATACTTGAATATATTCAAAGCTGACCTTCTTAAGGCGTACGAGAACTGTATAACGCGGGTCTTTAACATAAGATACCCATTAATTTTAAATTGTATCTCTGAAAGATATTTCTTGATTGTTGAAGATCAATTCATCTTTTTTGTATGTACCTACTACATATGTATGTAGGTGCGCGCGGTTATCAATAACAAAATTCCATTAGACAATCCATAAAGCATTTGCAGAATTAATTTTGTATCCACTTTAATTCCAAATGTCCGCACATTCACATTATAAGGCAATCAATAAAATATATAACTCACTTCCACTATACGATATCCTCCAGAGGAAGTACAAAGTACATGAGTCGTGGTTGTTCGTGACATTGCGTTCCTTGCCCGTGAGGTCTTCTTTTCTTCTTTCACACAAAACAGTCACATAAGAATTTATTATTATGCTCGGCCTGTAATAACTCATTGGAACGCCTCTGCCTAGATACAAGACGAAGACCTCTTCGGCTAACTGTTGATCATCATCATCGTTGTCGTTGTTCTTGTTGTCGCTGTCACAAAAAAAAAAAAAAAAACAAATGCCTCACGCGACGTCTTTATGGGCAGAACAGAAACTCATTTATAACATTTTCTGTATACCTACTTTGTCTAATCTTTAAGTAGCAACAACAGTAGGAAGTAACTACCTAACTTCCCTAGATTCTTGTTGTTACTTCTTGCCCAAGCCCATGCCATATTGCCATCAGCAACAACATGGGAACTGGGAACCTTTAAAGCCGGAAACTGAATAGACCTCTTCAGTAAAACTGAAGTGTGCCATCATCAAGCTATAAAGAAACAGACAGCAAGGCAACCAAACCATCGCAGTGCAGGCAGCGGTAGCTATACGGTCTATCAATGGATACGACGACTTGTGCCTGTTTGGTCATTTAATAGGAGTCATGATGTCAATTATTATTATCTGGCATGGTGCGGCCGGCCGGTGCCCCGCAACCAGCAACATGTGTGACAAATAAGCGTATAAGTTGGTTTTATTGACAAGTTCCTAAGCTCTGTCTCGCCGGTCGGTGTGGTCAAGCCAGGCCGTTGATGTTGTATCTTGCGACACCAGAAGGTATTGTTCTCTGGAGTTAGACTAAATGAAATTTAGGCAGGGAAGAGGAAGTCGAAGGCAGATAGCAGGAATAGAAACTCTTGTGGTTACTTCTATATGCTTGTATGGCTTGGGCAGTTCTCCAAAAAGAGTATGGTGTCCCGCCATTAAACTACTGACTGCCAAAAGTGACCAGCAGCCGAGCAGCGTGATGTTATAACAAGTTGCTTAAGCTTGTACTTGTACCATCTATTACTATTCCTGACAGCTCCTCCTGGGGTGCAGTTAAAAGAAGAACATTATATTTTTATGTTTTCGTAATCACTTTGCTGCCATATTTGGATTTATGTGATTCCATGTGTATTGCCATATTTGTGGCTTCGTTTGATTATAACATTACACTCTCTATACACTGCTTGGGCAATCATGTATACAGTATACAGGTATACCAGGTAAACATAGCAAACAAATATTTTATTTCTTAGAAGCGAATCTGTGCCTTAAAAAAATTTTTTTTTTTGATATTTAAATGTGGTTTGTATAAAGGTTGTTGGGTATATTTGACATGTATGCATCCGTAAATTTTGAGTAAGTACGTGAATAATATTTTTTTTTTTTTTTTTGAAATGGTAACCAAAAGAGGTATTCGATTTCGTGTTGTGTTGGGTAGAATATGTTTTAAGGAAACAGACAAAATCAAACGACAATTTTTTTTTTCGTGAGAGCAACAGATTTTGAAAAGTGTGCAAACGCAGTACTTTATATTTTTGAGTTGGGGTGGAAAATACTACATTTTTAAAAAGAAGACAAATAGAAGTACAAAAAAAAAGATCATTATCATTTGTTTTTTTACGTCCCTTATTTTGGCGGACACTTTGTGGCCTAATCGAAAAAGTTGATATCAGTTTTTGTAGCTTATTAAATGCTAATTTGTTGCTCAATCCAAAAATTTGTAGCTCGCTTAATTTTTGAGTTATTGAAAATTCCGCTTAAATAAGTCTGAAGTTAGCGGACTAAATCCAAAATAATAAGAATTTTGAAATAAAATTGGTACCCAAATTTGTAGCTTTTTTAATGCTCTTAAGTTCTGAAAAAATAAATTCTGTACCTATAATAGTTTTTAATTATATAGGTACAGAAAATAACAATTTTCCTACCGTCCAAAATTGTAGCTTTTTAAATGCTCATTGGCTACCCAAAAATAAAATTCTCATCTCTTAAGGGTAATTTTTTATTTGAATTTTAAGTTTAAAAGGTACACTTCCGGTACGCTGAAGCTGGGCGGACAAAATCTAAAAAAAAATAGATTTTCAATTTTTTTCTTTTGCCAGAATTTGTAGCTTTTGAAATGCTGATTGCTGGCCCGAACCTCAAATTTGTAGCTCTAACGGTTTATTTAATATTTAAGTTTCCGCTGGCAAAAGTTATCAAAAAAACAACCTTCTAAAATCTAAAAAAATGAAAAAAAAAAAATAATTTTTTTTTGTTGCCACAATTTGAAGCTTCTCTGAACTAGATCAATTGCGCAAACTGCGATTTTGTAGCTCGCACGGTTTTTTTGTTATTCAAAATTCCGCTAAAATAAGATTTTAACGGTCAAAATTAAAAAAATTTTGAATTTTTTAACTTTTTTTTTACCAGAAATTGTAGCTTTCGAAATGTGAATTTGTTGCTCAATAATTAATTTTGTAGCTTTTACTGGGGATTTTTTATTTGATTTTTAAGTTTAAAAAAGTGCACTTCCAGACCGGAAGCTTCAGCGGACCGGGCCGGCAATCAGCATTTCAAAAGCTTCAAATTCTGGCAAAAGAAAAAAGTTGAAAATCTCATTTTTTTAGATTTTGTCCGCCAGCTTCAGCGTACCAGAAGTGCACCTTTTAAACTTAATATTCAAATAAAAAAATACCCTTAAGAGATGAGAATTTTATTTTTGGGTAACAAATTAGCATTTAAAAAGCTACAATTTTGGACGTCAAAAAAATTGTTATTTTCGAATGTTCGTCCGCTAACTTCAGACTTATTTTAGCGGAAGTTTGAATAATTAAAAAACTATTATAGGTACAGAATTTATTTTTTCAGAACTTAAGAGCATTAAAAAAGCTACAAATTTGGGTACCAATTTTATTTCAAAATTCTTATTATTTTTGATTAAGTCCGCTAACTTCAGATTTATTTTAGCGGAATTTTCAATAACTCAAAAACTAAGCGAGCTACAAATTTTTGGATTGAGCAACAAATTAGCATTTAATAAACTACAAAAACTCATATCAACTTTTTTCGATTCCGCCACAAAGTGTCCGCCAAAATAAGGGACGTTGTTTTTTTTTTTTGTTTAAAAAATTGATGATTTACAAAAACTGAAATTAGACTTGATCACTTAAAAAAAAAACCAAAATCTCTGGCCTAAAAGGGTTCTTCGTACAAAATACTTAAGATATACAATTAATGGTGTATTGGAAAACATTTAGCGACAGTAATTATTTCTTTAGGTATTATTATGTAGATTCATGTTCACAAAAAGTATTACAAATTTAATCAGTAATAGAAATACGTATACGCCCAAGTGTACCAATACCAAATGGACCTTTTGTTTCTTGTATCAGTTATATGGATTGTCATTTTTCAAAAAAGAGGAAATCTGTTTAAAGATACAAAACATTTAAGCCTTAGAATGGTCCTGAAGCACCAACGCATCGATGTTATACATCAGTTGTGGTTTCAGCATGCTTAAGTTGTTAAAATCCGTTGGATCTATACCAATGAGAGTTCAAAAAGTTATGAAAACTATAGGAGGCCATATCAGTCTTGAATCTAGTGAGGTGGGTAGGGGTCATGACATCCCCTCAGAAAAGGAAAAACAGAAACGATTTTCACTGCATGCCTAAAAATTGAAGATAAAAAGAAATCTATATTTATAATGTTTGACATTTATAAGGTAGATAGAAGACCATTGCAAGTTTTAAAGCATTTTTAGAAACAAAATTATGAAGAAAATTGTCTATATGCAGATAAAACTTTAATTTTAAAAAAATTCATCGACCCATTTTAAAAAAATCGAATTTTCGAAAAAAAATTGTATTTTTTTTTAAATAAAAAAGAAAAACATCTGTAAAGCCTTTATTCGTCAAAAACTTGAGTACAATTATCACGATTGGACAGGTTTTCTAGAAACTCATTTGAGTCTATTGGATCGAATACAAAAACAAGTTTTATAAAAATGATAGGGCATAGGGTTTATTTGAATCTTTTGAACACTGTCGAAATGTTTCAAGCCTTTCATTGTTTTTTCGTTATATTAAACAGTTTTGAGTGAAATAGCCAGTTGTAATCCTCCTCTGAAACGATTCCACTGATGTTAACGTAATAACCGTACTTATTAGTGACATCGAAGATTTTGTTTGCGAGCATGTGTCGTTGTGGGGATGTTGCTATGCGAAGATGTAATGTTTCGAGGATGTGTCGTTGCTGGGATGTTGCTTTTCGAAGATGTGTCGTTGCGAGGATGTGTTGTTGCGGCGATGTTGTATTGTGAAGACGTTGCGTGCGAAGATGGGTCGTGCGATGATGTTGTTTGCAAAGATTAATCAGCTTCAGTAGCGGATATAGGATTTGGCTGTGAGGGGGGCTTGGAGTTTGGAGATCCAATCGGTTCATATGAAAACATATGAAACAGAAATCGAATCTTTATGTTATCACTTTTCCTTTAATAATAGCCGTGTTTTGTTTGCCTTATATCCGCTCCTATCGCGATTTAAAATGTTTTTAATAAAGTTCAATAACAAGAACTGATATTGTGTTAAACATGGCAATTATTTTTAAGCGGAGCTAGAAGCCAATATAATTGCTCAGCAAAACATGGTAGTATAACTTATTTTATCACTTAAATTTTCCGCCACATTACAGCCTCAAACCACAAGAGCAAATTAGTTTATTTATATTGCTTAATAATTGATTAGGTACCAGGTACCTACCTACATTATGTACATAACTATTTGTTAAAATAAGATGAAGGTATGCTTTCAACTTCGACTTTTTGAAAAAAATTAAAAACTGTTTGTAGTGCTTTGAGAGTATCAGTCCTCTGAGATCTCATTTTCTTGAATAAGAAAGAAACAGCTGCTCTATAAAATAAACAGGATGGCCCATTTCTGCAAGTGTGAATGAATTTCACTTTCTATTCCTGTTCAAAAAATGTCTAATAGGGATTGTAAATATTCAAACCTGCAAGATTTTTCTGAGTTCACAGAGTTTTTCACACTTTAGGAATTTGGCTCCTTGACTAGAGAATTTGTATTTAATTGCTTAGCCCAAAAATGTTTTGTATGTACAATTGCCTTTGACCTGTTCAAGTTTGAAAACTTAGCCCCAAAATTCTCTAAGCCCAGACAAGGCCGTAAGAAACAATTCCTGTTGTATTAAATATTTACACTTAGCTTAACACCCCATTGTTTATTTCCTTTAATTAGCTAATTTTTAAGTCTAATCAGTTGTTGCTTTTGACATGTTAATGTTAAGCCCCGATTAATTATATCTTCAAGCATTATACTTTTGGACTTTTGGACTTAAGCCCCAAAAGCTCTCTGGAATAAGGTTAGTTTTTAAGGAGTTAGTTGTTTAACCCTGATTACGTTTTTGTCAAACTTCTCAGACATTATTAGTCACAAGATGTTTTTTTTTTCCAATTTTCTGGATTGTTTTTACGGAAAATTGTCGTTGCATGAAACATGTCCATTATCCATAGCCCCCACTCGGTTTTTTGTCCAATTTGGCTCCGAAAAAAAAAAATTAAAGACGAAAATCTTCTTTTTAATTCTGGGCCAATCTAGAAAAAATAATAAATTAGCATACCTAAATAGTGCTTGGTGGGTTTGAAAGAGGTCTGTTGGTTTTTGAAACTAGAAAATTGTAGTTAATCTTTCTCCTCCACCGAAAACTGATTGAAAATAAAATCAAACGTTTTCAAGAAAATCAAAATCGGAAAAATATGATTTTACCAGAGTCCCTAACGTAGCGTTTCCATAAATTTATTAATAAAATAATTTTTTTTTTAGCTTAGTAAACTATTATGTTTTTCTCATTTGCAAACAGGTACCGATATTTTTGGTCCTTAAAAATCGGAGAATCGTCAAAGCATTAGGTAAACATTTTGTCATAAAAAATCCCTTCAACGACTAAGGCTGTATACCCACATGGAAAAAATAAGAATTGTGATATCCACTTTTTTGGTCTTCTCTATCTACCATCGCAAAAGCAAATTTGACCAAAGTCTTGAATTATATTTTTTCTGCGAATCCATAATTTGCCGTAATCGGTTCTTATGGCAGGTACTGTTTGTAACTATTTTTGAGTTTTAAAGAAAACATTTATTATACCTTCAATGTTTACATATTGATTTTTTTTTTATATATAAATCGTTAGAGTCGTTTTTGAGATAAAAATAACTTCCTAAAATAATTCATAATTCTCCCCATACAAAATCCACTTATAACCATAAGTCCAAAGTTTAAGGAAAATTACATTAGCGGTTATAGGCCTCATGTTGAGCTTCAAAATTATACTAGTTTTTTTCGAGTTACCTTCCATCTCAATGTTTAGGTCAGATATTTTTTTTGTATACCGTGCACGCACTTAAGGAGTTTTTAAAACCCTTAAAATGTTATAGTGAACACAGTGCGGGTGTTAAATTTTGTATCCAAAACTTGACGTATAGCAATGATGTTCCTATATAACGCAAGACAAAATTGTACTAAAAATTAAACAAAAAACACAACACAAAACACAAAACGTTCCTGTAATTTATTTTAATGTTTTCAAATTAACACACTTCAATAAAATCGCTAAAAATAATATACCTACTTTCCACAAATTGCTTTTAAGCGTAGGGCAAATGACCTCATTTAAGTTGGACTAAATACCCTATCTAACTTCTAACCTACACGCTCTAAACGTTCTGTTGCCAACTTCCTAGCTTCTAACCTGCCTATAGCTATTTTGATTGGTTTACCGCACCAACAGAAGTTTGCACAGATCTTCAAGCAAGCAGAAAAGCTATATGCTGGTACTCCCTCTTTAATGACATTCAAGATAAATGAGATGAAAAAAAAAAAATAATAATAATACCTCCAACTTCGATCTGGTCATCTGGTTGAAAGGACTTTTTCTTTAACTCCGTATTCAATTTAATTTCAATTTGAATTTCTCGTTTGGCAGAGAAGCTAGGTAGGTATACCACCTACTCGTTCCAAAAATGCAAATTCGTGGAAAAAGATGAGTTTCGCCAGTTGAATAAAAAATCAATCAATCAAAAAAACGTTGAATGAGCTCAAAGAACTGCACAAAATGGATGCAGTCAAAACTAATCTGTATATAAGTTGGTGTTGTTTCATTCAAATGTTTTACAAGAGTTCTCTTTCTGGTAAATTTTTTGGTAATTTTTCAATCTTTTGGCCATAACTATTTTTCAATTAAAAAGTAAGAGTGACCTCAACTCCAGAAATAATTGTGTTTCGCCCAAGGTATAACAGTGGGCTCTTCAGTCAGTCTACTATACCCTACTAAGACACAAATTTTGGTCGATGTTTACCGACTCTTATAAAAATCACAGTAAAAAGATACTGTGAATTTTATTTCTGGAGTTGAGGTCACTTGTACTTTTTAATTGAATTTTATTCATTCACTCCACTTAAAACAGAAGTAATTTCAATATTTTAATATTTAAATTTCTTCATCTTCTTATCATAACATTTTTTGTTAAGACTTCCCACTTTATATATTTAATAAATTAAATGAAAAATGAAAAAAATTAAAAAAAATACTAGATTTTTCCGAGACGAAGAGATTGCTGTAGATTTTATGAAAAGGCGTTCATTATTACACTGGTGACAGAAGTCCAAAGTTTTTTAGTTAAATTTGTTGGTGTTTTTTAAAATTTTTGAGCATAACTTTTTTTATTAAGACAAAGAGCGCGTGTAACTCAGTACTCGTGGCAGAACAACTTTAATTTGGTTTTAGTTATTTGCAAACCATATATAATGGATCCCTATAAAAAATGAAGACAGAGTTCTTCCAGCTAATTTATCTACTGAAAATGAAATTCTATGTTATGATACTTTGTATTCTAATGGCCTTTTTGCCCGGCCAAAATACTCGTATCAAACCCTCCTAGTGGGTGCCGGGCGGTAATGATCACCACAGCTAATCTTGTGCGATGTCAAGATGGGGATCAGCTAAGGTCAGATCGAATTGTTGTAGTGTTCCTTTACTTCTCAATAGTTCAACACTGAGCAATGCGATTTGACCATAGATACGGGGTCCCTAGTTTTCAGTGGTGGTGTGAGCGTTTTCATAATTCCGTGCCGAAGAAATGGAAGGCTGGGGGGTAAACCAGTCTCTAACGAGCTATTTCGGACGCCTTGGCAGGGTCCCTCATATTCTTTGCCTTACCCCGGTATATCGGCTCTGCCGGGGCTGACCTTTCCTTTCCGACCTACTCGTGGGAATCAAATTTGTTTGCTTTACACTATGCTGTGTGGAACCTCATCGAGGCCAAGCTCTCAGAGATGGTGTTTTTATACACTTTATCGGAAAGTGAGGGTTCCTATCCTGGTTTCGACTCTAGTGATGTGCTCAGGGGATAAAGGGTAATTAAGTGTAAGGACGGGTTCTCTAGGGATTTCCTTAGTAAAAGCGTTGCTAGATCAGCAACAATAAACAACTTCTTCTTTTTTTTGTTTATTTCCCGGCAATCGTTTTTTGTACTTTATTCGGGTGGAGGAGGGGACGTGGACGGTTAACAAACACAATTTAAAAAAAAAAAATTATTGCACTGATTTGTAGTTGCAATATTTAATTATTTTGTTCGCGTTTTCTTTTTTTCCGTTTCGACTGCGCCAGTTAAAAAAGAGAAACACAGTTTAGTGCAATTATTTATTTCTTTATTGTCTCGCGATATCTATTCGACTGCTTATTATAGTTTTACATTTTTCTGTTGTTCAATCAGATATATTTGATATTCGTTTAAATATGCTGATTGAACATATTGTATATATTATTTTCCCATGACAATACATAATTGCATATTTTGCAGTTTTATAATTTATTTGAATTTATACTCCTATTACATAAGAAATATGAATAAATGAGTGAAATAATTAATGGTGGGTTAATGTACTAATGGTGACGAAGGTCACCATACAAATATGTAACTCGCGCAAAGAAGTTTCACTTCAAAAACTAAAAAATAATGGCACTAGATTTTACCGAGACAAAGCGATTGCCGTAATTTTTCCAAAAATTACAGTGCTGACAGTAGTCCAAAGTTTTTTTAGTTATCTTTTTGGTGGCTTTTGAATCTTTTGGCCACAACTTTTTTGTTAAGGCAAATAAAACAAGACAAAAAAATATCGGCACTAGATTTTGCCGAGACGAAGCGATTGCCGTTTAGTTTTTTTTTTGTTTAAACCGAATAAGTATTTCGACTTTGGACACATTGTCTGCAAAGTTCAGGATCATGCTTTATTCCGTTTTCAATTTATGTTTTCCAAAAAAAAGGGAAATGATTCTTTTTTTTTACAGAAAATTAATTTTTTTTTATTCTTTTCCTGTTAAATTGTAAATTAAAAAATTATAATCAAAAATAGACGATTATTTTCAAGAAAAATATCATTAAAGCTTATATTCAATAGAAAAAGAGTTGAATGCTCTAAAATTATAATTTCTCTCGAAATATTCTCATATTTTCAATTAAAACATTTTCATTTTAAATTTTACGAGAAAAAATGTTTTCATATATTTGTTAGGAATTAAAATTGTCTATATAATAGTGTTAAAATTGTTTGCGTGTAACTAACGATTCTTAAGATATGGCGAAAAATGCCTTACGCCCTATTTTTAAGATGGCGGTCCAATGGCGATGGAGACAAATATAATTTTCCTTACCTAGGGGCTCCAACTGTAATATTTGAGCCAATAAATTGTATCGCTTATTGCCATTGCCTTGAATACTGCCAATGCCATTGGAGACCTTTTGGCAATGACAATGTCAACATTCCCCGATTGATGAAAGGCAATAATTGCTTACCATCGCCGAGGCAATAAATGTGGACGTCTTACCTTTTTCAAAACGGTTTCTACTAGATTTTGTATAACTTTTCCTTCATTTTGAAAATAAAGATGAAAATAAGGGGAACTAATATTTTATGTTTGCAAAAATAGCGAATTGAACTGAAATTGTCTGGCAATAAAATTCCCACCCAAGCAATAAATTGCTTTTGGCTTTTGCCATTGCCTCAAATATTGCCCTTAGACCCACAGCGTTAATCACTTTACAAATTTATATAACATGGAACCGATATTTTTGGCCCTTAGAAATATACATAATTAACCCGTTTAGGCTGTAGGTACCCACAAGGACATGCATTCATAAGTGCGAGGACAACTTTTATCGACTCTTTTCGTATATCTCGAGTACAATTTTTTTACGAGTCCAGAACTTGCCATAATTATTACCCATGTATCGCAAGTACAAATGTAGATATTCAGTAGAGTATATTCGGGATAAGATAAATTCAAACGACAGATTTGATGAAATCTGAGCAAAATATTATTTTAACAAAGTTTGAAATGTCGGAAATGCTCGTACCTATCAGCAAAATCAAAACCATATATTTCAAACAACTGATGGCTTTACCATGATGCAATAATATAATTTACTACACAACTCCATCAAAAACTATTTCAAAACTTATTTAAAGAGCCTTCTGGACAAATCCACCTGTCATTCAACAAAACCTACAAACACAGATTTAAGCCCCCAGGTTTTCCATAATAATATTTCCATCCAGAGAGTCGCCAGAAATTCAGGATACTTATTTACAACCTCATTTCCGCGAATAATAATTATGGAAAAGGCGGAATTTAGTGAACCTACACTTGTTTCCGTTTCGATGAGCAGTGTTTACATTTTACAGTCCTTTTGGCCTCAGCCTGAGCCTGTCATCATCGTCATCGTTGTCGTCGTGTAGGTGTAGATATAGTATAGAAGAGTGGCATGGCATTCGCGTCGACTTGGACTTTGTTCTCGATGGCATCCAGCTGAATGCCGCTGAATTCAATTGACACCACCTAAGCTTTAGCATTTTAGATTCCGAATTTCGTACTTCACGTGCTCTCTTGTAAGGATTGGCACAAAGTGAATGTGTGTGCGAGGCAGGGCAAGGATATATGAGTGGAATGCTGGTGATGGTCTGACGATACTGGTGCTTGGTTTTTCGACAGCCACGGGGTCCTTTCATGTTGCGGGCTTATGTGTTAGCTCACTTTATGTGGCTGGGCAACTCGGTGCGGCGTGGGTGTGGGTGGGTGAGCGGCGTAGTGCTTGCGGAGTATTGAAAACCTTTCGTGGGGGAATTTTAAGTATCGCGTACATTTTTGAAACGATTTCGTACCTATATCCTTTTTATTTTTAGATAAAAGAGTGACTATTGAAAATGTTGGTTGTGTGAGTGCGGATATTCGGTGGATATTTCTAGCTTCTCGCTTGGCACGATTCTCGCTAACTGAGTCTTCTGCATAGAGAAAGAGCTGCATGGAATCAAAACCACGTGGTTCAATTTATTTTGTAGAATATTTATTTATGCGAATAGGTAAAAGTTAGGTCATTGGAAGAACTTTATGGTACTGTTACCTTCATTTACCTACAACAAAAAAAAAAAAAATGTGTTCGATGGAGCACAAGATGAAATCAGTTAAAGAGCATATCACGTAAAGCTTTATGTTTGCTGATGTATTGTATACTTAAAAGGTATGATTTTAAGCAAATATTATACCTACCATTGATTTTGGTTTGGGGGTATCTTTGTGTTTTAAATAAATATTCGGTAAGGGTACCCATGATGGATTGTTATAAAATGTATGAGCCAAATTGTAAAAGAATTATTTCATATTAAATTTGTGTTACAAAAGGCTGACTGTAAAAGGACTTCAATACCGGTTTTCAACGAAAAACTCTTAAATTTCAATTATACAGGGTGTCCAGTAAATAATGGATAACCTTGGAATGCCTCATAGTAGACTTTATGACCGTCCTAAAAACTAATAAAAAAAAGTCTATCTCAACCACAAGAAAAGATATGTGCATTTTTTTGTTCAGTGCATTATTTTTTGCGTTACTTTACGTTTTTGAATACCACGACTACAAGTGAATGAATTCTACCGTTTTTTTTTTCGTAGCAATATTTAACATTGTTTGTGCCAAAACATTAGAAGACAAAAATTATAATAACCGTTGGAATTCTTAAAGAAAAAAATTATTGAACTTTGAATTTCGATGCAAAATTTTAAAGAAAATAATTTTTGAAAAAGTCAAATCATCTCTGGTATGAAAAAATGCATGAATACCTAAGTGGCCAACTATTCTAAAAATATGCCCGTTAAATGCGGATTTCAAAATGGTATAATTTAATATTGCATCTTGAACCAATAGGAAGTTATTGGTAAAAATCAGCAACAGGGGAGCCAATTTAGCAAAAACAAATGTTTAAAAAATTAACAAATTAAACGTTAACATAATATCAAGCGCCCAACATGGTAGGTTTTTGATTGATTTCCCGTTTTTATGATATTATCCTAGTGATAAATCCAAGATTTTAACTTCTAGGGCTGAATGCAACATTACCAAAAATGTCAACAAAGTGCAAAAAATGCTCCATTTTCGAGCTTGTTTTGAAATATACCTCTTCAATTGGCCTTTTAAAAAACCATCAAATATTTTGGTAGTGGTTATTACCAAATTAATTTTCTTATAAGAGGTGTATTATAAATAAATCGAATATAGCAAGCCGATCAGTGCAATCCGCTGTATCACAAATATGCCAGATATACAGGCAGATGGACATGAGGCCTGGGGCCAATTTTATGGCCACCTCGTTCACCAGACCTAAATCAACTTGATTTTTTTATTGGGGCTGCATTGGGGAGATGAGAAATCTTGTGGAGGCAGCTGCTTTACAAGATTCTGAGCAAAAATAAACAAGATTATTATAAGATTTTCATTTACTCGGAGGTGCAGAACCTGTATTAGAATAGGTGGAAAACAGTTTGAGCATTTGCTTTAAATTAAAAAAAATCTATTTTTGTTTTCTAACTAAGTGATGAAGTGATTGAAAGTTGGCTCAAAACTCAAAAGACTATTTGTTTGAAGAAAATACAAATAAACTAAAAGCAACTGCGAAAATAATTTATGGTTTTGATAGGGCCCAATAGACCAGGTATAATTCAAAACAAGCTTGAAAAAAAACTTGAAAAACCTACCATGTTGGAGGCTTGATATTATTTTCACGTTTAATTTGTTAATTTTTAAAACATTTGTTTTTGCTAAATTGACTCCCTTGTTGCTGATTTTTACCAATAACTTCCTTTTGGTTCAAGATGCAATATTAAATTATACCATTTTGAAATCCGCATTTAACGGGCATATTTTTAGAATAGTTGGCCACTTAGGTATTCATGCATTTTTTCATACCAGAGATGATTTAACTTTTTCAAAAATTATTTTCTTTCAAATTTTGCATCGAAAATCAAAGTTCAATAATTTTTTTCTTTAAGAATTCCAACGGTTATTATAATTTGTGTCTTCTTATGTTTTGGCACAAACAATGTTAATTATTGCTACGAAAAAAAATCGGTAGAATTCATTCACTTGTAGTCGTGGTATTCAAAAACGTAAAGTAACGCAAAAAATAATGCACTGAACATAAAAATGCACATATCTTTTCTTGTGGTTAAGATAGACTTTTTTTATTAGTTTTTAGGACGGTCATAAAGTCTACTATGAGGCATTCCAAGGTTATCTATTATATACTGGACACCCTGTACACTCTTATTTATAAATGAAATACATTTAAGCCTTTTTCCTCTTTAAAATCGTGATTTTGGCAACTGAAAAAATAAAGGTTGTTAACCATACCTACATACATATTATATCGATGTTATTCGCAGTTATTTGTGAATTTATTTCATGATTTCTGAGAAAAATATAACACTCAAATTTGTTGGTCTGGTGAACAAATTTTGTTCAGAGGTTATTAAAGACTCAATGATGTTTGTGATTGTAATACAAACTGTTAATACAAAATTTAAATTGTTTAACTTTGAACTTTTGGAAAAACCTCTTAAATTCGTCAGTAAGCTTAAGCTCTCTTGGTCTTTTAAACAATAAAAACATTTTTATAAAAAAAAGATAGTTTTTTCTTTTTAACGAAAATACTAATCGTCATTTCTCTTTATCTTTTTTTTAAATTAATTTTTTAACGAAAATCCTAATTGACATTTCTCTTTATATCTTTGGCGCAAAATTTTAAACAACCTATTGTAAAGGGCTTATCATTTTACTAGTTAACAATTTCGTAGCTTGGTCTAGGTTCGAATCCAGTTGACGGCAAAACAATTTATAAATCAAAATTGGAACTTTAGACAGTAAGCACCACTAAAAGGAATCTGATGATTGGTGTGGCGGCCATGAAATTGTAATAATTCCAGCGAAATGTAATACTCGGTGGTAGCCAAAACAAATGGTTGTTGTTCATTCAAAACCTTCAATGTTAAAAACGACGGAGCGAAAGCTATGCAGCCTAACTGCAAGTGTTATCACGAGAAAACACCGTTGAATTTCGTAAGTATTTAGCAATTTACTATATCTATTCCAACATTTTAAACCTTTTGCTTACTAGTAATTTGCATTTATAGGGTTTGAATTTGATGAACACAATTATTGTTTTTATGCGTTGTAAATAAATTATATATTGATGGAATCCCATCATGTGCTTGAAATAAGTATTCGATATTTATATTTTTATCATTTTTACTTCATTATTTACAAAAAAAAAAAAAGAAAAAAAAAAAAAAAAAGTTGGGTACCAGCAGGACTCGAACCTGGAATTCTCATATGGATTTAGTATCATACTAAAAAGTTAAAATAGCTGGCGATAGTACGGTGCTTAACTCGTTTAAAGTTAGCAAAACACAATTATTTTTAACCTAGTATCATACTAAAAATAAAAACATCGTACTAAATCGTCTTCAATTTTGCGCCTATCTTTAAACTAATTTTTTAACGAAAATCCTAATCGACATTTCCTTTTATCATTATTTTTAGGTGTATCATTTTTTACGAAAACTTGAAGTTGAAAAATCGAATATTTAAACTCGATTTTCTCCTAAACTAAGAGAGTTAGAGCGTTAATAATAGCATTTTCGTGATCTAGGAGGTGCCACCTATGAAAACTTAAAGTTGAAAAATCGAATCCTTAAACTCGTTTATCTCCTAAACTAAGAGAGTTACAGCGTTAATAAACGCCGAGGGGCAAAACAAATTTATTGCGCTGCGGCACTTATTTTGCCCCGCAGCATTTATTTTGCACCGCGGCATTAATTTTGCAACGCGGCATTTTTATTTCCACGTAGCATTTTTATTTCCCCTTGGCATTTATTTTGCCCCGCGGCATTTATTTTCCCCGTGGCATTTTTATTGCCACGTGGCATTTTTTTTTGCCCCGCGGCAGTTATTTAACCCCGCGGCATTTATTTTGCCCCGCGGCATTTATTTTGCTCTGTGGCATTGATTTTGCCCCACGGCATTTATTTTGCCTCGCGGCATTTATTTTACCCCGCGGAATTTATTTTGCCCCGCGGCATTTATTTTGCACCGCGGAATTTTTATTGCACCGTGGAATTTATTTTGTCTGCGGCATTTTTATTGCCCCGCGGCATTTATTTTGCCCCGCGGCATTTACTTGGCTGATGTATTTCAGTAGTATATAGAATTTGTATTATAAAAAAACTCATGTGTAAACAATGGCAGGCCACGGGTAACAAAATTTCCAACAATTCTTGATTAGAAATTCTAACTGGGTTGGATATAGTTCATAATTGATTTTCGCTGTAGAATTGTTGTAAGCTGGACTGAACTTAATAAAAATTGCGTCTTGAAAAGGCCCTATCTGTCAGCTGAAGAGTCCAAGTGAGAACGCCGGGACAAAACGCCAATTTTTTAAGGACTGGAGGCCGTTAAAAGCTATTTTGAGTTAATGCACTGCACCATTTATCTTACCCGGCGGCATTTTTATTGCCCCGCGGCATTTATTTTGCCCCGCGAAATTTTTATTGTCCCACGGTAGGTATTTATTTTGCTCCGCGGCATTGATTTTGCCCCGCGAAATTTTTATTGTCCCACGGCATTTATTTTGCCCCGCCGCATTTTTTTTGCCTCGCGGCATTTTTTTTTGGCCCGTTGCATTTTTTCTGCCCCCCGGCATTTTTATTGCCCCGCGGCATTTATTTTGTCCCGCGGCATTTATTTTGCCCCGCGGAATTTGTATTTCCCCGCGGCATTCTTACTGCCCCGCGCAATTTATTTTGCACCGCGGCATTTTTTTTGACCCGTGGCATTTTCAACCATTTTCAAATTTTAAAATTAACTTTATAAACCGAAAAACAAATAAAATAATAAAAACTAGTTGAAAATTTCCAACTAACAACCTCGCTTGCCAAACTCGCAGATGATGATGACGTCACAACATAAGCAAGATGGTGAATTGGGTGTATCTAATGAGCATACCTTATTTCTGTTTATCGTGGCCAGAGACTAGAATTGTACATTTGACAAACGTCATAATAAAAATGTGTTTTGGTCTAATTTTTCTTGATGATTTTAAATTAACTTAAAAATAATTAAAAGGCTACACAGCCAATCTGTCACATTGAATGACATCTTTATTAATACAAACAAATATTTGCTTCCATCAACAGTTGCAAACTTTGCAGAAAAATTAATTTATAATCCTTCAAAGAGCTTGGTAAGCAAAGGAAATTATTCCACGGTTTGACTTCACAAAAGTGCGGGAAAAGATTTTTTTTAATAAATTCCCACTCAGTACAGGCACGTTAGGGTAAGGTAAACCCAATTCGACCCATTTTAATTAGCTTCCGGCACATTAAACCACATTCATATTTACATTGACCCTGAACCGCACATATACCACTAATTCAGAGCTGCAACTCTGAGTCGAAAATGCTCACTGTGATGCTGTTATTGCAGTAAACTAACCTGTGGTCAGCGCAACAAATCATCCCACCCCCAAGGCCCAAGCTAAATGTTTTTCATACCATATCCTGCTCTATGCTCTATTTCTATGCAATACACCCTTATACGAGCTTAAAATAACCCATTAAAAAATTCAATTCAAAATTGAAGAAGCAGGTCATGACGATGATGATGATGGCGATGATGATGATGATAATGCTACACTCCTCGTCCACTACAACTCCTGTGATGTTAGCCCCTTTTTTTTGTTCTTCTTTCTTGGGCTAGTGTTTAAACAAGGGATACCTACTTGAAATAAAAAAAAAATTAAAGCACAAAATATAACTAAAAGAAATCCTTGAATTTGTAACATCACACCAGAGTAACACTCTACAACACCCAGGATCAACATTGTTGACCTAAATCCAACTTGGCCATTATTTCGTCCTTTTGTTGAATTCTTTTGCATTTTTCTATTTCGGCCCAACACTCTGTGGGTGCAAAAGTGGCAAAACCACGAACAAAATAGCTCGTTGTGTATAACAAACGAAGCAAAAAAAAAAAAACAACTACAACTACATATATATGCAGATACAGATAGAAGTTATACCAAAATGCAAACATAGAATATATAAGTTTATCCTTGGTGTAAGCCTCAGCAGCCTTACTCACAGTCATAAATTGATTAAAAACTTTCCAAGGGACTTTGACTACCTACCTCAACTTGTATTCTGTAATGTTTTTTTCTCTGTTTTGTATCTGTTACTCGTTCGCTTCTCGGAGCGATGTACTCATATCATCGTATACCTGGACTGGATTTTGGATGTCTTATTCTATGCATTAAATATAGCCCATATCTTCTACCTAACAAACGGCGGTATTTTAACCCTTTTTTTCAAGCCCTAAATTGTGTTTCGTGTATTCATATTCAAGCCCTACAAAAATTAAACAAAAAATCTCTCTAAATAAAAAAAAAAAATAGACAGAACACTTTTGTGCAACATCAGCAGCAGCACTCGTCCATAGCCGGAGGTCGCTTATGCCATTCTGGCCTGGCTCCTTGATGAATCTGTTAAGGAAGGATGTGTTCTTGAGGGATACAGTTTTTTTGTTGTGTTTCTCATCAGAAATGATGATCCTGAAAATTGAATGAGATTTTGAAGACATGCGCTTTTCTAAGAAAGAATATATTTTTGGTTAAGGTCAGGACTCAGGATTGTTTTGATGGAGCAATTTCGAAAGAGAAGATATAATAATGCGAGAGTTTGGAGTTCGACAGTATACCTATACAGGTTGGTTGTTGGTTTGGAACCAAATTTGATTCAACTTGTTTGAGATAAAATTTGAGTGTAGATAGGTTTGAGCTGAATTTGGCCTTTTGGAAGGACATTTATGTTTTGGGAATTTCGGTTTCTGGATTAGTTGGCCTAGGTCATGCAAATAAAATTAAGTGCCAATGAGTTTCGTTATTTCGTAATATAGAAAACGTTTGAATGGCTAAAATTTATTGCATCAACAAAATGCTTGACTTATAGTCTGATGTAATAGAAATAAACATTAAAGTTTAAGGCTACGTGCTAATTGGGCAGTCGTCGCGCTACCCAGCGATGAGCTTCGGTTGGTAGCACTACCAAAATATGTATCCTAATAGCGATCGCTCATAAGCACTACCAAAAAAGTGGTCGCAAAAACACCATCGCGCGGCCATTCTTTTGGAATTTGCACCAAGTGCCAATATTGATAAGAAAAAAGGCGATCAAGTAAAATTTTAACAGATAATTTAGCGAAATAAAGTGATTGTGCTGTGAAATTCATATTTTCCTACTCTTTTTATACGTTTTCATTGGATCCAAAATGAGGTAATATCGAAATAAGCTCATTTGGAAACGCCAATTTGAATAGGTAATGAGGTAGTTTCAGATCTCATTTGGACGAAATTAATCCATTTGGCCCAGTGAAAACGTAATAATACGTTTTCACTCGGCCAAATGGATTAATGAGATCTGAAACTACCTCATTTCCTATACAAATTGGCGTTTCCAAATGAGCTTATTTCGATATTACCTCATTATGGATCCAATGAAAACGTGGTATATAATCTAGCAACTTTGCACTCGAAGGAGCCCAAAACGTTTTTTCCTCAGTATTTAACAGAAAAACTATGATATATAATTATCTTTTCATT
Organism: Melangyna quadrimaculata; assembly: GCA_949320155.1. Classification (NCBI taxonomy): domain Eukaryota; kingdom Metazoa; phylum Arthropoda; class Insecta; order Diptera; family Syrphidae; genus Melangyna; species Melangyna quadrimaculata. The sequence continues at coordinate 169,691,462 of OX439485.1, read as the reverse complement.
TTCGTTTCACGTCTTCTTTTCTTTGAATAAGCTTGAAAATAGATATTTTTTTTTGCAAAAGAAATGACTTCCAGGAACGAAGATGCGGAGCTTTTGTTGCAAAAGAACGACGTTTGTCGCATAAAATTGGGTTTTAATAAACTTCATTTATAAATTTTTCCTTAAACTCCATTTCTAGGCGCGATCAAAAACAAACTTGTTTGATTTTCAACGATCAAGCTACTTACCGTCGCGTCGGTCGCACAAACTCCATTTCTAATAAGGACACTCCCCTACACTTATTGGGTTTGTTTGGTGAAAGCTTGTGTGATGTAGCTTGACCGATTTGAAAACAAACATGTGTGACCGTACTACTTCATCGCGCGAACGCGTTCATGTTGTAATTAGGACACATTGTTGATTTGTTAACGTTTGATATTTTGATCGTCCGATGCAGCGATCGTCGCTCGTTGCTCAATCGCGCGATGAGTGCCAATTAGGACGTAGCCTAATAGTTTGACCGCTTTCACACAAGGAAACTGAGTTGCCAGAAACTAGCTAGTTTGTAGGCGAGAAGGGTGTGAGGGAAAATTTGTTTCATTCCCCTTCCGCTCTTCTCGCCTACAAACTAAAAATTGTTGGCAACTCAGTTTCCTTATGTGAAAGCGGTATTTAAATAGGTAACACATTTTCATATGTAAATGACATAACTTATTTCAACTGACTAAAAAATTTTAAAATTCAAAATGCATCTTCAAAAAACATAGATTGAGTTCCTTGTGTAAACCAACATTTTAACTGATAAATAAAATGGACATAGCTACACGCCGAGGGAATAATGTTTGTATTTTTAAGACAGTTGTATTAAGTCACAAAATTTAAGTAATCATTACATCATGAAATCCATGCTTATAGTATGTAAAGGGTCTGCCAAATACAATTGTATTTTTAAAAATGTAATAAAATGAACAAAATTAAATGTTTCCATGTATTCTGGCTTTATAAGTAAGAGCATACATTCCCATTAATTATGGAACACAACGTGTCGTTCAAGCGGCGGCCTCGGCTTGCTTCGCAGTAGCTCATTCTGTCACTCCAATTTTCCAAGACTTTGTTGATGGTTTCGGGCTGTAGCTCACGGATTGCTTAGATGATATTAAGCTTAGGTGCTTCAATAATTGACGGCCAATAATTGTCATTACAAAGACGGCTGATAACACGAATTGGGAATTTGGTGCACAAAAGATCAATTGTGGCATAGGCTGTGTGGCATGGCGCGCCATCCTGCATGAACCACAGGTCGTCCAAATTCATGTCTTCAATTTCAGTACAAAAAAAGTAGGTTAACAATATGGTTCTGTACCGCCCACCGTTGACCAAACCGTTGTTCCCAGCCTCATTTTCGAAGAAAAATGGTCCAATGATGCCACCACTCGACAATCCGAACCAAGCTGTCACTTTGTGTATGCATTGGCTTCTCGACAGTAACGTACCGGTTTTCCGAGCCCCATATAAGGCAATTTTGTTAACGTATCCGCCGAGGTTAAAATGCGCCTCGTCAGAAAAGATGATTGTTACACAGCACTCACTTCGGAAATAAGTTTTCAATATTTCCCAACGTTGTTCAAGCGTAAACCTTTCTATCAAGATTTCGAGCGGGAAACAGCTTTCAGTGTCAAAATAACCTATGATTTAACAAGAAACCACTAGATGAGCCACCCTTTACATAAGTTGAATTTTTTTTTGCAGTGTTCCCCAAAAATTAAATAAGTAATATTGTTTTTTTTTATATTTAGCGCGCGCTAAAGGGGTTGTAATTACCCTTTAAGTGAAAAAACACAGCACGAGCGATTAGGTAGGTTGGAGGGGATTTGAAAGGAGAAACCGATGTACATTGGTTTTGAATGTCTGTAGATCACAATGGGAGGGGAAGATAGAGCTGGGTAGAGCATTCCACATTCGTGTAGTGCGACTAAAGAAAGAATCTCTGTACTTAACAGTACGTCCGAAGTTGGGCTCAAGGGTAAACTGATTAGCATTCCTAGAAGCGCGAGTTTAACGGTTGAATTATTTGTGAATGACTTCAATATAAATTCGAGATTTCTTTAAATAAAAGGGCATGGTAGTGCCCAGCCAAGTTCTGGCACTACACCCTTTTTACAGGATCAAACTCAGGTGGTTTTCGACCCCCCTCTAACTTCAGTAGCAATAAAGTCAGAAACTTCAAGCTTGCAACATTTGCTAAGCTCACCAAAATTCAATTCTTTAGTATCAGTGGTTCCCGAGATATAAGACTGCAAAAATAGCAAAAACCGCAACTGTCTCACTGACAGATCATCAAAATTATGGAGCACTTCCCGACATCGTAGAATCTTGTAATTTCACACAACGGTAGGCCCTCTGTGGTGTATACAAAGGAAAAAATCAAAAATTTAAGATTTTCCATTCAGGAGGCGCGGTTTCTGCCCATTTTCATAGAATTGATATACTAAGATGCCTGATTTCCAGTCATCTTGGTACTACAAAACATTACCAGAAGCATTTGTTCCGCGAACCAATGATCTTTTCCGACAAACCGCATTGGTTTTCAATAAAATAAGACTCCTTTTCATGCAGCTCGAGTGTTCAAATCACTATTTTAAGAAAAAATGTTCCATTGCTGCCTTGGTTTCCTATTCACGGCACTTCAAAGTAAAAGAAAATTTATTGGGATGGTTCGCATGAAAAGTATACGAAAAATCGAAGCTATGCGATGACTGCTTCACATCGTTAATTTGGCCTTGAGTAAAATTTCACTTGACTAACTGAAATCACTGTATAACTCTCTTAAAAATCGAAATTTGGAATTTTTGTTTTAAGCTGGTGTCAGCACACCAAACAAAAATTAAGAAAAATGTAAACCATCGTTTTTCTTCAATTTTGTATGTGCTTCTAACCTTATGACCCAATAAAATTACTTAAAAAAAGTGACTCAGCTAACATTTATTCCCTTGGCTGCCGTTAATTTTCGTTCTTGAAGTGCAAGCATAAGCAGTGTTGCCGCTGGGATATTTGAAAAAGTCGCAAAAATAGGGGTCCCGAGAATAAAAAAGTCGCCTTTGAAAAATTATTTAATATTTAGCCAAACAAACGAAATACTTATTAATTGCGAAAAAAAAAAATAAAACATATTTGCGTTGTTTTAAGTTTTAGTTTCATTTAAATAATTGTCAGGTGCAAAAGAAATATGTTCTTAAACTTTTAAATTAATTTTAACAAAAATAAACTCATTTTGATTAAATTAAAGGAGAATGGGTATTTTTGGGTGCGAGCGGCCACGAATAAAATTAGTGTCAAATGAAAGGTCTGCTAAAATTGAATAACTTTTAATACGGGCGTTTTGTTGCAGTGCATTTAAGAAAAAAGATATGAAGACATTTGAAAATGCACTTTTCAAATGCATTTTTGGGACAGATGGTGTTTTCAAAAAACTATCTGATGCGTTATCCAATGTCTAATGACACAATACGTAATAGGTCAAGATAGCCCACGGTTATTTTACTAATCGCTTTTTACTAGTCAAAAGGCAACAAAATTAGATTTCCTGTCTCATCGTAGCCTTTTAAAAATAGGATACCAACCGATACTTTTGAGCCAACCATTAACAAAACCGGTGGTTGGACAAGTCTCTTTGGCTGTTTCGGTGAGAATGCACTTTTTCTGTATCATTTTGGTCTCAGTACACCTCTTTTACAAGAGATTTCTAAGAATGGAGTATCAAATAACATAGCTAAGATGCAAATATTTTGCAAAGAATGATATATGACGATGAAGGTATATTTCGAAAGGCCAAATAAAAAGTGCTTAGTCTTCTACTTTGGCTGATTGATTTCAGTAGTATATGGAATTTGTATTTAAAAAAAAAAAAACATTCTTTTAGGTTCATTTCATTGGTTCTTTTGACAAGGTGATACTTTTATACTTGATCGTGGGTTTAACACGATTCAATTATTCAGCTTATATGCCTGAAAGTAAGGACCGCGGTGCAGATCAGTTGACAACTGAACAAATAGGTCTAGACTGGTCACCATATGCCGGTGGGTGGTAGAAGTTATAAATGGTCGATTTAAGCGTGACTTGAAATTGTTCCGGCAAGAATATTTTAATAGAGCTTTATATCACATGTTTGAAGACTTTAAAATAGCAGCTTCATTAATGAACGCTTTTCAGGAGACATTTCGTGATAACGTACATGCAGCCACATTTGTAGAAATTATAAATGAGCCCTTAAATCGACCAAACCATCTGGCGGATTATATGTTTCTCGTAATAATTTGAATAGACAAAGAGCAACTTTCCGAAGCATCACTGGTGTCCATCTCTATTTTTCCAAATCTATCAGAAGATGATCTTGTTCTATTTGCTCTGGGTTGGGTACATATATACCAAGTGAAGTTAGCCCGCAGTTATTATGCTGAGTACCTAGTGCAGGGATTGTACCATATTGAAGTGTACCGAAAACAGCAAGTAAGAGGTCTTACGCAATATATCGACGATTAAGACATTTGGTTGTTGCGTGTCCGAATACAGTCCAGACATGTAAGGTCTAAGCTTTATTATTGTGATTGACCGATAAAGGAATGGGAGAGAAGCTATCCCACATTATTACTGTTCCTGTGTGAGAGCAGGGCGTACAGTCGGATGCTGCGCACATATAATGTACGTAGTTTGGTATTTAACCGATGATATTCGCTTACCAGCAGTGGAATTAAGTGGGATTATAGAGCATGCGTAGGCATTATACTATACAAAATAATGTTTTTAAAATAGATTGTTATACAAACTATGGTAATTGTACTAATATTTAATGATTTATGTGCTTCTTTTATAATAAAAATTTTTGAGACTGATGTCTTTAATTGTTACTCCACTTTCCTTTTCTATTTTTACATTTAAATTAGCCACTCTTATAAGTAAGACTCTATTAAAGTTTTAAGCACAAAAATGCATTTTATCCTTGTTTGAAGTAAACTACAACGAAAAAACTTCTACAATGTACTTGTAGGACCAAACCACATCCAAATATAATAAAACCATTCTTGGCCGCTCGCACCCAATTTTCATACAAATTTGCCCATTCTCCTTTATTTTCTATATTTCAGTATCACTTTGTTTTTAATGAAGAAAATAAGTTAAATTAATTAAAATTAACTTAAGTATAAGCTTAAACAAAGAGATCAGTGTTCAGTCAATTTACAGTCAAAGTTAAAAACAAAAAATAAATAAATTTACATTCTATTTGCAGAATTTTCTTTAAATAAAAGTAAATTTAAGGAATTATTGCACATTATTTAAAATGCAAACTCTTAGGCTTTTAATTATATTTGAATTTGAATTGCTTTTGAAACTATCTCTGTCATTTCTCTTTCAAATTCTGATAATTAAAAAAAGAAAGAAGATACAAATCTTGTTGAAGGGAAAACCAAACATATTATATAAACATATGAACATCGAGTCGAACAAAATATGTACATTTCAACTTGATTCCGTTTTACAGATTGAGATTCTGTGACTGTTAGAGGAAGTTGGAAAGTTTTTATCAACCGAAAAGAGAAGTTTTCTAGAAATGGGGTCAAAAAGTCGCCCTATTTTAGAAAAGGGGTCAAAATAGACACTTTTTGAAAAAGTCGTATCCTGGTCGCACGGGGCTAAAAAAAGGGTCCAAATGCGACTAAAGTCGCACAGCGGCAATGCTGAGCATAAGTTTTCCTATGGCACATTAAACAGTCTCTCTTGTGTCATACAAAATTTCGATCTCTTTAGCGTATAACACGAGATATTGCAAATTCAATTCTCAAAAATTACTGCTTCTAACCTTATAACCGGCAGTGTATATACAAAAGGCATAAATTAAAAACCTAGTTTACTTATGAGGCTCTCATTGGGAGTTTATTCCACCCACTTTTCCTGATAACTAGAACCTTTGCAAAAAGTAGCGAAATCACAACAAAAACATTAATGTTAAAAAATTAGCCAAGTTCTTCTAATACAAAAACCTTTGCATAACAAGTCAGCCGTAAAAAGTAATGAGATCTTAAAGTACGCCAAGTTCTTAGTTTATTAATGTTAAATATCAAATATTTTAAGTAGAGTAAAGGTTAGACCGCACACAACTGCAGCGGAACTACACTTCACGACGCGGCAAAACATTATTTGTATGAAACTGTATGAGCTATATCGCACTAAGCGGCAACTGAACTTCATTTAATTTCATACAAATTATTTTGAATCGCAGTTCCGCCTAGTGCGGTCTAACCTTAATATCGAAGAAAATCAAAATTATTAGAGACATCTATTAATTAATGATTACTGACTTAAATTGAGTTGGCTTACTTGGCAAGTTTTCTTTTTTTTACCTAATAACTCAATTTTGAAATGAAAGCCCCAACTAACAATTTATCCTGTTTAAGTGTCTTTGCAGTAGTAGCCCGTAGCGTAATGGTTAGTGCGTTCGACTGTCACGCTGGAGGTCTGGGATCGCCTCCCAGCCTCGTCCACCTAAAAAACTAAAAAGTTTTTTTTCAGGGCTACTGCCTCTTGCGAGGACTTGACAAATCCTCCAAGAGTATCACTTGTCACGAAAAAGTGCTTCTCGTCTAGCCGTTCGGATTCGGCATAAAATTGTAGGTCCCTTCCATTCCTGTCGACACTCGCACACAGGAATGGTTGCGAGTTGTTAGTCACTAGGCCCTGGTTCTTCCGGAGCCGTTGAGCCCCACAATTTTTTTTTATTTTATCTAGCATTACAGAGAAGAGAAAAGCATTATGAAATTTTAAAATTATGCTAAATGTTTTTCTGGCATTCTTGTTTTTACTTTTTTGCATTCTTGAATTCCAAAAATAATTTCGAATCATTGATTTGATGATATCATATTTGGAAAAAAATATTTTAAAAATAAAAATTATCATATCCATTTTTTTTTAATTACAAAGCATTGCGATTTAACCTTAATAACGTCAAATCACGAAGATTCACACATACGGTCACAAAATTCATGCATTATGTAAAGCATCTGTTTCATATTGGAATGATGGAAATTCAATTATTTTTTGGGCCTACTCAGCCAGGTCTTTTGTTCTGTTATTCTGCTATTCTGTTATCAATTTCCATACAAAAGTTTGAGCTGTCAAAAAATCTTTTACGAATTATGTATTCGGCTGCTAAAACTGTTATGAACTCTGTTAAGAAATCTACTATGATATGTCTATAGTGTTATAGAGGAAGTTGGAGCCTGGAGGAGATATTACCTACGTACTTCTTTTTGTATTTATTTATTTTGCATTTGTTTAAATGTTTGTATTTTAATCTTCGAAATGGACGTTTTTATATGGATTTTGAAATCTAGCATTTTGTTTTTTGAGCTCCCATACGATCTAGCATTATAAAATTTAAAATCTAGCATTAGGAAAATTTGAGATTATGGCAACACTGTCTATATAATTAAATAGATTTCCATGGAAAGTCTTATTGATAAAATAAACAAAGCAAAACAGTGTAATTGCTTCACTAAACAAGTTATCTAACTTTTATAAGACAGGTCGCATAAATGAAACGACTTACATTATAAGGCATTAAAAAGGCCTGATAAAGCAGTGTATTATTTAAAAAAAAAATCGTTGCTTTTAATTTTATTATTGTTTTTATTTTTACTTCCATTTTCCCACGTTGTGGAGTTATCAACCGCTTTTCTTTTTTTAATCTGAAATGTATAGAAATTTATTTTATTTGAAAAAAATCAACTTTTACTCACATTAAATTTCAGAATCCGGGGATTGAACTCAGCTCCTCTCGATTAGTAGGTCACCACGCAACACACCAGGCCAATTGGCAACAGCCGTTATAAAATTGCGGAGGTGAGTATTCTAGAGGAATGGAGGGGAGTATTTTACGCTTGTGGGGAGTACGCAAGAAAAAAAACATAGCTTTTTAATATTATGGCCTTGTGCAAATTTGATTTAAATTACGAACAAATTTTCACCTCGTTAGTGCCAAAATTATCATCGGATAACATTTAACACGATTATCAATTCACAAACGAGCTAGAAATATAACTTTATTAAACCATTTTTAATAATTTATACTTCATTCATACCAATCATTTAAGGGTGAAAAGAAGAACAGAACTGATAAATTGTTAAAAAACTTAACATAACTTTTACATAGCATATTAAACCACAACGAAGGTATTGGTATTAGGGACTTAACTTACAATACAATTTTTTTTTTTAATACATTTTTTCAAACATGAAGCGATTTTGCTAATAAATTGGAACTTCCTGTGGCAGGTTTTTTTTTTCTCCATCTTGAAGACGACCATGAAGGAACTAAGGAAATATTTGTTTTCTTCTATAAATATGCTAAATGAAAATTTTATTTTTCGTCTTTTTTTCAAAATTGACACTTCTGTAAAGTTAAAAAAACAATAAACCAATAAAAGTTTTCAATGCGCTAGAATAAGCACAATTATAACGACTTTTTGCAAACATTTTGGGAATTTTCAAGGGGAGTACAATCACAGTGAGGGGAGTACGGAAGTACAATGAATGGTTGGGGAGTACGAATACTCCCTTAGTACTCACTTCGGCAGCCCTGATTGGCAATATACTATAGGCTTGTAAAAATTTTAACCAGTTGATACCTTGAGCCCAAAAAATCAAACTAAATTTTCATTAAACGTTGGTACTCATAAAAGGGGTTAAGAAGTTGGAATTTCAATTCTTTTTAAAGTTTGAAAAAAAAAAAATATCAATGGAAACAAAGGATAACAGTTTACTCTAAAAAGCAAATTGAGTTTTAAATACATTAAAAAAAATTCTTGCAAGACTTCACTTTTGAGAAACTCAAACGAAGATATTTTGTATGCACAAAATGGCAGAAGCAAAATTCCTATAGTTTTTTTTGTTTCATGCTTAAAAAATTTAGGTAGGCGTATGTTCAAACATTTATAATATGCTTTATAAATTTACTAAAATTGCGTTATTAAAAGCAATATAACAACTCTGACTAAAAGCAAATTATTTAAACATCTATCAGACATTTTCATGATACGCGATTACTTTCTTAAAGAAGTCGTAAAGGAGTTGCCTGTATTGACTTTCAGCTGAATGTTCTATAAAAACTATTATTTTTCTTGCTAAGGGTACCAATTTCGGCAGGCCTTAAAAAGGTCTCCGCAGACCTCATTACATGAAGTCTCATAAAGGAACGAATTTAAATGCACTAAACAAGCTTTTTTGAAAAAAATAAATCGTTAAATGCTTGGCTTGCATTATTAAGCCTTAAAATTATTCTATGTTAGCAATAGCCTATCAAATTCTGAAAATTGGACCTTATACAAGTTAAAATGTTAGTTGGGGCTTGACTAGTAAACCAACTCAATTTAAGACAGCAATCATTTCTGTGGACACAAGGAAAAACGACATAAGTCACTTTTTGTAGTTTTTCAGGAGAGCAGTTTGAAGATTTGCTTTGCGTTCTCAAAAAAAGTAACAAACATATCGAAAAAGTAATAACGCAGAAATAAGCAAGATGTTGATAAAAATTATTCTGTAGTAAAAAATGTTAAATTTTTTGTTTATTTATAGGTTATTTTGCAAAAAGCAAGACTTATGCTGTTTTTCCTTATGAAGTTTTGTAAATATTTCGGTGTTAAGTCGACTTATGTCGTTTTTCCGAACTAGAGTTTAATAAGTTATTTTGTTTAAGTTAACTAATGTTGCTTTTCCAAAACAGAACTGGAGTGTACAATCGATCTAAGTCGACTTATGTGCCCTTTTTCCAAAACATATTGTTGATAAATACGAATCGCAGGAAGAATACAAAAAAGGCTAATTCAATGAAATGACTGAATGACACAGCAGACAATGCATCTTTACTTTATAACTAGTATAAATAATATAATAATATATACAGTTATAAATTCGTTTGTTTAAATAGTAAATTTAAGTAAAATACATTTATTTTCAGTCATCAGTATGTTCTACATCGCTATCATATACACTGCGCATGAGGTTAGAAACAGTCATTTTTGAAAAGTTAATATCAAACGCGAAAGAGGTCGAAATTAGCAATAGAAATGTGCCATAGAAAACCCATAGTTGAACTTCAGGAAAAAAAGTTTTTTAAGTAATTTTATCATTTCATTAGGTTAGAAACACACACAAATTGAAGAAAAACGATGTTTTTAATGTTTTTTTTTAATTTAAAAAAAATGTGTATGCTTATAATGTGCGCTAATGCCAGATTTCAAAATAACTTCAAAAAATCGATTTTTAAGGGAGTTATACAGTGATTCCAAAAAGTCAAGTGAAATTTCACTCAAGGGCAACTTGATGTCGTGAAGCAGTCATCGTGTTCCTTCCCTTTTTTTCTATTATTTTGAAGTTCGGTGAATAGGGGGTTAGGCAGTAGAAGAGCTTTTTGGCTTGAAAGAAAAGATTTTAACACTAGGATATGAATAGCGGCATAATTTGGTTGAAACTCCATGCAGTCTGAAAAGATCATTGGTTTGCAGAAACATTGATTCTAGCGAACGCTTTGTAGTATCATGATGACTGCGACTGGTAACCATTGGTCTTGGCACTTTAAACTACCAAGTTTATCGTTCCATAATAGGACATTGCCTCCTTCTAGGTTGTGATAACAGTTCAGAAACTGATCCTCTTTCATCAGATCGTGAAAAATATTATTATAACCATCTTGTTGATGAAAGAGGAGCAACTTCTGAACCATCATCACAACAGGAAAGGAGACGTAACGATGTTGGAGCAATATGGTATTATGGAATGATGAATTTGGTAGTTTAAAGTACCAAGACAAATGTTTTAAGATCATCTTCGTACTACAAAGCATCACTATAACCAGCGTTGCAATGATATTTTTGGAAGAACAACATACAGCTCGAGTGTTTAAAAATTCAATTTTGAACCAAAATGGTCTATTGCTGTCCTTATCCCAAAATTGACCGGACTTCAAAATTAAAGAAAATGTTAGGGGATGACTCACATGAAAAGTATACAAAGAATGGAACACGATGAAGCAGATTTTTTTTTTCACCAGGACCTTCTAACCCGAAAGTTCAATGATGTACTCACAAGTAAATTGTCGGTTCTTCTGTTTTACTCCAAGCTTTTTGGTCTTTGATGAAGATTTTACTTTCAAAGAAAGCAATGAATTAATGTTTAGACTACTCTTGCATTATAACTACCTATAAAAGCCAAGTAGTTTTTTAAATAATAACTGTTGATGTTGAAGAGTAATATTGGTAGAGTAATCGTTTTGGCTTGGGGACAATGGAATTAGTTTTAGTGTAAGGTAAAGAAAGCCTCTGTTTCCTTGTTGCTGGCGATATTTTTTAGCCTCTTTTTTTCTTAATATTAGAAAGTCCAGTAATATACTTTTTCAAAGTTTTTTCATACTATAAAGTTTCTTTTACAACATTAATAACAACGCATCAAACCATTATTCAACACTTAAGTTTACTTTTTAATCATCTCACAATTAAAAGAGACAGAAAATGGAACAAAACTGCAATGCAACCACCTACCAGCACAAATCTTATAAGAACAAAACAGCATAAGTCACACACTGAACATAACTTTGCTCTCAGAATAAAGACACAAGTATACTTATTCTCACGGATTTCAGTAACGGTCTTTTGGAATAAGAGGATAAGTTAACTTGTGTTGAGTATTATCGTAAGGAAGGAATAAGGAAAAACTACATAAGTCAAGTTATTTTCGTATAACTCATAATTTTTTGTTTGGAAAAACGTCACAAGTAGACTTATGTTCTCCAAGGAAATTATTATAGTTTGGAAAAAGAGCATATATCTACTTATGTGTGTGTTTATCTCATTTTCAATTATGGAATAATGGCATAAGTAGAATATGAAAATTGAAATATTTGACTTATGATGTTTTTCCTTGTGCAAAGTTAGTAGAAGACGACTTATGCTATTTTTTAATTGACTATAACTCAGAAACCATAAGAGATAAAAATACAAAAAAAATACGGAAGATAGAATGGCATATTGCGCATCCGATAGCATAGTCAACTCATTTTCGACATAAGTCGACTTATGTTGTTTTACCTTGTGGCCACAGATTTAATAATAGATTGTCTAATAATTTAGATTTTCTTCGATATTACTCTAATCAAAATATTTGACATTTAACATTAATAAACTTAGAACACTTGGCGTGCTTTTAGATCTCATTACTTTCTACGGCTGACTTGTTACGCAAAGGTTTTTATATTGGAAAAACTTGGCTAATTTTTTAACATTTATGTTTTTGTTGTGATAACTACTTACCGTTAGATTTTAAATTGGAGCTTAAGAAAAACGTAAATTTCCAAAAACCTTTGAATTTAAGAATAATTCCCAAGTTAATTTTTCCTACCTTCCCTAAATGAATTAAAAAAAAAAAGTAAACAAAGTCATTGGATTGCATTTGAGTTGAAAACTGGATATTATGATAAAACCACTCAAACATTCTACAAACCACCTACACCTAGGTACAACTCAAAAGCAATTCAAATTCAACTCCAAACAACTTCGAAATTCGAAATATCTTTTAGAACCATCATGCAACACAACACAACACCAACCGTAATTATTTTTTTCACAAAGTAGGTACTCTAACTCTTTGACTCTGGCAGGTTCTTTTCAACTGTTATGTTGCGTGATGTACAAGGTGCATCTGGTTGGGGTTAGATTGCGCACCGGCATGGCATCGGCATGCGGGTGGCCCTTGGCTCGACTCGGCTAACATGACAAACGAACCCACGATGAGATGATACGACAAACTACCGACGACGACTCCAACAACAACAACTCTTCGCATACAAAACAGTTATTTATCCCATCTTCTACTGGCATTTCCGATTTAGTACTCCATGTAACCTCGAATCGAATGGCTGGTGTGTGTATTCTCGCAATTCGTCTCCATTCAACTTTCCATACGTACGTGATCTGAGTGATAACCCTCGCGAGTGTTAAGGCCGTTTTAGCCAGATATTTCGTTAGTTAGACTTTGCTTCCGTTCAATTTTATTAAACACCTCCTTTTTGATCTTACACGGTGGTTTAAGTTTTTTTTTGTTGTTGTATCGTTTGCTCTCTTCGGCATAGTCTTTCGAGGATGCTGCAGCATGCTTCCAATTTTTGTCCATTTTTGTTTTTCTTTTTTGTGTATCACTTCTTGCAATCATCACCTTCAGAGTGTTAAACTTGTTCTCTAGTGTTTTTCATTGAGCAGTAACCCCATAATATACGAGTACCGTTATACCGACCCCAAACTCACAAAAAGGCTTTAAAGTTGTCCTGCTCCTGCCACGCCGCACGTCGTCGTCGTCGTTGCCTGTGTCGTCATCGTCATCTTGCTCGCAGCCCGTCCTGATAAATCATCTCCGTCATTATCAAGACGACAAAGCATCTCCCGCCGCCGTATCCTTTCGTGGTTTGTTTACTCTTTGTGTCATACTCGTCCTTGTGATGAAGTGATGAGAGATGCGATAAAGAAAGTGTGTCTTTTTTTTGTTTCTCTTGAATAATGCTCAAAGGGCTGATAGTGTGGGAAGGTTTTTGTAATTTATTTCCCAAATAAAGGGTTTATAAGATAAAAAAGGGTTACTGCTGCAGCACAGGTTAAGGTGGTCTAACCGTTTAAACTCGCGTTCTTTTGATTGTTGTTGTTTTTATTCGGTGTGTAATAGATACGTTTTGGGACTTTCGACACGGTGAGACGGTGCGGTTGTAGAGTGTGCTTAGTTGTGCGTGTGACAAATACAATTTGGTTTTTGTCGTGTTTAACGGGTTTTTATGTCATCGAGACGATTGTGTTTCTATTAACCATTACCCGTTGTTAGAGGATGTGCAATAACCTGTGAAATTATTTTGTTTGCGTGAATCGTATATTCGGGTAAGGTAGTTTGAGAAATTGCTTAAATTTGAATTTAGGCCTTAATTCAGTGGAAGGGAGTGTGAGAATTAATAATTGAAAAAAAGACCCCTTCGCGACAACAAATAAAAAAATAAGGATTAAAAAAGTAATAAAAAAAATCGTTTTTGTGTTTTTTGTACGGTATCTTACCTTTTGCCATTCATTTGATTGGAAATTAATGAATAAAAAAATAAACAAACATTTTTGGAATTTTTTACTTTGAGTTCCCAAGGACATCCATCCATCATCATCGTCATCGGCGTCGTCATCGTCATCATCGACGAAGTTTAATTCAGTTTCGTCTTCATTCTCACAATATAGGTACCTAGTAGTGTTGTGTGGGAGATCCTTAGGATTTTATTGAATTTCCATCGATATTTTATAATAAAACGAGTGAGCAAGGAAGGAAGAAAGAAAGGGAAAAACCAGGTCAACTACCTATTGGAGTTTGAGGTAAGTAATGGTTTTTACCATAAGCAGCTGAGAGAAATATATTTATCTTTTAGATGATGGCTTTATGGTTTATGGTTGAAGTTGATGCACACAATATAAATAATGGAATGGAATTATATTTGTGTACCTATGAAGATGAGGATTTTTATCAATAGGTTTAGGAGTCAAGGTGGAAGGAATATAGATAAAGCTTGATGGTGGAGCGCATTTTGTTTGAATTTTTATTTTTCAATAGGTAGATTGTGAGAAAAATGTAAACATGGAATTTTTGATTCTAACTTTTTAAGATGTTAATAGTTTAAAAATCGATTTTGTACCTACCTATCGATAAAACTTATTGAGATTAATAAGAAAATAAAAGTAGGTATATCCTTTCTACCTTTTTTGAGATGGCTAGGTCTACATAGCTTTTTTGGATATTAGTGGTTTGGTTATCTTATGGAAATTTTAAGGTTCTACCCAGCTTTTACTTTGAAAAGTGTTTATACGAATATCTACCTACTTATCTATAAAAGAACATAAATTGCAAAAAAGTAGATTTTTTAAGTTATGTTTTTACTTGCAATATACTCGCAATGTACAACAAATTGATATTGGAAGCAAGTTTGATCGCTACACATTAGGTATACTATGATTACGCAAAAAGTGTGTCTCGTCTATCTGTCTGGTCCTCGTGGATGCAGTCTAAACGGCTTGATGAATTTTCTTTAAATTTGGTAAGAACCTACCTAGTGTTTATTGGATAATATTGCTTTATTTGGAACCGAGAATAACGGAAGGTACCTACCTAGTAAAGAAATGTTTAAGCCGCTAAAGATAATATATATTTTCTCAAATTCTTTTAACTAGGTATCATTGAAAAACTCTACTTTTTGAAATATTTTTTTTGTTTTTTTCATAAAATGGTTTTGACGGTACCTACTTGCCGCTAATTTAACCATCAATTTTGGTGGTGTTTGATTATCTTGAAATAGGTTCATTTGCTTTTTTTTTTCAATTTTTTAATAGAGAAGCTTCTACAAATTTTAAAAAGTATTATAAAAACTTTTAAGAACTATTTTTTTTTTATTAAAAAAAAAAAGTTCAAAATTTATGTTTGAAAACTCAATATTTCGAAAGATTTTAAATACGATTTTTTTTGTAAATAGTGTGAAGTGATTTTTTGTAGCATACTTGACAAAAAAATTGTTCCTCAAACTAAAATTAACCAAAAAAATGTTGAAACACTGTTAAGATTATAGGTACCTATCTTATTTTTGTCGAAAACTGCTATAGAGAAAACCGATTCAAATTAAATAATTTGATTTGCTCTATAGGACAAGTATGTACATAATGTATATTGGTTTCGTGTCAACAAAAAAAAAACATTAAGATGATAGAGAAGTCCAAAAAAGTGATTTTGGACAAAGCGTCAGTCTGTTTGTCTGTGCGTCTATGCTTCAAAATGGACAAAATAGCAAACCAATTTAATTTACCGCGCTCATCAATTCGAAACATTATCACAAAGTTCAAAAATATTGGAAATTTGGAGGTTGGTAAAAAAACGGGACGCCCACCAATTGCCAAACCTCGAGATTGCCGAGTCTTAAAAAAAATAACAAAGGAAAATCGACGTCAAACTGCCGGTGCAATAACTGTTCAATAGAGAGAAGGAATCCAAAAAAGTCGACACTGTTAAGCGGACAATGAAAAAAATTGGATATAAACTTTATAAGGTTTGTTTTAGATTTATTTAAATTAGAGCTATTTTAATTCGTTAAAACATAGGCCAAAGAAAAAACACTTTTAACACCTAAACAAAAGAAAAGGCGCCTAGAGTTGGCCAAGCAACGTAAGAACTGGACTTTAAGTCAATGGCGGTCAGTTATTTGGAGTGATGAGTCGAGGTTTGAAATTTGCGTGAGCGACGAACGCAAACGTGTCATAAGAAACTCCAAAGAGGCCTTTCACAAAGATTGCCTTCAAAAAACAGTCAAGTTTACAGCATCTCTAATGATATGGGGATGCATGTCTGGGCGAGGTTCGGGCAATTTACATTTTGTAAATGGAACTGTCAATGCTACCAAGTACCGGGATATTCTGGAAAATGAGCTACTCCCATCAATACCACGACTTCAAACTAGTGATTTTCCAACTGGATGGTGCTTCCTGCCATACAGCAAGGTCTACAATGGCGTGGTTATCTGCTGAAGCAATTCCTTTACTGGAATGGCCTTCCAGTAGCCCTGACCTTTCGCCAATTGAAACTGTCTGGCATAAAATGAAGCAAAACCTCCGAAAAGAACCATGTCGGACTCTTCAAGGCCTAAAAGCTAAAATCATAAATATTTGGTAATCTTTTGGTACCGAAGAATGTCAAAAATTAGTTGACACGATGCCACGACGCATAGAAGCAGTTATCAAGGCCAGAGGCGACGTATCACCATGGTAAAATAAAAATTACTACACGGAGGCCAACTATTTTGAGTTTAAAAAAATGTATCAATCGTTATTTTATTTTTTAAGAGATTTAATTGAAGTCATTTTGTTATTGTTACTTATTTCTATGTAAAATAAATATATATAAAGAAAAATACCAAAATATTGAGTTTATTGCCGATGGAATTTAAGAACCAGCAGATTTTTGTTTTTTATCATAGGCAGTCCAACTATTTTGCGTTTGGGCTCGTATAACGGGTAGCTGCCATACAATGATTTTGGTCTCGTCAAGTTTACTCAAAAACGCCTCTAACGATTTTGATTAAACTTCGTACAAGTAATCCCTAGAATACTTTCAGTATCACTGCCGTGCAAGTTTTTGCCAAAAATTTCGAAGAACTGAAATAGAGTTTTAGGATTTTTTTTTAAATTGCCGGTTTTTTATTTATTTTGGGATAGGTATTCCCGAATAACTCTTTATTGGCTTGGTTGAATTTGAAATAGTTTTGTAATTCGGTACTTCTAAGTTATTCAGAAAATATATTGCATTTAAAGTTTGTAGGTCTATAAATATTTTTACGAACAACTTAAATATTAGAAAAAACTATTTTTTTAATTTTAAAGTACATTTTTTGTACTACGATGTACCTACATAGGTATATCAAAAATTTTCAAAATTGCTATTTCAACTAGTTTTTTTTGTTTGTTTATAATTTCTCAGTGACGACATACAAATATTATCAAACCATTACTAGACACACCGTCAATGTCTACTTAACCCCACCTTCTAGCTGTTATGTTAGCTACAAGAGCAAGTTAGTGCGAACCAGTCATGCATAATTAATTTGTTGAACTTATTTTCAGATATTCTTGAATATTTCTTGTGATGGGCTTAGTTGCTTGTCATAATTTTGCAATTTAGTACTTCTTAATTGATTAATTAATAATTTTTTTTTTTTTGTAAAATCTTAGAACAATTTTTTTTATGTTTAATTTTTTTCCACATTTTTAGAACTGCTATATTAAGTTCTTTATGTTTTATATATGCTCTGGTTAGCAATTCAAAAATGTAGTCGAACCATAACCTTACACTGCCAATCTCTAGCCACATTCTATAGTTTATAGTTAGAAGAGCAAGTGCGTGCAATCCAGACGGGCATTATACTTCTTTTTTGTAAATAATGTATGGCGTATGAGTGCTTTTTTCACGCGAAAAATGAAAAATTAATATATTTTTTTTTAATTTTAGCTAATTGTACCAACTTTTTATTTCTTACAACTCTTTTATAATGTCGTCATCTATAAGCGCAAGAACTGGGTTATTTTGTTTTTTAAATTTTCAAGATCGTAAAGTTCTTTGGTATCTAGCTAGCTGGGAACGATTAACATTTTATTTTGTTTTCGTATAATAACACACTCACAGTTAGGCTGCATAGCTTTCGCTGCGTCATATTAATTATAATTGTTTTAATGAAACAATAATGAACAACAACTATCGTGTGTGCGGCTAGTCCAAATGGTAATTGTCTCAAAATGCAATTTAAAAAGACAAAACCCTACATTGGATGGACATGATCAGGTGACCTCGGTGGCGCAATGCATAGTGCACAGGCTTCAGAGCTGGCTGGTCTAAGGTCAATTCTAGTTGACGGCACTAATTTTTAAAATTCAAATTTGAACATAGACAAGCCCATTAAAGGAATCTGATGAGTTGTGTGTCAGCCATGAAATCGCAATAATATCAGCCAAATGGTGGTATCCCACTCAAGTGGTTATTGTTTAATTCAAACATTCATTAACATTTTTATTTATCTCGTTGTTGTGTCGTAATTTCTTGGACAAAAAATTGAGTTAACTATTCACAATAAGAATAAATACATCTATGTTTTTGCCGAGATATTTTTAAAGTGGAAAATCGAGTTACCTATAGGTTTTGCATTCATGGGTCGATATGAGAAGAGCGGGTATACTAAAATAATATTATTAGCGATTAAAAAGTTATTATATTTTTACTATAAAAATTGATAAAATATACCGAAATGTGAAACAGTTTTTTAAAAGAACCCAACTCAGAATATGGTACGCACTTAAGAAAAAATTAAACAAATACAACTCAAATCTTAACTGTTAGCTATTTTTTCGCCCATCATTTTTGAAAAAGATCGATGATGAGAATGTAGTGGATAAAGTGCTTCACTGATTAATTAAACGTGTTCCCCGGCTGGACAATTTCCAAAGCTGGACAATTTCCAAAGTAAAGTTTTTAATAAAGAGTTTTTAGATAATTAACAAGACCTTGCTGAATTTCAGTAGCAACAATTTACAACGTGCTAAACTTTTCAAACACTCGTGAGGCCCTCCCTAGTAAAAAGTTATTTGAATGTTTCAGTACCCCATCAGGAATGTCTCCTCTACAACAAAAAGAAAAATTTTATAAGCACCATGCAATTTCAGTATCACACGACACTTTTTTCTCTCTTTCCTTTGTCTTCTTTTTTCTATCACACTGACTTCAGCTAGTCAAATCAGAACAGCACAGGTTTGTGAGAAACTTCTGACAAGTTAGAACAGAAAACCTGTTTTATTCACTTTGGGTATCGAATTTTTATATAGCGAGTTAGCCCAGTGGGTTGCGCATTGGACTGACAAATAAAAGATCGCCGGATCAAGTCCCACATAAACCAACTTTATTTTTCTGACGAGGCAAAAGGGTTCATAATCACCAAAGCCCTTGTTTTAGCCTTTGCCAACCCTTTCCAGCCCCTTGCCAGAATCTATGTAAAACTGAATGGGTAGTCCAAGCTTCACTTAACACAGCAATATTTTTAACACATATACTGACACCCCCATAACTTTAACTGGATGTCGTCCATTAGATTTGATGGCATTGCCGACTTGTCATCTTCGACAGAGGTGGTATTTGTAGCTTACTCAATAAGTAAATAAAGCTATGGTATCATACTTTTAAATACCACTTACCTATTATTTCTATAATGGTATTGCGGTAACAATTAGTTTTATTTATAATTCTGGGGTTTCTGAAAAATCCCCGGCTCCCTTTTGAACCCAACATTCTTAGATTTGCTTGCATAATTATTATTTACGTAAGTTAATTCGTATGATTATTAAACTTTGTTGCTTTAATTGTTCCTCCCATTTTCGAAAAATCATCTTTGAATGAGTTAACATTCATTGCGAGCCGCAATTATACTTAAATTCCAATTCCCTTCTCAAGGGATTCTTAGTTTTCCAGAGAAATTACCTATACCTACCTACCTTACCTACAAAAGTTTGACTATGATACCATTAACTAAACTAAGCTACGTTTACATTCCTTTACCTATACTTATATAGGTATTTCTATTTCTAAATTCGTATACACGATGATGACTTTAAAAATAAGTTTAATAAAAATAAATGGGTAATATCCTTTCGCTTCGACCCAAATTTGTTCATGGGAATTAAAGAATACAAAGGAAAGGAAAAAGGTAAAAGTTCTCATTATATTATGTGCACCTTTTATATGGTATCCTGTGATTTGAAAAATGAACTGGTAATAAAAGAAAATGAATAAGCAGAAACCATTCTGCGTGAATAAAAATTGTGATTGATAGTTTTTAGCGATATCGGTGACGCAGGTATAGGTAGATTTTTGGGGTTGAAAGAAATTTCTTATCTAACGAGTTTATTGGGTAAAAATATTCATAATTGAATAGAAAAAAATTGTTTGATTTACGTGTGTTTTAATTTTAAGGAATATAGATTGATGAACATTTTGTGAATACTCATCACTGATGGCCAATTTTTACAAATGATTTAACATCAAAACACATTAATTAGTAGAATAGCAATGATTTAACATCGAAACACATTAATAAGTAGCATGGCATGGGAGTAGTGGCAACTCCCGTTAAAAACTCCGTCCGGTTGAGCGTAAAAAAGCGTTAAAATTTAAAAACATTATTACAATTTTCATGCAAATGTTTACGATTATTGATTTTTTAGAATTTGAACTTCTAAGATAAGTAGCATGGCATGGGAGTAGTGGCAACTCCCGTTAAAAACTCCGTCTGGTTGAGCGTAAAAAAGCGTTAAAATTTAAAAACATTATCACAATTTTCATGCAAATGTTTATGATTATTGATTTGTTTGAATTTGAACTTCTAAGATAAGTAGCATGGCATGGGAGTAGTGGCAACTCCCGTTTAAAACTCCGTCCGGTTGAGCATAAAAAAGCGTTAAAATTTACAAACATTATTACAATTTTGATGCAAATGTTTATGATTATTGATTTTTTTGAATTTGAACTTCCAACTACCGCCCTATTGCTAAGTTATCATGCATCCCTAAGCTTTTTGAAAGTATCGTCTATGATACAATGCTGTTCCACTGCAAGCATATAGTCGCCCCAAACCAACACGGTTTCGTCAAGGGCAGGTCCACTACTACTAACTTGTTAGAATTTGTTTCAGGAAACTTATGCTTTCTTGAAAACGGTAATGTGGTCGATGTTATTGCAACCGATCTTAGCAAAGCCTTTGACAAAATTTCCCATTCTTTGATCCTTTTCAAGTTGAATAACCTAGGATTTCAACCCATCTCTCTTTCATGGGTTCAGTCATACTTAAAAGATCGGCAGTATAAAGTAATCTTTAGATCCTCTGAATCTGATCCCATCCTTGCAACTTTTGGCGTCCCGCAGGGAAGCCACCTTGGCCCACTGATTTTCATCATGACTATCAACGACGTCGACTGTATAATAAAAGACTCTTTTATATCAGTTTACGCCGATGTTAAGAAAATCTTTAGGTGCATAACATCCCCTGCCGACTCTATTCTACTGCAAAATGACCTTAACCGATTTTTAACCTGGTGCCTTAAAAACTTTCCTGAGCTCAATGTTAACAAATTTCAAGCTATCACCTTCTCCCGTAAGCGCTTTCTACTCCCTCCTAGGACGTATTTTATCGACAATGTGCCAGTCCCCTCGGTTGATTCACTGTGCGATCTAGGAATTATCTGCGATAGAGAATTGAATTTTCGTTCTCACATTGATAAATACCTCAAGAGAGCTAACTCCGCACTGGGCTCTGTGAAAGGATGGTCAAAGGAATTCTCCGACCCTTATGTCACTAAATCTCTCTATAACACATTTGTTAGGCCACTCCTCGAATATGCAAGTCAAGTCTGGTCACCTTATTACCTTAATCACTTTCAGCGAATTGAAGCTGTTCAACGTAGATTCCTTCGTTTTGCCCTCCGCGGCCTTCTCTGGTCTGATGCACATAACCTGCCTCCCTACCAACATCGTCTTAAGTTAATTAATATGGACTCCCTCGAATTTCGCCGCCGAGTGGCTGATATTGCCTTCACCCATCAGCTCTTAGCTGTCAATATAGATTGTCCAGCTCTTTTTCAAAAAATCTCCCTGCAAACAAATTCCAATAATCTCCGATCCATACCTCTGTTCCAAATCAAGTTTCACCGAACCAATTACGGTAGCAACGAATCTATAAACCGTATGCTACGTACCTCTAACAGCGTGCACAACCTATTCGACTTCCATCTAACCAAAGACAGCCTCAAAACCTCCCTTTACCGTTCCTCGCACCCCTCCTTGCCATAATCTTTAAGTTAGTGTAAGTTTTAAATGTTAATCTTTAAGTTAGTATGTAAGTTTTTGCTTGTATTAAGCTAATAAAGCGAAGCAATCTCTTGGAGGCGGGAGGGGCCTTTCTCCCCTCTCCCTTCGGGCGTTTGTTGCTATAAATACCGTTATGTGGAGTGAGGTACAGTCTTAGGGTGCTTCCATTCTATTTTTTTTTAAAACCACATATCAATAAAACAAAAATTATTTTGATACTTATCTATTGCGCTACATGCTTCAAGCTTTCTTGTTATAGCTCGTAGAGTAAATGAATTTCCTTAAAGCCGCCTTCAAAAAATAAATACATATTATAAATTGCAAAAATGTCAGAACTAAATTTGTCTGTTCAAGTCAAGGTCTACACTGTGGCCTCAAAATAAAATCTGATTTTGCTTTACAAGCGTCCAAAAATTAAAAAGAGCCTTTAACTATGCCCTCAAGCGGATTCGACTGTATATATGCAAAAGCAGCAAAAAAAAACATTTTGATTCGGTTACATGTTTCCATATTTCTAGCGTATAATCAAATAAAAAACGTTTTGTTTTATTTTCACAGTTTTGTGTTAGTGTCGTGCCTCCCCAACATTATATTTCTGTTTTTAACAGTTAAAGGCACGCAAAGTTCTATTGTAACAAATTGACCAAACAATTTCCTGAATAGAGAGAGAGCTACAAAAATTTCATATCCCTTGGCATTTTTGTTAAACGGACAAAATAATTACCAACTCTGTTTGCTTTAAAAACATTCATATGTATATACAATACGTGTAAAGCATATAATTAAATTAATATATGAAATAATCGCGGTGTTTTGTATTTAAATAAATTAAATTCCAAAATGTGTGTGTTTATTTTTTTTTAACCACTTTTGAAGCTTAAATTAATTATGAATATTTTATGTATAATGGTTTATATTTTTTTTTTGTTCAGCATAGATTTGTGTTCATCTGACTTCACGCTAGTTTGATTTTTTCCCCCACCACCGCCATCGACCGGAAACAGTTCCATCATGGTCTACATAAATATTTATTTATGACAGTGTTTAATTGATGTATGTTTGTGTATGAATTATGCTACCGGAAACGATTGTTAATTACAACACATTTTATTAAACATAATGAAGAGATGTCATTTGCATGTGTTTCCGAAAATGTTCACCTCGCTTTTTAACACGTAATTCATCAAATTGAAGTTCGACACATAGAAACATAAACAAAAAAAAAGTTCTGTTTTTTTTTATTTCTTGTTTTGGGAAATCGGCTGTAGCTACATAATTTATTATCGTTTAAAATTTGATAAGTATAATTATCCAAAACGCATGCAACTTCAGGAAGAATATAAGTTCAGAGGTGATGGGGGGTTAAATGTTATCTAAGGTGCCAGTTATAGCTATGATTGGGAACCATCATTGAAGAAGTAAATTGTTGATTTTAAGACCCTTCGAAAGTTTATCCATTAAATATTTTAGTGCAGAAAGATAGCTTGCGACTCAATATAGTCCCGGCGTTCTCACTTGGACTCTTCAGTTGACAGTGAGGGCTTTGTCAAGACGCAATTTTTATTAAGTTCAGTCCAGCTTACATCAATTTTACAGCGAAAATCAATTGTGAACTATATCCAACCCAATTAGAATTTCTAATCATGAATTGTTGGAAATTTTGTTACCCGTGGCCTGGCAGTGTTTACATATGAGTGTTTTTTATAATACAAATTCTATATACTACTGAAATACATCAGCCAAGTAGAAGACTTAGAATTATTTAATTGGACTTGTTGAATTATCGATTCAATATAGCTTTTAACGGCCTTTAGGGGCGAAACGCCAAATTTTCATGGACTAAAGGCCTTTAGGGTCGAAACGCCAATTTTTATGGACTAAAGGCCGTTAAAAGCTATATTGAATCAATATTTCAACAAGCCCAATTAAATAATGTTAGCATACGACTTAAAAATTATTTCTCCTAAAAAAAAAATTAATTTTGAACCATATCTTCCCCACAACGTAACTTTTAATTTTTTCAATGATCATTGGTTAGGTAGTTCATCATTGAAAAATTAAAAGTAATTTTATGAGAAAAGCTGTGCCTAAATTGAATTTTGTTTTACCAAGAAATAAATATTAAGTCAATTGGCTTTACTTTGGCATCAAAATAATCATTCATTTTTTCTTCAAAATCTCTCAAAATTGACAATTAATATTTTCAATGATGGTTTTCAATGATAGCTATAACTGGCCCCTAACTTTATAACGGCCGCGTCGTATATAACTTAAATAAGTTAAATTGATTGTGGTTATAGTCACATACACAATCTAGGTCACCAAACAAACACATAAAATTTGATTTAACCCTGGGGCTACACGGGGAAGTACTGGCAAGCAAGTTACTATACACAAACATTTTTTTACGAATACCTACAAACCTAAGCAACTTGCTCCTCAACTGGCATGGAATTTCTGAAGCCAGTAGAGAAGCAAGTTGAAAGGCAAGTGGACTCGTTCTGACTTGTATATAAAGCGATATCTAGATAGCTTTTCGTGAAATATTTGGAATTAAATATTCTTTCTGCCACAACTTTTAATGAAAGGATGGACCAAGAAATGTAAACACTTCCAAAATGGGCAACAACTATCAAATATGATTGAAGGATGGCTATGACGATTATGATAAATTATATAAAGTCTCTTTAAAATCCTAATTTTTTGAGAGTATATTTTTTGCTTGGAAAAAATGATAGTTTTGGGAATTTCGGGTGAAATTTGGAACATTCTGTTACCAATTTGTCAAGCCATAGACTGTCAAATTAAATTGAAAGATTGCTACGGAGTTGATGCATTGAAAAACACTTAAAGAAATCTGAATTTTTTGAGATTTAATTTTTTGCGCGGGAAATGGCGATTGTAGCGCTTTTGGGTGACATTTGGAACGAAATATTCCTCATACGACATAATTTAGTTTCTTACCTATCTGTCAAGGTATGAATTGTCAAATTCCATTAAAGGATGGCTATGATAATGATGGATTCAAAATCATCCAAAAAATCCGATTTTTTTTTTAAATTGTTTAAAAAAAAAAAATCGAAATTTTGGAAATTAAATTTTTAGATTAAAAAACCAAAATTTATGATTCAGATGAAGTACAAACCCATGTGAGATTGCGACTTTGTGATTTTGTTTTCATTTTCGACATTAAAGTACGATTTTCCATATTTAAAGCAATTTTAATAAAAATATAAGATCAAACACTAGAAAGGCTAGCAGAACGTAGCCAATAAAAACTTGAAAGCAACTTGCCCGACAACTTGCCTGGCAAGTTGCTTGGCGCCTACGTCCCAGCATATTCAAGTATAGGAATTAGACAGTCAATCTATGTAGCCAACTTGCTTGCCAGTACTTGCCCGTGTACACAGAGAAAAAAACAACGTAAAATCAAAGCAAAAAACTTTGATTCTAATATTTTTCGGAACGATTTGGCGCCAACGCCGAAAATTCTTAAATCAAAGTGGAGCGACTTTATTTCAAAGTGATTCCATACTTAAAAACGAACTAGATTTTACTACGTTTACATGTTGATTTAAAGTGGAATCATAGGTAAATCAAATTCATCCATCTTTTAAAACAACATTTATCTACTTCGAATCAACGTAGATTGAACTTCGCTTGGTTAGGTATTGATTCAAAATGGCTACACACGCCACGCTTCTTTGTTTGCGTTTATATAAGACAAAGACAAATGTATATTCACGATCGACGCATTTCATTTTTGTGGTGATCATTTATTTGTGACGACTTAAGTGAATCGTTTGATGCTATGAGTATTTCATAGTAATAAATATAGAAAAGAAATTAAATATTGTTTTTCGATAATATGAAAGTGAATTTTGAGTGCGCGTTTAATTTGTTCACAAATGTAAGGGCGCTACTTCGAAAAACAACAACGCGCTCTCGAAATTCTTTATATTAAGCTCACAAATATAAACAAATTAAGGTTTACTTAACTATGCAACACTTTGAAACTACGTTGATGGCACTTTAAATGCCATTAAAGTGGATCACAAAGTAAAATGTGGATTTCAATATAAAAATGAATACGTTTCACTTTGAATCAAGGTTGAGCGCACTTTAAATGTGGATATCAATTTAAAAATGATAACGTTTCACTTTACAACAACGTTGAACGAAATGTTTATGCACAAAAGTTGATTTCGATGTATAAATAAACACGTTTTACTTTGAAACTAAGTTGAATCTCTTATAATTACGTCGCATATTCGAATTAAGATTGTTTCAACGTAAAAATGAAAATGCTCCACTTCACTTTAAAAACTTTAGATCAAATACTTTAACTTTAGAAAGCATTTTTTCCCTCAGTGTAGCCTCAGGGTAAAGCTGAAATTAAACTGTTCAAATTTTGTTTTAATCTTTTGGTTAAACAAAAATGTGTTAGTAGTAAATAGGTACTATAGCTTTCGTTATTTCAAACGGTCGTTAAATGCCCTAACGATTCAAACTGTTATTTAAAATTATTTAACTTAAATGTTATAGTGGTTGTCTTTGGACGATAAAAACATAATTTTGCATTGTAGATCATAAAATATAAATAAAATCATGAACCACTATAAACACCATTTTTTTCTACTTAGTGATGGTTGGGAAATATTTATAAAGTGGTTAAGTAGATAGGTATTTAAAAAGTAATGTTGATAGTTACTTATTAAATACATTATTAGGCCTTTTTTATTGGTAAGTGTATACGCAGCGCAGCAAAATATTACACTGCAAACAACAACAAAGGAAAAGTGCGGATACTATATAACGTGTTATTACTTTGTTTTGTGATGTTTAAGAAATATCTAATATTGTTTAAACATCACAAAACAAAGTAATAACACGTTATGTAGTATCCGCACTTTTCCTTTGTTTGTTGTTTACAGTGTAAAACTTAGCTGCGCTGCGTATACACTTACCAATTAAAAAGGCATATTATTAAATATTAAATGTAGAAAAACCAAAAGTATATAAACTGCATTTTCTTAAAGAATTAAAAAAAAAATATAGCGAAAAACTAATTTAATTATAGAAGTTTATTTATTTATTTATTAACTCTAACAAGTACCTTTGACTTTCATAGTATATCTTACAAACTAAACTGAATTCTAATTAATTAAGAATTCGTCGCCTGAGAATTATTTTAACCTTTTGCATTTTTTTATTTTTTTTATATGCACCTTTTTAAAGTGGGTATGCAGTACTATGTTTCCGAAGGTCCTCTTTTCATTTCTGCAATCAGAATTTTCCTATCGTTACTGAGATATTCAGTATGAATTTTGTCGTATATCCAGAAATTAACTCATCCTTCAGTTTTGTTTTGTCGCAAACGCCAGATTTCTGGATATACGACAAAAAGTCCATGTATTTTCCATTTATTTTTTGTTTAATTTAAGTTTGTCGTACGTCCGTAGACTTAACACATATACAACACAAAAATTCAAATGAAACGGCAGAATTGTTTTGGCGTACGTGTATGTAAATGGGAAGAAATATAAAACAGATCATGTTTATTTTTTAATTTTTGCAGGCTGTCGGCGCGGCGGCCGGCATGGTGCCGCTGAGCGTTTGATGTAGGATCAAGGAGGTAGAAGCGACACTCCCAAAAGAAGGGACGGTAATAATTTTGCGCAGTACAAAAAAATTGTCTGTGCGTGCTTACGTGTATCAGGCAAACATGTTATACGTATGATAAATCTTGTTGTTGCCCACAATACACAATCATATCTGTCTGCAGGGTGTGATGTTGTTTTTGTTTTTTCTTTCGACGAACGCGCGACGCCGACGAATAAGCGTGTATGTATGGTGTCGTGTCGTGTCGTGTCGCGTCCTTTCTTGTGTGGAGAATTAAGTATTAGTATTAAGGTAGAGACGAGTGAAAATATCTCAACTAAAACATGAGCGCACATTGTATGCGTTTAGTGTCTATACAAAGCATTTTACATATGTAGTTCTTATGATCGAAACTGTGACGTTTTTGTCTAAAATATTATGCAAGCAAATGATTTCAAAGCATTCTCCGTCAAAGCAGATCAGTTCAAACTTCTAAAATTTGAAAAAAAAAATCTTTTTACACTTTATTACAATACAAGCGGCACAGAGCTGGAGTTTAAACTATTATCAATATCAAAAAGGGCTAATAAAAATAATTTACAAACACCGAAAATGTATTTACACAAAATATTTCTATTTACATACAAAAATCTAAATCCACAAGAAAGGATAAAATTAATGACATTGAAATTTTGTTTGTATTCATGCCTAAAGTTAGACTGAGATTATTATGAAGCGCTATTTAAAAACACAAAATAATTATTACATATCCAATGTTAACTGAACACATAAATTTAGTTTTTTTTTTTCTTTTAGTATTTCTGTTTGTTAATGGTCATTGGATAGCTTATTTAATTTTTTTATTAACAAATTTTCCTTTATGTTTTTTCGTTTACTAGTTTTAGCAAAATGTTCATTATTTTATAACAATTTATGTACTTATGTTAATTTTTAATAAACACAGTATACGAGTACCTTGAAAAAATGGACTTTTCTAAAATATACAGTTATTGAAAATCATATATTTGAATAATTTGTTCTCATTCGAATCAGCATGAACTTAGTATTGCAATGTCGTATGTGCGTTTATTTTGTCGTTCGAGTATGGGGTGCAACAAAATGCTTATTTTCGTGGCATGTACGACAAACTGATTTTGGAGAAAAATACTTATAATTCGAAAACCAAAATCGACTGGGCACCTTGGAAAACTGCAATCGAAAGAAAATTGACCACATAATAATATATTACAAAAAAAAAAAGAAAACTTTATCGATCAGTTTTTTTCTATTGAAACTCAAACCTTAAAATTCAATTTCCCAAAATTGCCCAAATGGCATATACCACAAAATAATTCTCAGGCGACGAATTATTTACAAGTATTTACATTCATTTCGACTTTAATGGAAATCTAGTGATTGAAACAGGAAGCAGCATTGCATATAAGATTATTCAAACCGTAATTAGTATTGTGTCTAGGGATATAAAAGAAGTCGCTTTCTCTAAGTCGTAGGAAATGCGTAGGAGCATAAATATTAAATAAAGACAACAACTTAGGGCTATCTATGTGGTTACAAAAAATGCTTTTAGCAAACATTGCGAAATAATAATCTTGACTGTTTTGGAGTGGCTTTAAATAAATTGATTTGGCATCTTAAATTATAGCTATATATCTAGGCATATCTGTATGCAAGTAATTTCTAAGCAAAGCTAATTTTTTGAACCTTTGCTGGATACGTTCAAGCCGAAATGATCATTTGTTGTAGTAGGGTGACCATATTATGCGGTAATATTCAAGATTCGATCGAACCAAAGAGACGAACAGACACTTCAAACTGTAGGGGTAGCTATAAGTCCTTAGAATGTAGTTCGATTTCGATTCAACAATTTTGGATTTGGTGATCAGACTTTAGATCAATTGAGATAAAAAGAACTCTAAACGTGATTTGATCTATGTTTGCAATTGTGTGAGTGCGATTTTCTATTTATTTGGATAAAAATGAAACTTAGCTGAGAGTCAAAAACAACCCCCAAATCCTTTTGCACCTTATAACGCGATTGAGATCAATTCGACAGATGTTACATATATTGAAACAGAATTGGATTTCTACTTCGAGTAAATGACAACCGAACATTGGCGATGTCGAATATTTAAATGCAAGCTATTGATATCACACCAATTTGTAAGCCTGTCAATATCAAGTTGAAGTTGTGAATAATCCGACACAGTTTTAATGCGACATCACACACAGGCTCAATTTCGAACTGGACTAAACTGGGGAAACGAAAGTTTGTAGGCAAGGGAGGTGAAGAGTCAGAAATAAATGGATTTAAATGTTCAACCTTGTTTCGAGTGGACTAACAAAGTTTCTAGACAAAATAAACAAATCTGTTGTCATGCAAAACTGAATTCTTATTTTTTTGTTTGCTCACCACTTGTGCAATTGAAGTAAAAGTTAGTCTGGCTTAAGTTCAGCTCAAAATTGAGCCAGTGTGTGATGGCCCACCAAATCTGTCTGTATGTCTGTCCGTCTGCTCGTGTGTTTGTCTATACCTCGACCTGCAGCCTAAACGGCTGAAGCGATTTTGTTCAAACTGAGAATTAAAGGTTCTTATGGAATTCCCTAGAGGGGAGATTGAATTTTTTTGTATCTCAAAAAAACGGCACCTAGCATACAACTAATATGCAAAAATTGATTTATTTAAAAACTACTCTAACGATTTTGAAGAAAAAAAATAAGAGCTACTATACCTAATTAGTATTTACAATTAATAATTTGGTAGAATTTTTTTTTATAACGGTACTTGTCATGGAACCGATTATTCGGTTTTCAAATTTCTGGTTGACGGCTACATTGATTACAACCAAAATTTGTATTTAAGAGATCCTTTATAAATTTAACAATTTTGCATCTACAATTTTTCGAAAAAATATTAAAATTTTTATTTTGAAAACTCAATATCTTGAAAACGGTTCAATGAATATTTTTTAATTTTGCGTAAAATTGTAATTTATTTAATTCTAAATGTTGGCATACTAAATTTTATTTTTAAAAATGTTCAAGAATTTTTATATATGTATAAAAAATTTATTTTTAAGAAAACCGCTCTAACGATTTTAGAATTTTTTTTTCATAAATTCATATTTATCAAACAAATCAGATGGCATACTTTTGTTAAGCTCTATCTGTTTAAGCTATTTTAATTATATCATAACGTTATCAAACCAATATATATGCACATGCACAAGCTACGTTAAAGTTGTTAGCTACGAGAGCCAGTTTGTGCAATCCAGTCGTGCAAATTTTTTAATATTATGATCTAAAAGGAGAATGTTCAAGCATTTATGGGAGCTGGTCTACTTACTCAACACCAATGTGTCATACATCGTTGAAAAGGTAATAACGTGTACATCAATTATTTATATGGATGCGTAGTGCACACGACTGCTAAGACTGAGCAAATCTGATATGCGTGGGTTCGAATCCTATGGTATGCATAAGAAAGTTTTTCACAATAAAATTGGATTAAAGCTCAAAAAAAAAAAATGATAAGACTTCAAGACATTAAGTCGGATCACATAAGACATAGCTGCTCTATAAAATATAGCATTTGGCCTAATTCTGCAAGCGTGAATGAATTTTCGTATAAACGCTACATACACTTTATATTCCTGCTAAAATATGTTGATAAATTTGCACGTCACTATAGAGTCTAGATGAATTACAAAAATTCATTTGCTTCACCATGATTTTCTGAGTGCAGAATGAAAAATCACGCTTGTGGAACTTGCGTCTTTGAATGTTTTCTTTGTACCTATATTTGACTTCGACTTTCAAGATATAAGCCCCAAGATTCTATAGGCCCTGAGTGGGCCGTAAGAAACAATTCTGGTTGTATTGAACAATTACACTTAAATTGACACCTGGTTTTGTTTTATCAAATTCTAATCAAGTTTTAGTCACAACTGCATTTTATTGTTGAAACCGCTAAGTTCTAGGGGAAATTTATGTTGCACTTGGCATGTTAATTGTTCAGCCCCGACATCGTTTTTTTAATTATTTTCCCCCCAACTTCGTACACTGACAGTCTGAATAATTGTTAAGCCCCAAGCACTCTCTGGAATAAGTTAAGTATTAAGGGAATTGGTTGCTTAACCCCGACCACGGTTTTGTCCAATTCTCATCAGGCCTTAGTCCCAAGCTGTTTTTTCGTCCCAATTTTCTGGGCTTTGTTTTAAGGGAATAATTGCCTTACATTAAACATGTCCATTATTCGTAGCCCCGAACTTGTTTTTTCTACAATTCCCTTAAGGTTTTAGCCCCAACCAAATTTGTTTGGGGCTTAGAAAAGCACTTACATAACATGTAAATTTTTTAGCACTAATCTCTTTATTTTGTCCGATTCCCATCAAATTTAACAGTTTAACAATATTGAGACGAATATAAAACCCTCTAGCCACCCCCCCTGGATCCGCCACTATTCGTGGGGTATTTGGCTTCAAAGCTTCAAAAACAACAAAAATGCAATTCCGCATTGGTAAATGGTCTACCAACTCAACAATGATGTGTGATAGGTCAATGAAAAGGTTATTGCATGTACTTAATTTTTGTAAACAACCGATAAAGTGTAGGTAGTGGGGTTCAGGAGGTATTTGGCAAAAATGCATACAAAAAGCAATGATGCAATTCCGCATTGGAAGCTGCTGCACCTACTCAACAGAAATATAATATATATGGTTAAAAACAAGAAGTCATGTACTTTATTTTTTTGAAAGCCTTTAAGATGTAGACCATGGGGTTCGAGAGATATTTGGGCCTGAAAATCGACAAATAGAATAACATTGCAATTCTTCATTGGAAATGGTCTTCCGACTCAACAGTAATGTGTCATACGTTTTTGAAAAGGTAATTGCAATTGCATCATTTCATTATATAGCCGATAAGCTCTAAGTCATGGGGTTCAAGCGTTCAAGAGATATTCGGCTTCAAAGAACCAATAACTTCAGAAATGCATTTCTTCATTGTGTACTCTTCTAACTACTCAACAGCATTAAGTCATACATTTTTGAAAAGGTAATTGCGTTCTCTTCATTTTATTTTAAAGTCATTAGGCTGTAAACCATGGGGTTCAAAAAATAAAAAATATAAATAAATTGGGTTGCACAACGGCTCGTGAAGAACCAAGGCCTAGTGACTAACAACTCGCAACCATTCCTGTGTGCGCCTGTCGACAGGAATGGAAGGGACCTACAATTTTATGCCGAATCCGAACGGCTAGATGAGAAGCACTTATTCGTGACAAGTGATAATCTTGGAGTATTTGTCAATTCCTCGCAAGAGGCATTTGCCCTGAAAAAAACTTTTTAGTTTTTAGGTGGACGAGGCTGGGAAGCGAACCCAGACCTCCAGCGTGACAGTCAAACGCACTAACCATTACGCTACGGGCTACTACAATGGGGTTCAAAAGACATTTGAAAAAAAAAAACACGGCAATGCGTTTTTACGCTATTCTGTGTGTTTTTTTTTCAAATATCTTTTGAACCCCATGGTTTTTAGGTTAACGACTTTCAAATTAAATTAAGTGAGCACAATAACCTTTCCAAAAATGTATGACTTATTGCTGGTGAGAAGTTAGAAGAGTACAGAATGAAGAAATGCATTTCTGAAGTTTTTGGTTCTTTGAAGCCGAATATCTCTTGAACGCCATGACATAGAGCTTATCGGCCTTATAATGAAATGATGCAATTGCAATTACCTTCTCAAAAATGTATGACACATTACTGTTGAGTCGGTAGACCATTTCCAATGAAGAATTGCACTGCTATTCTTTTTGCCGATTTTAAGGCCTTACGGCTCTTTAACAAAATAAAGTACGCGTAATAATCTTTTCAACGATGTATGACACTTTATAAGCTGGAAATGATGAGTTGCGTAACTGTCTTTTTCGGTGCTTTGAATGGGAATATCTTTCTAGCCCCATGGTTTAGCGCTTTACGTCCATATAATTAATTGATGTTCATTTCATTACCTTTTCAACGATGTATGACACATTGGT
Organism: Melangyna quadrimaculata; assembly: GCA_949320155.1. NCBI lineage: Eukaryota > Metazoa > Arthropoda > Insecta > Diptera > Syrphidae > Melangyna > Melangyna quadrimaculata. The sequence continues at coordinate 169,657,330 of OX439485.1, read as the reverse complement.
GTTGAGTAGTGAAACCACTTTGCCCATTCTCCTTTGAATCTCCAATTTATCGATTTATCAGAGCCTTCATGAGCGCAAATTACTGAAGAACAACATGAATTTTAAAATATTTCAAATTATTAATTTTTGTTTATGAATGAGTTTAAGCTTTGTCAAAGGAAAAGGATTTCCATGCTCTAACTATGATAATTTGAAAAGTTTTTTTTGTCTCAATTTCATCATATTTCCTTTATGTTTGAAAACTTTACAAAATTTTTCATCAAAAATCAATTTACTTTCTCAAACTCAATATAATATATTATTTCCCTTATTAGAAATATTTTTTAGTGAAATAACTCTCCAGACTGAAAAGTTAGTTATTTATACGAGTACCTATCTATATCTTTCCTTGCAATTCCTTTTAGCTTCTAAAATTATATCAAACATCAAAACACATATTATTGCTGGGTTTCTTTGCTTTTGCCTCAGCAAAAGAGAATGCTTTTCTTTGTCGTCCAATTTTCTAGATTCCATGAAGAACATTGCAATATACATCTTACCTTTGCAATTATTTTCAATGAAGTTTCCTATGAGTTGGTTTTCTTTATGTTTGTCCAGCTGTAATATGTCGTGTATACAATATAGTTCATCCTCTTTTCAGGATTATCCTGTCCAATGAATTCTATGCTGGAAAATAATTTCTTCCATCCATTTATTCTTTTCATTGATTATTTCTTGACATCCTTTTACTTGTGTCTCTTCTTCGTTCTTCATCTTCTTCCTTAGGTATATCTTTGAAAAAGCTCTTCCTTTTCATCAGTTTATTTAATTTGTTATAAAGCCCCTAACATGCAAACAGCATTCATTGAATTTACAAAGCAAAGTAATAAATTTCTCAGGACTTCTCATACCATACTCCATACATAACCTAACCTTTATAAAATTAATAAAATAATACAATATACCAAAGCATGCGGTCTCTTTTTGTGTATATCCTCCATAAACTGATGATTTATTTTAAACATCCTTCTATGCTTGAGAGAAAATCTGTGTGTGTGTGTGTGTGTAGAATGTAGAGGGATATCCTCAAAGTTTTACTCGTAAAAAAGAAAATCAAATCCCATAATGCCACCGCTCATGGTATCAATAAAAACGACACGGAGAAAAAAAAAGTAAATAATAAGACACGTAAGTACCTGCCATCATTGATCCGGGGTATCACCACAGCCACCATCATCGGCACGTTCTTATATCTCTTCCTTTGAATATAAGGATATTTCAGCAGGAGGTTTGCGCTTAATAGCAATACCTCTGCTTTAATGACCTATAGACTCTCTCTCCTCCTTTAAAGCTAAAGTTCGTACATATTGTGTCGTTGTCGTATCATCAACCTTACTGACTGCCACAATTTAGAATGAAGATGAAGGAGAAAAAATATGCTTTTTTGACTCCGACAGCAATATCCTTCGATATTCAAGGTTGAACAAAATATGCAATAATAATAATACGTATCTATCCATACTTGAATTTTAAATAAAATATCCTAAATTTTTGCTTAGACGTAGGGATTCTCTTGAGGTTTCATAAGTGAAAACGCACAGCAGGTGCTTAGCTTTGGAGTGTATGTATAGGCACTTTGTCGTAAGATGTAAGTTCATATATTTTTACCTTTAAACATTGAATGCAATATATACAATATGATGTAAATAGGTATACCATCTGTTTCGCAATATGTGAGTCCTTTGAAAAGATAAACGGATGGGGCTTAGAGAAAGAGATTTTGTTTGTTGTTGAAATGGCTTCCTTGATGATTTATGAATCAATGATGAAAGGTGAAGTTGATTGGATAGGGTGGATTGATGTTGTATTTTTTTTTGTTGTTTTAAGCTCTGGATATACGTTCATACTTACAGGTACCTACACATATTACAACTTATTTAAGTGCCATGTTGTTTTGTTTTCAGCTGAACAAGCTTTAGTGGTTTCAGCAAAGAACAGTTTCAAGATGTTTAAGAATAGATTTAACAGTTTTTTATATGACTGTTATATGAGCAAAGAAGGTGGTAGCAGATTGAGCGACTGATGGATAACCTCAAAAGTAGGTAAATTTCATTATAGGTTTTTGATGGAATTGAAAGGTTCTTTAGGTCATTTTTGTTTTGATTGTTTAGTTAGATTTTTTCAAGTGTATTTTCTTATGTAGCTTATACTATTTTCAAGTTACATACATAAATATTGGATTTAGATAAGCGATGATCTATTTGGTGTTAGATTATTGAGATATGACTAAAGTTGACAATGTATTCCTCATAGGGTCATAGTTCAGTGATATAACGTAAGGTCAAATGAAATAAAATGCAAGATTAGATCGTACTTTTGCAGCTATAATAACTCAAATAACTTAAACATTATAAAATAATATAAAAAATGTTAAAAATAAGTTAAAATATTAATTAATATCATCTTACAAAAATACCATGAGTTTTATCTTTATACTAATATACAGGGTTCCCGTAAAAGATGGTCCAAACTGAATATGGTGATGGGCCAGGTCATGACCTTTCAGAATTTGGTAACTTGTTCATACCGAATCATAACGGTTTTCGGGTAACGGCTATTTTTCGAAATGTTAAAAAAACTTTACTTTGAACCAGTTTTTTGCTACCCTGTCCATAATTGGCTTTTGTTTTTCACAATTTTTACTCCAAAACTTTGGCTAATAGTTTGACTTATTTTACTGAATAAAAAAATGTTTATTTATATCACCATTTGCCTAAAAACTAAAAGATAAACTTGAACTTTGAAACTTAATTTTTGACCTCAATCATCTTAAGAGCTCCATGAATAAAATTCGTATGACACAATACAGGTTTTATCTTCCAAAAATATTACGTTTTTCTGTAGTTTTCAAATATAACTCCGACAAAGCTGAATTTTGGTGGAGAGCTTCATTTTGACGTCTTACGCATTTTTTAAATAAAAACCTTAAATTTGGGCAAGGACTTTCGATTTTGTAGGGTGAAAGGGGAAAAGCCCAGTATTTTTAAAGATTTCTCGAAAACCATCAGGTTTATTTAAGAAACATCTTTGGAAAAATTGTAGCTTATAATATTCTACAAAGAATAGATGACTATAATTTTTTCGTTAGACTAATGGATTTTGAGACAAATGAGCGTAAATGCAACGGTGTGGAAAATATTTTGTCCCTGTTTTTTCAAAATCTCTTGCTCCGGCGAAAAAAGTGGTTGATCTTTTTTGTGCGGAACCTTAATAGCTACCGTTTTTCCAAAGACAGTTCTTAAAAAATCTGATGCTTTTCGAGAAATTTTCAAAAATACTGGACTTTTCCCCTTTCAACCTACAGAATCGAAAGTCCTTGGCAAAAATTTAAGGTTTTTATTTAAAAAATGCGTAAGACATCAAAATGAAGCCCTCCACCAAAATTCAGCTTTGTCGGAGTTATATTTGAAAAGATATTTTAATTTTATCGATATACTTGAACAAAAATGTTTTATTTTTGTTTTATTTTTAACCTGTTTTATTGGATTCAAACGGTAATAACTTTCTATGTGAGCACCGCTTTAGCAAGCTTTGTACCTTTTTAAAAATTACAGAAAAACGGGATATTTTTGGAAGATAAAATCTGTATTTTATCATACGAATTTTATTCATGGAGCTCTTAAGAAGATTAAGGTCAAAAATTAAGTTTGGTCAAAGTTCAAGTTTATCTTTTAGTTTGTAGGCAAATGGTGATTTAAATAAATATTTTTTTATTCATTAAAATAAGTCAAACTATTAGCCAAAGGTTTAGTGTAAAAATTGTGAAAAACAAAAGTCAATTATCGACAGGATGAGCAAAAAACTGGTTCAAAGTGAAGTTTTTTTTTTAAATTTCAAAAAATAGCCGTTACTCGAAAGCCGTTATGATTCGGTATGAACAAGTCACCAAATTCTAATAGAATAACCTGGCCTTTCACCGGTTTCAGTTTGGAACATCCTTTACGGGACACCCTGTATAAAATTCTATTTTTGTTTTCTTGTCAGTTTGGACGTAAAGGTGTCTGAACTAAATTAATCAAAATACTTACTTTTTTTTTATTGTAGCAACAAAGTCTACTCCCCGGCTATTTGATAAGTAGCTTCTGAAAAAAAATAATAATTTTAAATTTTGTTTAGATATCATTAACAAAAATACAAAATGTTGCCTTACCTCTGTACAAAATTGTTTATTTTGACGTTTTTTACGTCTCTGATTTTTACCTTATTCGTATTTTTTTTTTCTTTAGCTGAACGACGGAAATGGGTGCATTCAGTTCTGTACCAGCGTTTGGTTTACATTGAACGCCTTAGGCAATGACGATTTTTGTATGTTTCGTGATTGGTTGAGACTGAGAGGTGCAGTCGAAGGATCCTTTCAGTTTCCGATGTCTTTTTTATTGAGTACTGGAAAAATCAGTAATCAGTAATCGCGTCCTCATGCCGCCTTGTAGGCCGATTCACCACCGTTATAAATTCATAGTCACCATATCACGCGTTGAACGCATTGAAATAAATGTGGCAGAAACTTTCAGATTTGTTTTTCGAGTTACAAGGTTTGTGCAAATTACGTCGCATTAAAATAAATGGCGAAAACTTTCTCAATTTATGCTGGATTTACACGGTTGACCATCGTATGTTCTTCCATTTTAAACACGTTATGTGTATTTACACGACTAAGTACTATCTAAAGGCGAAACTTTCACAAATAATGTTGGATTTACACGGTTGGCTGACGTTTTTGTCAAGTTGAAATTACCACGTCGGAGGCGGCGAATACTTTCACACTTTATGTTGGATTTACATGATTGGCTAAATTATTTTGTTGAATTTACACGGTTACCGACTTTATGTTCTCAAATTTTAAACACGATTATTCTGGTTTTATGACATACATAAACTAACAAATATTTTAAGGCGAAACTTTCAATAAATAATGTTGGATTTACACAGTTGTCTAACATATATTTTAAAATTTTAAAGACTATTTTTCTGGATTTACACGGTGTACATAGACTTACTACTGTTAAAACAAAGGTGACACTTGCAATTTTTGTTGGATTGACACGATTGCATTTTCTATTTTATCAAATTTAAAATACGATTTATTTAAGATTATGCGACGTACACAAAAGTAACTAATATTTAAAGAATATTATGTTGAATATAAAGGGTCGTTAATATAGATTTGCTCACATCTATGTGACTAGCATAAACTAACTATTACATATTTAAAGGCAATTTATTTGTATATATTTAGCTGGATTTACACGATTTCCTATCGGGCCGCCTCCACAGGGCATGAACGATGGCAGGATCATGAAAATGTCTAGAAAAAATCCAATGGAGTCCAAAAAATCTATGTCCATGCAGCGACATGCCGAAAAATATATAATTTTTTGAACAAGACATGTTTTTTACGTCTCTGAATTTTACCTTATTCGTATTTTTTTTCTTTAGCTAAACGACGGAAATGGGTGCATTCAGTTCTGTATCAGCGTTTGGTCCGGGTTTACATTGGACGATTTTTGTATGTTTCGTGATTAGTTGAGACTGAGAGCTGCAGTCGAAGAATCCTTTCAGTTTCCGATGAAAATTTTCAGTCTCGTCTCGGTCTCGTATAATTAAGTCTTGTCCCGGTCTCAGTCTCACCTTTTTCGCGAGAAAATTTGAATTTGCAGTCTCATGCCGGTCTCGTCTCCGAAAAATACGATTTCCGGACAATTTGTCCCCCATATAGTTTGAATATGTGCAGAAGAAAAAACATATTTACCTAAGTGAAATTGGATTTTTCAATTTATTAGACTCTCTGTAAATTTTGGTCGAAATATACAGTCACGTCTCGGTCTCGTCAAAATAAGTCAATTTTTCACAACCATTTGTCAAAATTTAAAAAGTTGAATTATTATCCTAAAAAATAAAAATAATATCCATGAAAAATAACCATTTACCCTCTCTCACTTTCATTTAAACTATTTAAATGTTTATACGTCGCAAACACAGCAGAGAATCATAATTATATTTTTTTATGAATAGCTGGGAAGCTTAGTTTTTGCCTAATGAATTAATCAAATATTTAAAGAGCAATAAGCGGTCTATTGATACAAATTTGAACTTATGTAAAGCTATCTATACTAAATAGATATGTTTTCATTTAACTGAATTCAAAAACAAACTACAACAAAAACCTAATACAATTACTAGGATGGCTTTTCAAATTGGAGAGAATTGAATGTAAACAATCAGGGATTAAACAAATTAATTGTTTTGTTTTATGAAAGTATAGGAATATAATATTGCGTATGGACGATGGCATATTTATTATTTACCCACATTTAAGTCCATCACAATCATACAAAAAGAATCCTACCGCACTCATAGTGGTTACTAGGTTTTCAAATTTAAATCCAGGCAGTAGATATTAAAACAAAAAATATAAAACTTATGAATGTTTGAATGATCAACAACCACAACAAATAACTGTGTTGTATACTTAAGTTATTGATATACATATCTACATAATGTACATTTATTAAAGTTTTTGTTATTTTCGTAGAATTATGGGAAATACGGTTTCATGTATGTTTTTAAATTCGAAATGTTTTTGTATAAATGAATTAATTTTGTTAAACTAAATTGTACCTTTTTCAATTTATTTAAAAACGCCTGAAGATAAAGCAACTTATTATTGTTATTATTGTACTATTCGTACTAGAATGTCAGCTTATTGGGCTTGACCATTCCTTATTCCGTCAATTTCCCTGAATTTTTGAACAACAACAATAACTTAAAGGCGCTACCACCAATTGTTTGGCTGGAGATATAGCTATTTCGTGCTTTGCCACTTTTGCACTCATCAGTCTCCTTTTTGTGGTGCTGAGCTTTAATTCAATTTTATTTGAAAAACTTTTTATGCACGCCATAGGATTCGAACCCAAACAATTTCAAACAATTGGTGGTAGCGCCTTTAAGTTGTTGTTGTTGTTCAAGGAAATTGACGGAATAAGGAATGGTCAAGCCCAATAAGCTGACATTCTAGTACGAATAGTACAATAATAACAATAATAACTTAATAGTCTGGTTCGAAACCGATCTTCCAACCTCTCCCCCTTTGATACGTACTGCGAATTGTAGTCTATCGAAATAAGGTATGGAGAAAAATGGAGGCGGAACAAGACAGCATACTTAAAGGCACTTATAAAAATGTTGATGCTCCAAATGCATTTGATAAACAAATAACACATCTCGACCTGTGACGTCAGTGGTCTAAGGCGGTGGAGTGCGTAGTGCACACGACTGCTAAGACTGAGCAAATCTGATAAACGTGGGTTCGAATCCTATGGCGTGCATAAAAAGTTTTTCAAATTAAATTGAATTAAAGCTCAGCACCACAAAAAGGAGACTGATGAGTGCAAAAGTGGCAAAGCACGAAATAGCTATATCTCCAGCCAGACAATTGGTGGTAGCGCCTTTAAGTTGTTGTTGTTGTTCAAAAATTCAAAGATAAAGCAACTTCTCCGAATTAATCAATTTAAAAATACTGTATGATGTAAGTATATATTTAAAACAAAAGATAATATTTATGTGTATTTATGAAAAAAATTGTAGTCTTGTCGAAAATAAACACCAGTAATAATAATTCTAGGGAAGTGAAACAATCTTGTATACGCTTCGCACCATTAGAATGAAAGTTTAAGTTTGTTTTAACCTTTTTTGAAGACTTTTGGTTTGTTTTCCCACAAATTGTAATTTTTGTAAGTAGGTCACTGGGTATTGATCCATTGTTGTCAAACTGGATCGATGCTATGCTTCAAACTAGACTTGTAAATGCTGTATTAGGCGTCAGCACGCTAAAAGTCAGAACATGTAGGGGTACACCACAGGGAGGGGTATTATCACCGCTACCTTGGCTTCTGGTTGTTAATCAGGTTTTGGTCGATCTAAACCAAAGTGGAGTCAAAGTCGTTGCTTACGCAGACGACATCGTTATAATGGTCTCTGGAAATTTTTGTTGTCACACTCCGTGATCTCTAGCAGACCGCCCTTGACAAGCTCAGTAACTGGGCCAATAGCTGTGGACTTAATGTCAACCCACTTAAAACTGAACTAGTTATGTTTACGAGAAAACAAAATTTCAACGACTAACCCTCTCACTATAAATGGGATACCGCTCCATTTCACGGGTACGGCAAAATATCTTGGACTGATAATTGACCGTAAACTAAACTAAAAAGAAAATGTTAAAAAACGGGATAAAAATTCTACTCTTGCAGTAGAATTTTTGGTAGGAGATGGGGGCCTAGCCCTGAAACCATCCACTGGATGTACACAGCCATCATACGGCCAATATTAACATATGCATGTTTGGTCTGGTGGCCAGCACTTGACAAAGCCACCAATCTCAATACCATGAAAATACAAAGACTAGCGTGTATATGTACAACGAGTGCCATGCGAACTACGCCAGCAGTCTTTCACTTGCCCCACTTGATCTTTTTATAAAAGAGCTGGCGGCCAATAGCGCTCTTCGATTAAAAGAGTGCAAATATTGGAAAAAGACCCATTATGGTCATAAGACGATAATTAACTTCACTGATATTACTATTCAAACTGCATAATGATTTCAACCCAGTTGTACTTGCAGACTTCCCATCAAGAGAACTCTGGAAGGAAAACCGGATCACTAACGAAGATCATGTCTCGGTATTCACTGACTGTTCCAAATCAGACGAGGGGGTAGGGTCTGGCATCTTTTCAGAAAACCCACCTATAAACAAGTCGATAAAACTATCGAACTTCTGTAGCGTCTTTCAAGCAGAGGTCTTTGCAGTTTGTGAAGCTGCAAAGCATCTCTCCACGCTTGAATTGACGGGTAAAAATATTGATTTCTTCATATAGTCAGGCTGCAATCAAAGCCATATCATCAATTGTCACTAAATCTAAACTGATTGATTGCTGTCGCAGCGAACTAAAATCGTTGGGCGCAGCAAACACAGTTACCTTTCGTTGGGTCGCAGGAAATCGTGACATTTTTGGTAATGAAATGGCAGACGAACTGGCCATAAACGGGGCAATACTTGAACCGAGGCAAGTCATACCCTGGGTACTTATGCCTCTAGAACAAGAAAAATGTAGAATTCGCCATAGTTTCTTAAAAGCCACAAACGACCGGTGGTCAACACTTGAGTCCTGTTGAGAACAGACTATTTACTTAAGCTAAGCAGGCCCCAATTATCCTTTTTAGTTGGTATACTCACGGGTCACAACTCCATGGGAACCCACTTGAGCAGAATGGGCATCAGCTCATCTGACCTATCTAGAGGGTGTCAAGACGAAGAGGCGGTGGAGGGCTCATATCACTTCCTTTGTGAATGCCACAGCCTAGCTCAAATAAGAAGAGCAACTCTCGGAGAATACTTCTTCAACGAATTGGATAGCGTCTCTATTTTGCCATCTGCAAACATCATGAAATTTATACAGATTTCAGGATGGTTCAGGGAGGCTCCCCTTACCATACCCCCCCCCCCCCTTATACCCACCAACCTCCCACCCATCCTTTCTCCTACCCAAGTCAACTCCCGGGGAGCACAATGGATCCACTGAGTTCCGAGTGAGATGTTTCGGCTTACCGCTTCATCACCCCTTCTAACCTAACCTAACCTAAGTAGGTCACTTTCATTCTAAAGGGTGCCATTTATAAATTCGACTTTTAAGTCCTCAAAATATCTAGATCATTAAAATAAAATAATATAAAACTGCGAATAAAATATTTTTTTTTTAAGGAAAGCAATACAAAATGTAAAATCATAATTTAACGATTTATACTTGGTATTTCTATTAAACAATTTGCTTTAAAGTTTCTATATATAGCATTTGAATGTTATTCCCTAGAAGTCAAATTCAAATTTGTGTTCTAGCACATTAAGAACATAGAAGTAGACCTGTCCAGTACGCTACCAGTACGCTTTAAGTACGCTTCCAGTACGCTTCCAGTACGCTTCCAGTACGCTTCCAGTACGCTTCCAGTACGATTACAGTTCGCTTCCAGTACGCTACCAGTACGCTTCCCGTACGCTTCACTCTTCACACTTTTTTTAAATGTCATTATATTAATTAAACTGAATAGTGAACCATTATTGTCTCACACCCTTTAAGTTCTTAACTTCTAGCGACACAGTCGTGCATTTTATTTAATAATCACACATATAGCCGGTAGAGACCCAGAAACTTTACCTATCAGTACAGTACTCGTATTAATTGAAGATAAATAGATCGTTTTGTTTGAACTCATTCCACCTCACACTGTGTAAATATTCACACTCATTATGTTGTATTTCCTCAAAATCCATTACAAATAATTCACAATAATAATTAAGTATAGTGACTAGGGAAACCATGAATACATTATTATGATAACCAATGAACCATAACAGATTTCTGAACAGGGACTCATTTACTTGATGTATTATTATTAACTAATGGAAATTTACACATCTCTGGAGAACAATCTGGTGGTGGAAAAATGTATGTTTTTTTTTGTTTTGCTCGTTCTTTGTCAAAATCCCAGGAAAGCACGTTTTAAATTTTTCAAACAGAATTTCATAATGAGTATGTGTGTTTTGCGGGCATATATAAATTTGCACCATTCGTTTTAATTGCACCACCACCGCACAGGCACACGTAGGTACGTATATGAATATTTTACAACATCCCCGTTTCAAAACTCCCATCACCCACAACCACAGCCGGTGAAGCAAAATAACTCTTTAACTTTACAATCCAATTCTACTTACCGCTACCTTTCCTTACCCCATTAAAACAAACAAAAAAAAAATCATGTTCCAGTTGTTCACCATCAATCTTCAGGTTTCGTTCCCACAATAAATGAATGTGCGATAGTAATGACAACTTCATACATGAATATCATTTTGATTTCCTTTTTATGAAACCATCAACCCCTCTTGAATCAGAAATCATCAAGATGGGGGGGAATAATTCACGCAAACTCGGCACCGGGATAAACAATGATGTATCCAACACCACAGAGAGTAGTTTGTAGTTGTTTTTTTTTTTCATTCTCTGTTTGGCACGAAATCATAAAAAGGAATATTGTTATTTTTTGTTGTTGTTGTTATTGTTGTGTTGTTTTATGCTTTTGATATTTTCTCAGCTGCGATGAGTTTTCCATTACTCATTCATGGTGGATGATTTGCCGAGTCCTTCTGATGAAACACCCAGAAAAGCGAGTGACATCCCAAACCCAATACACAGAAGACAGAGCACACAGTTCAAAACAGGATGTGAAAACTCTGGTCTTTTATAATAAAATCAAGGAGGCTTACAATCGACGAACTACAATATACGATTATGTGAGATTGTTTTAAGGAAAAGGAATACATTTTCATATAGTACCTACATAAAGATGTTTCCGCATACTTTTCAGAATTAAGCTTCTTCAATAAGTAGCTTCTTAGAGCGCACCACCCTACACGCTGCCACCGACCGCCCGCACCGAGCCGGATGGTATTTCCAGGGTAAGCTGTAGGATGTGATGGCTGACTGTATTTAAATTGTAATTGATTGAGTGGTGATAAGGTCGTTTCCTTATGGTCGGTTCCCTTCCTACTTAAAATTGATTTTATTTTTATTTTCGTTTTTGTTTTTCTTTTATTTTCTTCTTATTTCTACACGCGTAACTTTTTACTTAAATTTTTAATGCGTGTACCAAGATAAGCCTTAAGCTAAAAGACGGATGAACTTAGAAGAAATCTTCTGACGGATTGGGATTTGTTGAAGGCTTTGCATCCGATGTACCTAATTGATAATGTTAAGTTGTCGTTGGGGTTTATTATAAGAACCAGGAGCGTATATATAATTTATCTTCGGGAGGAGCTGGATTTAAAAATAATTTTGTATCTCTTCAGCCTAGATTCTCAGATTAGTTTCTCAGAGTTAAATAGGAGTTAGAAAGGTCCAGTTGTGCGAACGAGCACAAGCAACGAGCGGATTTACTGAGGTTCAATATGAACCTAATAATAATTTGTGTGTTTTGGAAAATTGAAGATCATTTTTTACATCAACATCTTCCCGCAATTTACTGAATTAGTCAGTTGCATTCATTCCCTAAAACAATTCAACCGAAATACTCGTACTTCTAGGAATGCACATCAGTTAACCCTCGAGCCCAATTTCGGAAGTATACTGTCAAGTTTAGAGATGCATTTTTTTAGCCGCACTACCCGAATGTGGAAGTCCTTACCCGGCACTATTTTTCCCTGCCATTGCGATATTTAGAGGTTCAAAACCAATGTGCAACCGTATCTTCTCTTAAATTTTTCCCTTTTTCCTAAATCTCGCACAGTGTTTTATCATTTTAAGGCTAGCAAAAACCCCTTTAGTGCGTGCACTACAAATGCGCATCAATTTACCCTCGAGCGCAATTTCGGACGTACTGTCAAGTATAGAACTTCATCTTTTAGCCGTGCTACGGTATCTCCGATCAAATTCTTCCCTATTTTCCTTACACTCGCACTGTGTTTAATCATTTTAAGGGTAGTAAAACCCCTTTTAGTGCACACTTAATATACAAACAAAATCACTTATTATTTACAAATCGACGTGAGGGCCAATTGAAAGTGAAAGTGAATAAAAATGTCAAATTTCAACTTAATTAAAAAATAAAATAAAAAAACAAATCTTTGGCATATCTTTACAGATTTTTAATTTTGTTTACATTTTCCCCTGTGCAATAGTGGCCTATCTGACTTTAAAATCAGTTATAACGGTATTTTGAAGAATGATAAATACAAAATAAAAGCTTTCCTATTTTTTGAGCTTATTGCAGAAAGAAAATCAAAGCTGTTTCAAAACTACAAGAGTTTGAAAATAACCTGTTTCTTATTTTTGCTCTACTGAAAATAATGAAAAATACAGTTAGGCCACTATTGCACTCACGGCCTCATATAACGATATAAAATTTTACAGGAATTTTTTTTTAATTATTTAGAACAAATCTGCTTTCAAAGCAAGACAATGACCCTTCAGGACCACCCTAGTGTACAGCTAAAAAACGCACGGTATAATCTCGTGAGAACTAGGCCTTAGAGGTAGTTTTGTTTAGCTATCAGCTACTTCTTAAGCTGTTTAGCTTAATTACTCGATAACCCACCAACTTTAACATAAGAAGTTAATTATCATCAATTTACTTCTATTTTTTTATTTTTTCATAAAATTCCGCACATAACTCGCTGGCTAAAAATAATTCATATTTGATTTAAGTTTATTAATAGGGGTGTTAGGTCATAAGTACAAGTTAATAAAGACAATATAATAATGAAAGAAGGTAAATCCCTTGGCAATTATTATAATTAATTAAATTTCAAATAGATTTTTTTTCTTCGAATTTTCCAGTAAAATTCTAAATTAATTTAAAATTTAAATTGAAAACAAAACCTGCAATTAAAGCCCCATTTACAAAAATTCATCCATGTGTATACTCCTATAGTATTTATACATAATGTATATTTTAAAAAAAATGAAAGGTTAAATATACCGATTTATGGCAGGATACGTATTTATCACTTATAAATAAAATAATAAACAAACAAAATACTATACCATACATATACACATGTAGGTAATAATTATTTTAATTATATGAGTACCAATTAATAGAAAAGCTTTATTTACCATTTATTTATATGAAAGGAACATTACTAATTGGTTATTAAAAAAATAATACAATGTAATGTCATTATAGCAACTGGGTTGCATTTTAAAAAGCAATTAGTTAATTTGTTGTACAGAATCTATGAACACTGTTTTGCATGATCACATACATACACACATTACATACTCGTACATTATATTCAATTTGTAAGGATTTGTTTACATAACAGTTTTTTGTGTTTGATTTTATTTATCATAATGGCATATTAACGGTCTAGTTGCACAATGCACAACCTTTTTGAATTAAAAAAGGAATATTTGTTTTTAATTTTCCTTTGAATTTTAAGTGGTTTTAAAAATTATTTCATTACATCCAGATTACTTCAATCAAAAAAAAAAAACACAAATAAATTAGAGAATATCTTTGGTTTAAGATTGAAGGTTTTGAATGAATAATAACCACTTGTGTTGGCTACCATCAAGTTCTACATTAGGGTGGTTGGAATTATAGATATTTCATGGCTGCCACACCAATAATCAAATTCCTCTTAGTAATGTAAGTCTATAGTTCCAATTTTTTGATTTAGTCATTCAAAGCGATTCGAAGTAGTAATTTTTTTTTTTAATTTTGTATTGTTCTATGTATATTAGGACTGCAACTCAACTGCAAAAAGGCATCAAATAAAGGGGCAAGTGGCAACTGAAAGATAACTCTATCTAACACATACTTATCGAAAGTATATGATATAAGAGTACTTTGGTTAAAAGTTTCCCAGAATTACTGTGGCGGCACATGTTCAAATCCTGCTTTAAAGGTGCCTGCACACTGTTTTCGACATTTCATTTTTTACCCAGAAAAATTAGAAAAAAAATTGTAAAAATCTGAATTTTTGTTGAAAGCTTTAATTTAATGCACCCAATATGTGGTTAAAATTTGTCTTCATTTCACTTACAAAGGTGCCTGCACACTGTTTTCGACATTTCATTTTTTACCCAGAAAAATTAGAAAAAAAATTGTAAAAATCTGAATTTTTGTTGAAAGCTTTAATTTAATGCACCCAATATGTGGTTAAAATTTGTCTTCATTTCACTTACAAAGGTGCCTGCACACTGTTTTCGACATTTCATTTTTTACCCAGAAAAATTAGAAAAAAAATTGTAAAAATCTGAATTTTTGTTGAAAGCTTTAATTTAATGCACCCAATATGTGGTTAAAATTTGTCTTCATTTCACTTACAATTTTTTTTGTGAGGGGGGGGGGGTAAAAGAGGTCAAAAGAGAATTTGCACCTGTTTTTTCAATATCTCAAAAATTATTAGCTCTACAGAAAAAATGTCAAGGCACAAATTATAGCTTATACAATTCTACACAAATTAGGGTTTGGAACTTTTTTTTGTAAGGCTAATAGTTTGGAAGATACGAGTTGTCTTAGTCTAAAATTTGACTAGTACGCTTATGTTGTTATGAAAAAACGTCGCGGTCGCAGTCACCGTCGCGGTCGTGGTCACCGTCGCGGTCGCCGTCGCGGTCGCCGTCACGGTCGCCGTCGCTGTCGCCGTCGCTGTCGCAGTCGCCGTCGCTGTCGCCGTCGCTGTCGCTGTCGCAGTCGCCGTCGCGGTCGCAGTCGCCGTCGCGGTCGTGGTCGCCGTCGCAGTCGCCGTCGCGGTCGCCGTCGCGGTCGCCGTCGCGGTCGCCATCGCGGTCGCCGTCGCAGTCGCCGTCGCGGTCGCGGTCGCAGTCGCCGTCGCTGTCGCGGTCGCCGTCGCGGTCGTGGTCGCCGTCGCGGTCGCCGTCGCCGTCGTGGTCGCGGTCGCCGTCGTGGTCGCAGTCGCGGTCGCCGTCAAGGTCGCCGTCGCAGTCGCCGTCGCGGTCGCTGTCGCAGTCGCCGTCGCGGTCGCCGTCGCTGTCGCGGTCGCAGTCGCCGTCGCGGTCGCCGTCGCGGTCGCAGTCGCCGTCGCAGTCGCGGTCGCAGTCGCCGTCGCGGTCGCCGTCGCTGTCGCGGTCGCAGTCGCCATCGCGGTCGTGGTCGTGGTCGCGGTCGCAGTCGCGGTCGCCGTCAAGGTCGCCGTCGCAGTCGCCGTCGCGGTCGCAGTCGCCGTCGCGGTCGTGATCGCCGTCGCGGTCGCGGTCGCCGTCGCGGTTGCGGTCGCCGTCGTGGTCGCCATCGCGGTCGCCGTCGCTGGCGCGGTCGCAGTCGCCGTCGTGGTCGTGGTCGCCGTCGCGGTCGCCGTCGCCGTCGCCGTCGTGGTCGCCGTCGTGGTCGCGGTCGCCGTCGTGGTCGCGGTCGCAGTCGCGGTCGCCGTCAAGGTCGCCGTCGCAGTCGCCGTCGCGGTCGCTGTCGCGGTCGCAGTCACCGTCGCGGTCGCCGTCGCTGTCGCTGTCGCGGTCGCAGTCGCCGTCGCGGTCGTGGTCGTCGTCGCGGTCGCCGTCGCCGTTGCGGTCGCCGTCGCGGTCGCCGTCGCGGTCGCCGTCGCGGTCGCCGTCGCGGTCTCCGTCGCGGTCGCCGTCGCGGTCGCAGTCGCCGTCGCTGTCGCGGTCGCCGTCGCGGTCTCCGTCGCGGTCGCCGTCGCGGTCGCAGTCGCCGTCGCTGTCGCAGTCGCCGTCGCGGTCGTGGTCGCCGTCGCCATCGTGGTCGCCGTCGCGGTCGCCGTCGCGGTCGCCATCGCCGTCGTGGTCGCCGTCGGGGTCGCCGTCGCAGTCGCCGTCGCGGTCGCCGTCGCTGTCGCGGTCGCAGTCGTGGTCGCGGTCGCCGTCGCGGTCGCCATCGCCGTCGCGGTCGCCGTCGCGGTCGCCGTCGCGGTCGCCGTCGCGGTCGCGGTCGCGGTCGCCATCGCCGTCGCGGTCGCCGTCGTGGTCGCCGTCGCGGTCGCCGTCGCCGTCGCGGTCGCGGTCGCCGTCGTGGTCGCGGTCGCCATCGCCGTCGCGGTCGCCATCGTGGTCGCGGTCGCCGTCGTGGTCGCAGTCGCGGTTGCCGTCAAGGTCGCCGTCGCAGTCGCCGTCGCGGTCGCAGTCGCCGTCGCGGTCGCCGTCGCGGTCGCCGTCGCTGTCGCGGTCGCAGTCGCCGTCGCGGTCGCCGTTGCGGTCGCCGTCGCGGTCACCGTCGCGGTCGCCGTCGCGGTCGCCGTCGCCGTCGCGGTCGCCGTCGTGGTCGCCGTTGCGGTCGCGGTCGCCGTCGCCATCGCGGTCGCCGTCGCGGTCGCCGTCGCAGTCGCCGTCGCGGTCGCCGTCGCTGTCGCGGTCGCAGTCGCCGTCGTGGTCGCCGTCGCGGTCGCCGTCGTGGTCGCCATCGCCGTCGCGGTCGCCGTCGCGGTCGCCGTCGTGGTCGCCGTCGCGGTCGCCATCGCCATCGTGGTCGCCGTCGCGGTCGCCGTCGTGGTCGCCGTCGCGGTCGCCGTCGCGGTCGCCATCGCCGTCGCGGTCGCCATCGCCGTCGCGGTCGCCGTCGCGGTCGCCATCGTGGTCGCCGTCGCCGTCGCCGTCGCGGTCGCCGTCGTGGTCGCGGTCGCAGTCGCGGTCGCCGTCGCGTTTGCCATCGCCGTCGCGGTCGCCGTCGCCGTCGTGGTCGCGGTCGCCGTCGTGGTCGCAGTCGCGGTCGCCGTCAAGGTCGCCGTCAAGGTCGCCGTCGCGGTCGCTGTCGCAGTCGCCGTCGCGGTCGCCGTCGCTGTCGCGGTCGCAGTCGCCGTCGCGGTCGCCGTTGCGGTCGCCGTCTCGGTCACCGTCGCGGTCGCGGTCGCCGTCGCGGTCGCCGTCGCGGTCGCAGTCGCCGTCGCAGTCGCCGTCGCGGTCGCTGTCGCGGTCGCAGTCGCCGTCGCGGTCGCCGTCGCGGTCGCAGTCGCCGTCGCGGTCGTGGTCGCCGTCGCCGTCGCCATCGTGGTCGCCGTCGCGGTCGCCGTCGCGGTCGCCATCGCCGTCGCGGTCGCCGTCGTGGTCGCCGTTGCGGTCGCGGTCGCCGTCGCCATCGCGGTCGCCGTCGCGGTCGCCGTCGCAGTCGCCGTCGCGGTCGCCGTCGCTGTCGCGGTCGCAGTCGCCGTCGTGGTCGCCGTCGCGGTCGCCGTCGCGGTCGCCATCGCCATCGCGGTCGCCGTCGCGGTCGCCGTCGCCATCGTGGTCGCCGTCGCGGTCGCCGTCGTGGTCGTGGTCGCAGTCGCGGTCGCCGTCAAGGTCGCCGTCGCCGTCGCAGTCGCCGTCGCGGTCGCCGTCGCGGTCGCCGTCGCAGTCGCCGTCGCGGTCGCCGTCGCTGTCGCGGTCGCAGTCGCCGTCGCGGTCGCAGTCACCGTCGCTGTCGCCGTCGCGGTCGCCGTCGCAATCGCCGTCGCGGTCGCTGTCGCGGTCGCCGTCGCGGTCGCCGTCGCGGTCGCCGTCGCTGTCGCCATCGCGGTCGTGGTCGCCGTCGCGGTCGCCGTCGCGGTCGGCCTCGCGGTCGCCGTCGCGGTCGCCGTCGTGGTCGCGGTCGCAGTCGCGGTCGCGGTCGCGGTTGCCGTCACGGTCGCCGTCGCGGTCGCCGTCGCGGTCGCCGTCAAGGTCGCCGTCGTGGTCGCTGTCGCCGTCGCAGTCGCCGTCGCCGGTCGCCGTCGCTGTCGCCATCGCGGTCGCCGTCGCGGTCGCAGTCGCCGTCACCGTCGCCGTCGCCGACTTCAATTTCCAGTGCGTCTCGCTTTTTCTATGACAATTGACAATCAATAAGTCGCAAGGACAATCGCTGTATGTTTGTGGCATCAATCTTGAATTCGCATGTTTTTTACATGGTCAATTGTATGTGGCGTGCTCACGTATCGGCAAACCTATCGCTATATACGTGTACGCGCCTGAAAATGAAACGAAAAATGGTGTTTACCATAAATCTCTTCAGCAACTCATCGACATTGTTAACTTAGTTATTTTTATTGTTTTTAATAAAACCTTAGATTAAAGAATTTTAATTGACCGAATTACATGAAACATGGTTGTGCATCATTCTCGGAATTATTTTTTTCTTTAAATAAATGAATTTAGGCGGAACGAAGTTCGCCGCGTCAGCTAGTTTACTATGAAACATCAATCAGCCAGGAAGCTTTGGATAATTTTGCACAAATAAGACGGAAAATTGAACTGTAACAGTTTAAAAATCATTCCACTATGTCACACTGAGTCAAACGCTTTTTCAATGTCTAATATTAGCATACCAAATGACTTGTCTTGTGAACGATTTCGTTTTACATAATTGCAAATTCGCTTAACTTGATGAGAGGTAGTGTGGAATCGCCTGTTTGTCGGGGAGAATTTTATTTCTCGTAACAATAATAGATATTTTATCTTTCAGGATTTTTTCTAACATTTTACTTAAACTACTTAGAAGGCTTATTAGCCTACAACTTGTTGGATTTTCTTTTGGCTTACCGGCCCTAAGTATAGGTATTATTTTCGCTTCTTTCCAAGTTTGCGGGAAGTATTCAAGTCTTAGACATGCGTTTATAATGTAGGTTAGATATGAGATACCCAATCCTGGTAGATTTTTTAGGTTTATATTTTGTATCCTATCTAGACCGGTAGGTTTTTTAACTTTCAGAGTATGTACAAATAATATTTTTAATATCGTTATCTTTTGCTAGGAAACTTAAAGGAGTTATAGCTATTGATGTAGTACATACGACATTAATGGGCTCATCATTTACATTTTAAATTTTACAAAAAAAATTGCTTTGGTTTCGCCCCTGCAGGTAAATAAATATCTACAGTAATATAGGTTCCTTAAAAAGAAATAATGACACATACGAATGAACCAAGCGCTGTAGCTGAACATACATAATCGCGAATCTCACCTTTTCGTCTTCCGTAGCATATTAATTTCAAGTTTCATGAGAATTTCGAGATAAATTTTGTACGAACAAAAAACTCATTTATGTTACAGATACGTATTATATTGCAATTAAAAGCTGAAACGTATAAAAAAATCCTCTATTTGTCTATTTTTTTTTTTGCAAATGATTCATTTAAAGGAAATCAATTTCAATTAGCATTATCATTCAGATTTCTGAAATGAAAAACCAAATCAATTGGCTCATTGTTTTTTTTTTTTATTTTCTATGCAAAAAAATCACTTCGCATCGTCTTTGTTTGTACACTTTTATAGGACACTTGATCAATTTCCTTTCATTAAGAGACAATGGCGTACCAATTTATTCCATACAAAACAGAATTGTTTCCTTTATTTTCATTTTGTTTTTTGTTTTAGCCACATCAAATCATACCTTTGTAAAAACACATACAAAAACATATCTGTACGTATGTATATTTGTTTCTATTAAAGGTAGTTTCCTATTATGTGCAGATATGTATAGGTATTTGAAATCAGAACCAATAATTCAAACAAACCAACCTATTGATTCAGAATATTTCCCACAAACGAGGAATCAATTTTATTCAAAATTGAAATAAAAAAAAAAACACAAAAATGAAAAAATATAGGATCTCCTTCGAAAATAAAAAAAAAAAACATTTTTCATTGTTATGATGTCCCCAGTATATGTAGGTAGGTACCTATACCTATGTACCTCGACCGAATTCATATTTGTTAACAATTAATATTTGTACTTTTTCCGCGTTTTCCGTGTCCGTCCATGTTAGGCGAAACATCAAATCAGAACCATTGGTTCGATTCACGGCTGGTGGCTGGTAAAGTATAGTTTAAAAAAAATGTACCTTGTACGAATGGATTTTGGATTTCTATTTCCTGGCCAGACTTTGTACTCGTATACAAATCTGAATCTCAAATCTCCTAGGACAACGAGAGAAAATCATACAAAAAAGTAATATTGCAATTTCCTCTCGCTCACAAATTACACTCTCTATTCTTGTGCCGTCGTCGTCGCTCGTTGGTATCTTTTTGTCCTTCGTGCCAAACTAAACTATACACCTACACACACATGAACAACAATCGCAAACAAATTGAATGCTTAATAAGAAAAACTAGGCAGGAGGCAGCGAAAAAAGGAACATCATACAAAAAAAAAAAATAGAAAATATTCTCAACTAAATCGAAGGTCCTTTCCCGGTACGCTAACGGTAGTCGGGTAGTTCTCCATTTATTATGGATGCGCGCCGAGAAGTGGCAATAACTCAGCACCAGAGTCCTACCCTCCAGGATTGCTCGAAAAAAAAACAAAAGAAAAAAAACTAGGACATCCATCCTTTAAAGGCTTAAGAAAAAATAAGAAGAAAAAAAAAGGTACGCGCGTACATCCCAAAACTTAATATCTTAACCCTTTAAGGCTTAAGTTGACTACTCCGAGAAGAGTACGCTCGTCTTCCACCTCAGTTAATCGAAACGGGTGCTAACTGCTAAGTATATATGTTTCTTGCGTTTTTGTTATCCTTTTTGTATAAAACAACCAGCTTGCTCTTTTTATCCGTTTTTTTTTTTTGAAAAGACAAAAAGCGGTATGTACGTGAGTGTTTAACACTTTTACTTCCAGAGAGAGTATGGAGCAGGCAGAAGCAGGGGGTATATTAGAGGTACAATTCCGCTATGGCAGTGGTGGCGAAAATTGGAAGCTTAACGCAAAAACTTTTTCTTTGTTATTTTCACAACATACCTATCTACTTAACGTCCTTACCCGCACTATACGTTTATACACGGCAAAAATGTGTGAAGGGAAAATTTTCTGTAAATTAGTATAAACCATAAGAAAATGAAAAAAGAAAGAAAAGAATATACGTGCCAGGGAAATGGTGTGTGGTTTTTAATATTTACCCATGGAAGGATGTTTATTCATCCGGAAGGCAATGCAACGTGACACACTCTCTTGTTAGTTGACAGAAAATAAGACGATCTTGGGAACAAATATGGCTACACAAAGAGTTGATTTTATTTTATACGTAGGTACTTACCTCTATATCTTACCTATTGCTATTTCGTATGCTATCGTAGGTAACTTTTCATACGTGTCAGTATGTGAACTTACCTTTTTGCTTTTTTTTCATATTTTTTTTTCTGTGATTTTATCCTGTTAACATTAATAAATGTCATGATTTTACTTAAGTAGGTAATTTATGTTTACAGTAGTGGTGGTAAAACATATGTGTTGAAAGATTTGTATTTTTTTAGCAGACGCAATGAAGTCCAGTAATTGCAGCAAGGACAGCAAAATGCGAAATTTAAAAGAAAAATTTGTACATCACATTTCAAAATGTTGTTCTCCCTAAAACATCGAACTCTGAAAATTTCGCTCAAATTTCAAATTGTTATATCCGTATCCTAGAAACGAACAAAATGATAAAAGTTGGTGTGGCAGCAGGCGGATATTAGTAAAAATATTTAAAATTTTTTTTCTTGCTTATAAAAACAAAAAACAAACTATGCACAAAAAACAGAATTTTGTCTTGCTCATAAAACAGATCCTTTAAATTTCATCAAAATCATTTGACTAGTTTCCGAGTAAACGAGCCGTTTCCGTGAATTGCACTAAGAAATAAATAAAAAAGTAGGCGTGGCAGTGAGCAAATTTTATTAAAAACACATTTTTAATTTTTGATCACTTTTAAAGATCAAATTATGAAAATTTTATCAAATTCGTTTAAGCCGTTTTTGAGAAACAAACAAATGATAAAGAGGGCGCACAGTGGTCTGTTTGTTGAATTTTGTAGACAAAAATCTTTTCCCATGCCAATTCTTGACGGAAATTAATGAAATTTTTCTTAATTCTTTACTTTCATTATAAATCTTCTTTCATTTTAAATCTTTCGGGTTCTATAAACGGTCTGGCAGGGTTAATACCGCCTCCAATCGGTCTTGGACATACGGATCTGTAATCAGGGGCTCAATATCTAGGGATGGATAAACATTTTTTTTGGTTCATACAAATCCTCAAAGTTGATTTTTTTAGGTTTTCAAATTGCTATAACGCATCTTAAGCCGCCTCCAGGGACTGCAAGACTTGCATTTCTTTCATAAGCATTACCACACCTTTCGACTCATATACTTTTTTTGTTTGTTCACTTTCACACCACTAAATTTGATGTGGACTCTAAGACTATTATATTCACTTCTAACTAGTGCCGTTTTTTTACATTTAAAAGGCCTTAGGTCTGAAAGGAATATAGTAAAAAAAACTCTGAAGCTTATAGAATAAAATGAAGAACATTCAAAAACTTTTCCAATGACGCAACACGACGAATGATACAATACTTTTGAGTAAATATGCCGCTTTGTCCATTCTCCTATTGTTTCAAATATTTGTCGAAGCTTGCAATTTTCTTGCACAGCACTGTACACTTTTATATACATCCTGTTCAGATTGTGATAGGATTTTTGTTTTAACTTTCAATTTATTAAAGTATATGATATTGCGTGATGACCTCAAATTTATACACCACATTAAATATATTTTATATCGGCAAAGGAAAGGACTTAGATTCAGATTTTAAATCTTAAGATAATAATCTGATGTGTTGGCAATATTTCTAAGTACATACCAGAAAATACCTTATCGTCCAGCTCTTTCTTTGGTTTATTTATGAAATCTTATTATTAAAACATAGGTAATGTAATTTTGTTGCAAATTTTCGAATACTTTGTAGCACGAAAACTTAAACATGTGAATTTAAATTACTCGAAAAGTCGAACGGCAAACGATATTATCGGGAAATAAACATAAGTCAAGGGAATGTTCTTAATCCCAATAAAATGGATTAAGGATAAAGTTGTGGTTGTAGGTACTTACCTAACACAGAAAGAACACAAAATTATAATGAAGTTAAGAAACTCCAGAGTTTAAGTAACCGCCAACTTGAAAATATTGTAGGTACCTGTAATGAATTAATGTAAGGCTCTATAATAACAAACTTTGTGCAAGTTAGAAGGTTATACATGACATGATGGAAGCGGCAAATTTAATGGATTTTTGTTGTGTTTCCAAATTTCAGGAAGGTAAATGTTTTATTTTTTATAATGAGCATAATCATGCTGATTATAATATCCCTAACATGTATCTTCTGAGGAGTCGGGGATTTTGCACACTTGAACAGTGTCCGATCCAGGGGGTGGCTATAGGGGCTAAGACCCCCCCCCCCACGACAGCCGATTCGTAAAATAATTTGAAATATAGAAAGCAATAAATTACAACGTGTTACTTACTTTACTTTTACTTTTGATGGCGCTCACAGCCCAGGATGGGCTTCGGCCTCAACTAACAAGCCCCTCCATCCAGCTCTGTCCCTAGCTAGCCGCTTCCAGTTGCACACACCGAGTGCTTTGATGTCGTCATTCACTTGTTTGCGCCACCTGTTACGGGTTCTTCCTCTGCTGCGTACCCCATCGGGGTTGGATTCGAAGACTCGTCGGGCAGGTGCGTTGCTGTCCATACGCTCCACGTGCCCCAGCCATCTCAGCCGCTGTATTTTCAGCTTTTTGACCAGGTCAACGTCGCTGTATAGCCCGTATAGCTCGTCGTTGAATCTTCTCCTGCATACTCCTTCAAAACACACCGGACCGAAAATCACACGAAGAATCTTCCTCTCAAAGCACCCTAGCTGATTTTTATCCGAATCTTTCAGTGTCCATGCTTCTGACCCATAAAGCAGGACCGGGATGATTAGGGTCTTGTATAAAGTCTCCTTGGTTCTCTGAGAGAGGGCCTTACTACTTAAATGCCTTCTTAGACCGAAGAAACAGCGATTGGCAAGAGTAATTATTCGCTTGATCTCTGCACTGATGTCATTCTGCGATGTAATAGTGGAGCCCAGGTAGACAAAGTCCTTGACAACTTCGAAGTTATATCTGTCCATCGTGATATTTTGCCGAGTCGACGATGTTGAGATTCCTCTCTCGATGACAGCATATACTTCGTCTTGTCCTCATTAACAGCCAATCCCATTATAGCCGCCTCCGCATTACAACGTGTAAGTTTTATATTCGTCTAAAATAGCCGCGTTTTATTATCCACCAAGATCCATATGGATCATCCCGTGATAATAAAACGATTCAGATCCCACAAAAAATTTGCATTTGCATAATGTGCAAAAATTGGATCCTGCAATTCTGTCTGTCTGTCTGCAACTTAAACCACTTAAGCGATTTTGAAGATTTTTTTTTAAAGCTCGAAAAATAACGGTACCTTCCACATAACCTATATAAAGAAAATTATTGATCTCAAATAAACGGATGTAACGATTTTGTTAAAAAAAAAATACCAATTATTTTTAAGAGTATTTTTAATATCGGATTTTTCAATAAGAGCGATATAAAAGTTTTTTTAAATAAAGCAAACACGATTTCGGATATCAATTAAATTCTTTATCCCTGTGAAAAAACGTTCGATGCCATTATGTATGGAATTCGATTTCTTTTGCATGGCCACCACGGGCACGCTTGCAGAAGTCCAGACGCTGAACCCAATTTTCGACGGTTTTCAAGCATAAATCGGCCGATACTGCTCCAATTTCACGTTCGATAATCGTACGAAGTTCATCAATCGTCGCTGGCTTGTTGGCATAGACCATAGACTTGACGTAGCCCCACAGGAAATAGTCTAACGGCGTCAAATCGCACGACCGAGGCGGCCAAGCGACTGGACCATTTTGTGAAATAACACGTTCTCCAAACTTGGTTTCCAATAAATTGATTGTGACATTTGCTGTGTGGCTTGTAGCGCCGGACTGTTTAAACCACATGTCCTCCAAGTCCCAGTTGGGGCCAAAAATATTCGGTTATCATTGAACGGTAGCGATCCCCATTCACAGTAACGTGCTGGTCTTGATCATCACGGAAGAAGTACGGCCCAATGACGCCGCTGGCCCATAAACCACACCAAACCGACATTTTTTCGGGATGCAATGATGACTCTTGGAGTATGTGTGGATTGCTGCCTGACCAATATTTATTGACGAAGCCATTCATCCAGAAATGAGCCTCATCGCTGAAGATGATTTTTCGATGAAAATCCGAATCATTTTCAAGTTGTTGCTCAGCCCAATTCACGAACATACGACGCTTCTGGTGGTCAAGCGGCTTCAGTTCTTGCGTCAATTTAATCTTGTTAGGATGTAGGCCAAGATTTTTTTGCAAAATTCGACACAACGACGTCACAGAGATGCCCAACGCTTGAGAACGACGTGTGAGAGACACATTTGGGCTTTCTGCAACTGAAGCCTCAGCGGCAGCAATATTCTCGACACAACGGGCTCTTCTTTGTCTCACTGGCACGGGAACATTTTGTACTGTGCCTGTGGATTCAAATTTTTCCACTAGACGCTCAATTGTTGATCTGCTAGGACGATTATGACGACCATAAATTGGACATAGCGCTCTTAACGTTGAGGCCACTGACTCCGAATTTCGGTAGTAAATTTTAATAATTTCGACTCGTTGTTGGATCGTATATCTTTCCATCATGAAATGGTAAACCTTACTGAAGCGAAATGTCAAAAGAGCGGCAAGAAATATGGCGTCGTTTGCTGTCCCTGTTGCTCTACTTTTGTAGCGTCCCTGTTGGAAATATTTTCGAATTTCACGAATGACCGTTATTACCTTTCATAAAACCAATTTTTTGATTTTTAAATTAATCGTTAACAGTTTCACTGATTTTGACAAATTTTCGATTTTATTCAAATATTCAAATTTTCAAATTTTTTTGAATTTCTGTTTTTTTATTTTATTTTGTTAATAATTTTAAATGTGTTTTTTTTTGTAGAGAAACATTAGGTATTTTTAAGAAAACGAATTGGGCTTTCATTATAAAAGAGAAAAAATCATAAATTTTAACGTGTTTTTGTAAACAAATTGATACCAAAGTAAAAAAAGAAAACAGCATAGAAATGCAATAAAATGGGTTTGATAATAAATTGCAGAAAACCCGTTATCCGCATAGAAAAAAGTTGTAGGATTGGTAAGAACTGCTAGGTGCTCCTGTGCTAATACAAAACAAAAATTAATTAAATCATTTGTATTTTGATTAAGGCTTTAAAGAAACGAGAACAAAAATCATAAAAACCGATATAAGTCGAAAAGGAAGCTAAAACGAAAAAATTACCTATTAAGTTTTTCGATTTAACATCACCTCAGAAACCCATGGTTTTCGTCTGGGCCGGTGACATAAAGGCTAAGCGCGCATATGCAACTTTCAGGCACGAAACAGTTTGGTTGCTAAAATGAATCCCATGCTCTAATAAGACAGTGCGGGCACATGCAGAAACTATTCAGTCACCGGTTGGAGCAACTGAACAGTATTCTTTTGACACAAACTAAGGCTAAGCGTGCACATGCAACTCTTACCGAGATTAAATAGTTTAATCACTAGTTGATCGATGACATCGCACATAAGCAACTTTTAAATTTTATAATGCCAAGAATCAAATTGATTTTTCACTCAATCACCTTGTAAGTATGATTTTCTGCATAATTTTGTAAATATTTTTACACACAAATGCAGGCTGGCGAGCTATAGTGAGGAAGCATAAATATCCGAATTTTAAAAATATAATTTTTAAACCGAGATGGCTTCATTCGAAAAATGTTCACTTCGATAATAATGATCAGATCTTTAATATCAGGGTCTTTAAATAAAAATGAAATATCAGGCTACATTCTGTATAAAAATTATTGTAAAGGGGCAACAAATTTCATACTAAAATGGTGTTAAAAGACCTCATCAATTTGATTTTCCATTTCATTTTTGCATTAAAGCTTAAAAAAAGCCGATTTGGTCACTTATATTTAAAAACGAAGAACTTAATTATAGCTAAAATGTCAGGCTATATTTCTGCGTAAAAATATTCGCAAAGTTATGCAAAAAATCATGCTTTTTACAATTAGTGAAAAATCAATTCGATTCTTGGCATTTTAAAATTTAAAAGTTGATAAAAAAGTTGCTTATGTGCACGGTCAT
The DNA here is from genome assembly GCA_949320155.1 of Melangyna quadrimaculata. Classification (NCBI taxonomy): domain Eukaryota; kingdom Metazoa; phylum Arthropoda; class Insecta; order Diptera; family Syrphidae; genus Melangyna; species Melangyna quadrimaculata. The sequence continues at coordinate 169,629,788 of OX439485.1, read as the reverse complement.
CGATCAACTAGTGAATAAGCTATTTAATTTCGGTAAGAGTTGCATGTGCGCGCTTAGCCTACGACACTTTGTGTATCTACTAAAACGCGTTATTTAGTCTATTTAATTTTTTTATAACCTACTACTTCGACGATGAAAACAATATAATTTATTATATTCTCCAAAGAAAGTTTAACAGATTTTATAAAAATAATTAAAATAAATCATTTTTTTAAATCCAGAGAAAATTTTTAACATTAAAAAAAACTGCATTATATTAATAGGTAATTTTATTTTTCTTTTACAGGTAAATGAATGATGACATAACGATTTTTGTAACCTCTTTCATGAGTTGAAAAGAAAGCAAGTATACATATTGCACGTACAGTTTTTATTTTCCTTTGTTGATATTTCGATTTTAGAAAGTAATACAGAAACAAATGGTTTTAAATTCCCAAATTAACTATTTTAAGCCTATGGATAGAGACAAAACTCCTTCTAAGTGGTATTTAATCTATTTTTTTTTTAAGTTTAGGTACAGTTATTCTAGTAAAGGTGTATCATCTTTTTTCCACTAAAAATATAACATAAATTCATTTATATGCAACAATTTTTAATCAAATATAGAGGTGCCTGCCTACAAAATCATCTTTCTCATCTAGAAACCTCGTAATTACTTTACTATTGCAAATGACAATTTCTTCAGTTATTATCTACAATTGAGGTTAGACAACAACGAGTCTAACTTCTAACTGCACCAAAGTCAAAAGTATTATTTTCAAATATTCAAATACGAATCTTGGCAAAAGGCCATCATTGCCACTGTTATAGTTAAGACAAACAAAACCGCACATTCCTAATTCTTGTCAATTTAGTTAAATAACATTTCTTGGCATTGCGTTGTTATTCAAAACCTTTGCTTAAAATCTATGCCAAGAGACCGCAAAAATTATTGTTTACCTAGGTAATTTTCAAAGTTTTTTTTTTGTTGTTGGTTTATTTTGTTTGTTTGTATTTTATCGTGCAGAAGTTATGAATATAAATTAATTAAAAAATACATTTTTACGAGAAATACAAACAGAACAAAAGAACACACAGAAAGGACAAGTGGTAATAGGTATTTTAGTTATACATATATTTGACAAAATTCCATGTATAGGTTTGTATGGTACGCACCGCGCTAAGTGCCTTCATGTAGAATAACGGATTGAGGCCAGACCTTAATTTTTCAAAAGCACTTGGCACGTCTCTGAGGAAATCGCTTAGCAGAATATTTTTTTTAATAAAAAGGACTGCCAGCAAACAAGAACAAAAAATAAAAATTACAAACAAAAAAATCAACAAAAAACAAAAGAATATTTTTGTGTTGTTTGCTTCCGGAAACAACACTTAAAATGCCAAATGGCCGTATTCATTTAGAAGCATTATGCAAAAAGGTATGAGCCATAAACATGAAATTGACGTTTCCGGAATGTGAAAGAATTAAAAAACTCAACAAAAACAAAAAATTAACACGGCATCGTTAATGTGACGACTCCTTTTGGGGATATGCCGTGCGATAACAGATGAAGGCTTTGCTATAAAATGGCATAGTTAAAAAAAAGAATGAAGTTATACATATTTATAAAGTAGGTAAGCAAAAGGATTAAACTTAAGTTGTGAAGAGAAAGATTAAACAGGGATATGTATATGAATATTTTCAGTACCTACACTGCACCTAATCTTAATTTATGTGAGGAGTTTATTTTATTTTTGAAAGTTTAATATTTAGGTCAGAGCTTGGCTATAGAGTAGGTTTAGTAGTTATAGTTACATAATTAGATAATTAAACACTTGGAATAAGAACTTTTACTAGATAAGTGGTATGTACATAATTTCTCGACTTAAGTGGATAAAAATAATATAATGGTGGTCTAGAGAATAAAACGTTCATATTTGCTCTAATGAAGATTGTAGTTGTGGTAGATAGATGCTTAACAAACAATTAGGTAGGATTGTATACAAAATACAATAAATGAACCAACCTATACTAGTGTATCGAACGAACTTTTATGTTTTTATGTGGTTCAAGGCTATAAAGTGTCAAGGCATTATTTTAATAAAGTAGTAGTGAGGAACTTGTTAAAAGAAAAATGTGGAAAAGTAGGTAGGGTAGGGCGGGGCTAGTTGCACCATGGGTCAAGTTGGACCACACGAATAATAAAAGTCCTACGTGAACATGATTCATCACGAATGAAGCGTGTTCATTAATAAGCACGTGCCAAACTGGTTTCAGTTGCATTTTGTCAGTAGAACGGTAGCCACACAGCAATTTGTGTTTTTATAGTGCCAAAGTAAAAAAAAATAAGTTTGTGTCTGTTTGTGTTATTTAATAAAAAACGTACGAGTCTCGCAACGAGTAATAGTTTTTTTCAGAAAAAGAACTAACTGAAGCCAAACGTGCGATAAATTGTAGCTGGAAAGAAGTCCTTAGCAGAAAAGACATCACTCCAAGTGCAAAGTACAGGATTTTCGAAGCAGTGATGAGATCAATAATGTGCTATGCCGCACAAGTTTGGGGCATATACCAATTCGAAGAAGCCGAGAAGCTGCTAAGATACTTCCTCAAAAGAATATTTAGACTGCCATTTAACACCCCAAATAACATGTTACATCTGTGGACTGGCCTCCCGCCATTACATATTTACACACTCAGAATGCACTTCGCATATATTCGGAAAGTCATGACACAACCTACAAATCTACAAATCGTCTCACATATAAAATTGCCAAATACCTTCAAATAAGAAACATACAACTTTACAGAGAATGGTCGAGACTCGGAAGAGAGCATAATGTTAGTTTATTGGATGAAAACGATTGAGTCTCAGTGAAAAGTCTGCAAGATCTGGTCGAGAAAATTGAAGATTGCTATCTAGACAAGTTTCGGATGGAAAGCCAACAGAGCCATTCCAAGCAAACTTACGAGCTACTAACCCATGACCTCGGAACCGACAGCTATTTCCACGACAATTATAACCTTGATATGATATCCAACATATTCACAGCCAGAGGCGAACTTTTACCTCTAAACTACCTGCCACATAGGATTGATGTAAATCCCGAATGCAGTTTGTACAACCTGAGATCAATTGAAGATATTCAGCACTTTATTGGAATATGCCCGGTGCTCAAGGCGATACGAATATCAGTCTGGGGAAAAAGCACGCTATCAGAGGACGAAACGATAGGAATATTGAACGGTGGAAACTGGAACTTTCTTTACAATTATATAAAAACTGCACTAACTTATCGGCAACAAATAATAAATGAAGCCTTTTAAATAAATCTGTATAACTGAATGTGATTAGCTAAATCTATGAACTTACAATTTTGAACTAAGAAAATACTCTCGATTTCGGCTGACGGCAAAAGCCAATGCTTACTGTGAACTATGTAAAATTTGAAATGAAGAACAAAATAATAAAATCACAATTACTACTACAACTAGTATTTTTTGAGAGCCGTTATTATATTTTTATATTCCGTGACTAAAATGTGAATGTTTTTAGTGGTTTTCATTTAATGACCCAATATGTGCGTCAAACTAGGTGCGGGGTAAGTTTGACCGGTGGTTGTCCAACTTGCCCTGCTGCCTTAAAAATGCAACTTTAATATTGGGTTGAGTGCTATGCTTGTCCATACAAAAGGCTCAAACTAGGTGCGGGGTAAGTTTGACCGGTGGTTGTCCAACTTGCCCCGCTGCCTTTAAAATGAAATTTTTATATTGGGTTAAGTGCTATGCTTTTCCATACAAAAGGCTCAAAAACTGGACATATATCCATACTTATTTTTATTAATTGCAAAAGCGATTACGGTACGTAGAAGTAGATACTTTAATGTTTTACGTATTAACTATTTTTATATCATATTTTATCCAAGAATAGGTTTTTGTTTTAAATCGTTAATTTATTTTTTGATTTTAATTCGCTTCATTTTTTTAAATATTTTTTTTTTGTCTACTAAAAAAATAATATTTTTTTTATCAAGGGTTTATTAAAAATAAAATTCAGACATTAATATTGATGGCTTTGTTGCTATTTTTAGATATCATTTTTCCACTTTTTAGGCCGTGGTCCAATTAACCCATCACACCGGACCACTTGGACTTGGTGCCCTTGAGGATATATTATTCTTCTGCTGTTATACATTTTCCAACTTTTTTTAAATTGCATATAGAAGCCAATAGTCCAGTCTTTCAATTGATCCTATTTTCATAGTTGTACTATGAGCGGGTTGTTAATTATAACACTTCCAGAAAAAAGTGGTCCAACTATCCCCCCCTACCCTACTAAACAAATGTATAGCTTATATTGAAGGTGTTTTTTTTTTATTATGGCATTCACAGACATGCCACAATTTTCGCTTTCATTTTAACATTGAAGATTTGAATGAAATAAGAAACATTTGATTTATATCTTTGGTTAGCTAGGTATAAACAAAATATTTTTTGTAAAATTTTAGAATGCAATCATTTGAATGATTTTAAATCACCTTCGTGCATACTGGTGACAAATTGGTCTCACCATTAAACGAATATACGGGTACAGGAATAAAACCAACAAAACAAGAGGTAACATCCACTAAACTATTTAATACAAAATCAGAGCTACCAATAACTCACTATTACCTAAATAAAATTAAACAGACAATTTTCGTTTGGATTTAAATCTTTTTTCTTAATTGAATTTAAACATTCCTTACTAACATAAACAAGGAAAATTTTATTTTATAGCTAGCTCAGTAAAATTTCCATTGGTAAAACAAACAAAAAACAACATCTTAACTGTTTAATTGCTGGCTTATACATATATCGATACTTTCTTAGTTTTGTTGTTTTTACTGAAGGTCAGTAACACCAGCTAATAGAATACTTTCCCGCAACACGCCAACAAAATATTTTTTGGAAGGCGATCCAACACGAAGTTTTCTCGCAGAAATCATAAAACCTAAGCCAAATCCATATATTTAGCTTAATTTGTTTTTTTCTTTAAATTCCTCACTTTTGCTGTCAAAAAGATGAGGCTTAAGTTTTTTTAGTTGATTGGCTTGCAAAATTGTTTTTAAACCAAAGTTTTAGTTTTCTGTTTGACTTCCAATTAAAACTTTATCTGAAGTCGTTGAGGCAACAAAACCGAGGGGAAATATTCGGTGCGATTAGGTTCAGGCTTATGGTATGCGTTTAAAATCTTAGATCATATAAAAGTTGAATAGTTTTCATCGACTTTATATAAAAGAAATTAAAAAAAAAGACCTCAACACTTACAGTATTATGCTATATATTTTCATAAATTAGAAATACATTCGTTTATGAGTTGTTTTTTTCAATATTTTTTGAATAACTGACAAAATAAAAATGTTTTTTTTTTTTGTAAACTATTTTTTAAACGTAAAATTAAGTTGGTACCTACTATTTTGGATTTTGGATTTTATCATTTTATCATGTTCAATGTTAGAATTTAGAATTTCAAAAAATCACTTTTTGACTACTTTTATGAAGAGTTGACACGGTGGCAACACTGGCAGATCGAAGATATGAGGGTTGCCGCCTTAATAGGTTTATAACAACGAAATTCCACATAAATTGGCCTATAAATCGAGAACCAGACATCGGACGAAGATGAGAGATTTTGTTGGCCCCTCCCCCATCATTTCCAACTATGGGCGCAAAATACCCCTGGCATATAAGGGTTTTAGTTTTATCAAAATATGAAGCCTACTCAAATCCATGAATTTGTTTTTTGTATAATATTTGTGTACTAAAGCTCATCACGTATGGATGAAGTGCAAGGTTAATGCCCTTAACGTCCTAACTATTAAGTTGATTTGATTGGAATATAAAAGATTTCTGACAAAACATTGATATGAAATTTTAAGGAATAGGTACATATCTTTTACTTTTGTTAACATTTTTTCCTAAACTCAAGTTAATACAATTCTTTCGAGCCGTTTTCGAAAAAAAAAATTGTCCAAAAATCGAATTTCTCCTCTACCTCTAGGGATTAAGGCATTCATAAAAATGCTTTATACCAAATTAAAAGCATATAATGTATGTATAGTACATGTACATGTACATATTATTTTGAATGACGCAACCCCTAATTTTTTCTAAATAAATAAAAAAAAAATCTGTAAAATTTAAGCTCATTTGACGTTAGCCCGGCCCCAAAAGACGCCTGAAGTATTTTTGTAAATCCAAATTTGAAAAATCCTAACTTTGGTAATAATTGATAAAAAAAAATTTTGGAACACATGTAGTCAATTTTGTCATATTTATAAAAATGTATCAAAACAAAATTTACAACAGTTATTTCCCTACTTGTAGCCATAAAATCAAAAATATCATTTTTTATTTAATTTTTAATCTTAATAAATGTTGTAAATTTTTAATACATTTTTTTAAACATGACAAAAGTTACTACATGTGTGCAAAAATTCAATTTTCTTTATCAATCATTACTCAAGTTATGAATTTTTAAAGTTGGATGTACAAAAAATACATTGGTTTCCCATATAAAACTTCAGTCATGTTTGGGGCCGGGTTAACGTTAGTAAAATGAGCTAAAATTTTACAGGACAAATGGATAGTATGAGCAAACCATCTTACAGCCATATTATTGAGTTTTTCAAAACTAGTTTATAAGCAAAACTAGTTTTATGGAGATTTCAAATTGCATGTTTTATACATATTGGTATTATTTATGAAAGATTTGGTATCCCAGTTTCAATATTTTGAGTTTAAAATACCAAAACTTTAGTTAATAATACCGATTTGTCCAAATATTGGGACTTGAAACTTCTATTAAACTAGTTTTGGCGTAAAACTAGTTTTGGATGAAGTCAATAATATGGCTGTTAGTGTTGTGTTTGGTTAAAACTTTCTTAATATTTTTGTAAGAATATTGGATTTAATAATTTTTTAAATATCAAACTGATTTCAGAGTATGTATAAATGAATTCTTGGGTCAACCTCAAAGACAAAAAACAAAAATAAAAAAAAATCAATATTCTGAAAAACTAAAAAAATTAAGAAATACAAAAACGACGAAGCAATTTTATAAACATACAAAAATATTATAAAATTTATTTCTCGTAAATCAGTAAAATACTTTTCTTTTTTTTTTTTATATTTAGCGCGCGCAAAAGGGGTTGTGAATACCCTTAAAGTGAAAAACACAGCATGAGCGAATAGGGAGGTGGGGGGGGGATTTGAAAAGAGAAACCGATGTACATTGGTTTTGAATGTCTGTAGACCACAATGGGAGGGGAAAATAGAGCTGGGTAGAGCATTCCACATTCGTTTAGTGCGACTAAAGAAAGAGATTGTCCCGCGGACATATCTACAAAACAATTGTTAAGTCTGTATACCTATAGTAGGTAGTTTAAATTTAGATTTTATGGATGTTTGAATGCTCAACAACCACTTGAGTGGGCTTCCACTATTGCATTCGGCTGGAATTATTGTAATTTCATGGCTGCCACACTTTCATCAGATTCCTTTAGTTGTGCTTATAGTCTTTACGTTCAATTTAAATTTATAAATTACTGTCTTCAACTGGAATTGAGCCTAGCCTAGACCAGATTCCTCTGATGCTTATGCACTACGCATTGCGCCACCGACTTCACTTGATCCATGCCCATCCAATAATGTAGGGTTTTGTCTTTATACATTACATTTTGAGACAACTAGCATTTTTACTAGCCCCACACAAGTTGGTTGTTGATCATTCGGGTTCCTTCTCTTTTAGGTTTAGATTTTATGGAGGGAATATCGATTCTATTTAGTTTTCTCAGCTAAATTTCTATTTTTCTATTTTATATTCAAGTTGAAGATATACACGGATCTCAATGAATCCATTGCGATCCCAGGCAGTGGATTCATTAAGATCCCAGTGAGATGGTGTGGCTTGCCGGATCACCACCCCACCTAACCTACCTTAGTTGAAGAATCTTTAATGATTTGAACAATTACTATTACAAAAAACTATTTACACCCCCTCACTCTTCATTTATTTGCAACCCAGCCATGTCTTCCGGATTAAAATAATTTTACCTTACTAGCTACCTCAAACCAAGTTAAATTTCTTTTTCAGCTAGTGGCTTTTCTATTACAATTTTGGCTTCTCTATGGCTTCTATTTAAAATAAGCTAATTTTGCATTTATCCTTATTACATATCAAGGCAATACACCTTCGATTGCAATCATTTCCAATTGCAAACCGCACACCTATTATACGGCTATCTCTAAAATAATTCCTATTCACCTTTGAATTTGAATTCACAAACCTAAACAAGAACATCCTAAAGTGAGGGCAATGTTGATAATCGTCTCATCGAATCGATACAATTGAATTAGTCGATTTAACTGGGGGTATTTTGATTTTATCAAAAAGCAACCCCAAATTCACTATCATTTCCGGCACACTGTGCAAATTTACAAAATCGTTCACCCACAAATCCTTTTCGATTGACCTCTAAGTGAACTCAACCGTAATGAAAGGATTATGAAGAACTAGGACAGAAAGGTAGGTAGATACGAGTAGTATAGGAGTATGGAAAAAACAAGCAAAAATGAAATGTTAGTTCCCTCTCTGGACAATTAAACCACAAGGACGTTCACCACATCCACCTAACTTATATATGCCGTTACTTTATTGACAAAATAACTCCATATACATAACTGTCACGTATCGCTACTCATATATCTACCATTTATGCTTTGATACAGATAATACCGGATATTGCGCAGACACATAGTTACTACCTAACTGCAAATAAACAATAAAAATATAGAAACCGAAAAAGCAATGCCATGTCACTCGAGAACGTAACTCACGGATACCCTTTTATTATATGAACGTAAACAGTAAATTTATATCACGCTCCGATTCACATTTACTGTAGGTAGTTGGCTGACAAACGGTTGTGTTGTGAGCCGGTGCGGTCGGTGGTGCCGCTGAATGCCCCGGTGTGGTGGCGTCGCTCGACGCTGCGCCGATGATGATGGTATTTCCTTTAATGCGGATAACAAACACCACCGCAGCGGCACCGCCACCGCTTCGTCCAGACAGGTGCTAAATCTTTTGAAACGAGCATACAAAAAAATAAAAATTAATGGTTGTCAGGAAATCAGCCAAAAAAATAAAAGACGAGATATGTATGTATAATAGAGGAAAGCCAAAAGAATTCCGCGAAAACCGCAACCCATCCCAGCGAGCAAGCGGTTTGAAATGTTAGATGATGTTTGAATTGCCACGGCTGGAATTGTCCGAAAAAGTGCATCAGGAACAATAATAAGTCATCAAAGGCAAAAACTACGATTTCTTTGATATTTAGATTTGAAGATAAGTTGTTTTTTTTTCAAAATAGCTGAATTGAAATGGATTTTCCAAATTATCCGTTACAAAAAAAGTAAAACTGTTTCCCGACGATTACAACCAGAAAATAAGGTTTGAAAGTACCAGCTGTTTTCTGTCAAAATCATCATTTCTGCAGGTTTAATCTTCACCGAAACAGCTGTCTTTTGAATTGTCCCTGGCTTTTAAACTATAAGAAGTCCTACCTCAGGTGAGGAGTCAAGTAAACCAATAAAAAACGGAACTAATATGCTTCAACAAAACGAGCATTATCCGACTTATGAAAAATTGATTTCAAATACTTCCGCATCACATAGAAGACCTCGGCAGTATAACGACCATACAAAAATGCCAAGATCAGCCAGAATGAAGACAATTTTCGTTTTTCAAATTTGGAGCTTAATTAGTTGAAGCCTAAGGGCCGGTCTTAAAACCTTCCTATACCCGCGTCAAAAAAAAATAACACGTATACCCGCGCACGGTCTCTCGGACCGAAACTAAAAAGCCCGTAGTTTCTCTTCTACTTCGAATATCTTTATTATTTTTTTTAATCTATAGAATAACATTTTAGTAACGAAATAAAACAAGTCTTTATTAGTTTTACTTTTTCATCAGGGGTACAAAAACTTGAACAAAAAATTTTTTTCTTTAAAAAACAAAAACAAAAAGTTCATAATCTTAAAGCTAAAATGTAAAGGAACAATAAAAAAATTAAAATTCATAACCAGATGTTTTTTCGTGGCAGTCGGGACAAATCATTATTGCATGTTCCAAACAAAAATATGTTTTGCAAGAAACACAATCGCGGCAAACGAGTGTTATTAGCCGGTTTCCTCAAATGTGGGTTTATGAGATCGTATGATAAACCTTCCAAAAATGCTCTGCGGGTGACTTTTTTATTCTGATTGTTGAGACCATATATGACGTATGAATTTATACCCGCTACGTTTATCAGGCTATACAAAATAACCATCTGCCATCTGTTGGTACCCCTTGCAACATTATAAGTTGCACACATTTTGTCAACCGTGTCAACGCCTCCCTTTGTTGCATTATAATCCATTATCATTTCAGATTTCCCAGTGTCTTCACTGATTTCTTGATTATCATGCATACTTGATACAAGGAGAACATTCTTGTTCTTTTTTGGCACATAGGAAACAAGGGTACAAATGCCTCTATGTCCGAATAAGATGGATTTTTCTTCTCGGCGTCTTACGTCGGTGAAGTTTTTAGGCAGTAATCTGTTATTTTTTCGAATCGTACCTAGCACTGTAAGCCTGTAATCCTTTTCTAACTTATCAATAAGGGGAAGACTTGTAAAAAAGTTGTCAATTGTTATGTTGTGGCCACTGTTATGAATAGCATTACTTAGACGCACAACCAATGACATCGCCGAGTTATCCACAAAATAGGGACTTTCAGGTTGTTTTCCCAAATAAACTTCCATGTCGGACGTATAAAACATTTTCGCATCTGTCAAGGCATATATTTTGATCCTATATCTATTTGGTTTCGACCTCTGAACGCTTCTAGCTTTTTGTCGATTGTTACAAATTGAGACGGGCTGAAGCATTTTTTGAATGATGCTTTGACTTCTTCAAACAAATCTCTTATGGGAGCCAATTTGTCAACAGAAGCACGTGCAGCTCTGGTGTTTTTGTCATCAAACCTGAGACACCGCAATAATAAACAGAACCGATGCCAACTCATAGTCAAACGAAAGATATCTGGGGACGAGCCATCAGTTTTGAATAAATCTTTAGCATTCAGACGACTATTTCTCCGAACACCAGCAAAGAGTAAGAGCCCAAATAGTGCCTGAATTTCAACCTCATCAGTTTCCGAGCAATCCCTTTCTCTTTCAAACTTAGGTGCTAACAGTTTTATTTGTTGATTCGTGTAGGCCGTGATCTGGCTGATTACATTTTCAGAATAAAACAACTTCCATATCTCACCTGGTTCCTTCATGTTTTTTGCTTCGCCCTTTACACCAGGTAGCTGGGTCACAATGTTCCTATTTCTTCGTCTTACCTTCATTGTGGGATGATTTTTCTTCCATGTAGAAGTCTGCAGAGTTTTTTGCATCTTCTCCATCGCTATCAGAATCATCATCCTGCTCAGGGTGAATTTCTGGCTCCTGTCGTTCAATCAGGTCCTCCACATCACTGTCATCTTCATCGTCGTAATTCGAATCCGAATTTTCCTCCTCAAACATCAACTTTATCCTTTCGGAATCCATTAATAAAATTCAATGTAATATTCACCTATATAACACAATAATTATAAGAATAAAAACTCAAAAATAAATACATACAACAAAAAAATTACCTGCTCAAATTTGTTGCCTGTATACCCGCGCCGGTCTCACAGACCGATTAATGCCTCAAACCACTACACGTGCTCACCACACAAAAACTTAAAGCATACTAAAATAAGGGATGAAACAAATCACGAAGCTACCATAAAGCACACTCCCAGCGGGAAATATCGTCCCCAATGAATTTTATAGCTGAATTCTTCAATCAATTCACTAGCCAAATAATAAAAGGAAACGTCATGCAGTGATTTAGCAAGTGAAGAGTCATGCGAGGTTTCCTCAGTTCATAGATTTGAACCCACTTTTCGTTTTGTGTTTAGAAAACAACAAGACAACAGCAATCAATTCACTAGCCAGATAATAAAAGGAAACGACATGTAATGATTTAGTAAGTGAAGAGTCATGCAATGTTTCCTCAGTTCATAGATTTGAACCCACGTTCTGCTTTGTGTGAAAACAACCCTTTCTTTCCTTGAATTGCTTTTGATATGGAAAATTATAAGATGAAAAAACTGTTGAAAAGTCATGTAGAAGTTCATCAGTTCATCGTCTATGTCCACTCATATGCTTTGTAAAGTGTGCACCGCCATTGTGTGTTTTGATAGAAGTTGATTTTTGTTTGTGTTTTCTGTGTTGACATTGCCTACTGACAGTAAATATTATAAGAGGACTTGTGAATTTCTATTAAAATGAGGAAATCTCAGATTGTCTCAAAGTATTTCAGGTTGTTGGTTAATCACCACTTCGCATATGAAGTGGTGATTTACCAAAAACCACTGACCTAGTGATTTCACTTTAATTAAATTTAAAGTTTTAATTCTATATTTTATTTTAATTAACCAATCACAAATTCGCAACACATACACAACAGAGTAATGAATTCACTATTTATTTAATTTTCTTCACATTTTTCATATTGAATTAACTATAATTGCCGAATAAACAACTACCACTAATCTTGTGATTTGATAATTGAATTTTCATTACCATTTTCATCGAAAACATTGAACTGATGAAAAAACCACATACATTTATGTAGTGAATTCACAGACTATGCAACCATCATGTTTTTCATCATCTGGGTCGGTGAATAAACAACTTCCAACGAAGTAGTGATTTCGTTGGCGAATTTTCATCGGATTTTCAGCATGTGCTTCCCGCCTAGGACATGCCCATGTTAATTTCATCAAAGGAATCAGCTGAAAAGTGGACGGTGCAGCTGCCATTCCTCAAGGAAAAAGCTGATCTTTCCTCAATGAATTTTTCAATTTTTCCCGCTGGGCTGTGCTTAATTACACCGTTACTAAAATATTTGAGAAAAAGTAATTTTACGGTCTCACAGACCAATGCGCGGGTATAGGAAGGTTTTAAGTAAATTAAATTCTTAATGTGACTTTCAAAAATCCTTCTTATAAATGGTGCTATAATCAACCAAAATTGACTGATAAGCTATTTCGATGATTAAGAACTTAAACAAGGATTTTTTTTATTAAACTTTTTGTTAAAAAAAAAACACACGAACGAAATGGCCCAAATCCTCCGTGAAATAAGAAGAGAACACCCGTTCTCGTGTAAATCCGGCTCCGTTACATTTGTTCAACTTCAACCACTAAAATCGTGATGGTATGATGACACAGCAGAAACGTTTAATTTCAACTATAAAGGGAATCGAACCGTGACATTGCACAGGTGTTCACCGAACAGCTTCAAGACCCACACCACTCTTGAGGTTAAGTCCTTCAACGAATAAATCTCACAATCAAATTCTGTGATCTGATGGAAGTAAAAGCATTTCCGCAAGGAGCAATTTCTGGTGACTTTAATGAGAGCTCAAATGGTTTTCTTCACTAATTACTCACTTGGGACGACCGACGACGCGACGCACTGGCATGATGGCATGTCAAGAAAGATGTTGTACCTAAGTGTGCAGAGGAAGTTCGGGGAGTTGCACCAGTAAAGGGTCAACTCTTAAAGCAGGTGTTTATTGCGTAAACTGTCATTTTCCAACCACATTTTAATCAACGAAGCATATCAAAACGCAATCATGGTCGGGTCTCGAGTTGGGGTTCGAAGTCTCTTGGAACTGTCCCCAGCAGCCCCTCACACTCATCATTTAGAGTGTATAATAGGTATGGTGTGTCCGTTTCATCTTCGTTTGTGTGATTAATCTGGTATGTTTACTTTTTGCAAATTTGCCGAGTGGAACAGAGAATATTAATGTTGAATGTGGACAAAGTGATGTGGACACTATGACATCTGAAACGTGACCAGACCGCCATTCCCCCATTCTTTTAGTTATAGAATAGCGAATTGTTGGAGCTGGAGCTATCTACTTACATATAGCTAGGAAGATGGGTATGGTGATGAGAGCGAGTTATGAAGAACATTCCTCTTTATGCTCAAAGAAGATGATGACAATTTCCTTGGCTGAAATAGAACAGCAAAGAAATATTAAAAAAAATAATAATATAAAAACGAAAAAAAAAAAAGAAGAATCCGATCCAGGTCACTGAATCCTCTTCTGGTGGTAGGGCGCTATGACTTCGTTTGAATTTGTGTTTTTTTTTTTAAATTTTTTTTTATGAAACTGATCCTTTTTGAGATTATGTTTCTGACTTGCGAGTTCCACTTGGGAGGATTTTTCTTAGGTTTTTGTCGTGGTTGAGATGTCAAATGGATGAGAATAAAAAGCACTTTAAATAGGATGATAACTTGCAGCATTTATCTTGGAGCATTGAATTACTTTTGACAGTTGTTGTTAAGGCATTTCTTCACTGTTGTACCAACGCGAGTAGGCATTTCGATTTGTTAAGGTAAGATAATTGGGTATGCTGTGCAAAGCTTATTACTTAAAGTATTCATGTCATAGCTTAACTACAGCAAAAATGTCAGTATCGTCTGTCGCAAGTTAAGGGAAACAAATGATTAGCAAAGAGCAAATACCACAAAGTGAACATTAACAACCCATGACAATAGATTATATTGACTTATGTACACATGTGGTTAGGTAAGAGAATGCAATCACTTCATTTTTGATCTTAAAAATAGAAAAATCGAATGCTCTATACATAAGAGAATGATTAAATTGAAAACGAATAGTAGTTTACTTTCGAGCTACGGAAAACGCTGTGAAAACAAGAAGCAGAAGTTACCTGCTTTACTCTCAGCCTTTTAAGCATGTAAGTAAATGAATGCGGGAATTTTGTCTAACTAGCTAGCCTGTCCTTTGCTTCTATTGGGCACATCCTTTTTGTGGTCTTCAGAGGAATATTCAGATTATTACATTTGAAACACAAAATGAATTTTTTAAAATTGAATAGCATTTTTTGTTTTTAGTATCTACACTTTACGACCTTACCCTATAAAAATTTAGCTAAATTTTGAAGAATATCTATCTGAAACAAAAAAAAATTAAAACGGGTATATCATTTTCTACATCTAACGCTATCATTGGCTAAATTATGTTTATCCATTCACACAAAAAGATTTTTTTAAAATCAAACATCATTTTTTGTGGGTGGCAATGGCACAGTGGCAGTGGCGGATCCAGGGGGGTGGCTATAGGGGCTAAAGCCCCCCCCCACAGCCAAGTACTAAAATAATTTGAAATATAGAAAGCAAAACTTTACAACGTGTAGAGTGTTATTTTCGTCTAAAATATTGTTAAGGTGTGAAATTTGATTCACAAAATAACCAGGTTGGGACTGAAAAATTTACATGTTGTAATTTGTTTCTGAGCCATAAGCCCTAAGCTTAAGCCTGAAGCGGATTCAACAAAAAACAAGTGGGGGCTATGAATAATGGACATGCTTCATGCAACGACAATTTTCCCTAAAAACAAAACCCAGAAAACTGGAAAGAAAAAACAGCTTGGGGTTAATATGGTCTGAGAATATTAGACAAAAAATGTTATCAGGGTTAAACAAATAACTCCCTAAGAAATAACCTTATTCCAGAGGGCTTAAGTCTAGGGACTGTCAGTACGAAGTTGGGACTAAACCTAGAACATATAATTACAAAAAACGTGCTTGGGGCTTAACATTAACATGTCAAATTCAACAACTTTTTACACTAAAAACTTAGCTAATTTGATAAAAGAAACGCAATTTTGGCTAAAACAATTGGAGAACAACGGGGTGTAAGGCTTAGTGTGAATGTTTAATACGACAGAAATTGTTTCAAAGGTCTAAGGCAATTGTACATACAAAATAATTTTAGACTATGCAATTAAATACAAATTCTGTAGTCAAGGAGCTAAATTCAAAATGCGTGAGAAACTCAGAAAAATCTTGCAGGTGGACATGAATATTTACCATCCCTATAGACTCTAGAGTGACGTGCAAATTTATCGACACATTTATTGAGCAGGAATAAAAAGTGTAGCTATGCAGCGTACACGAAAATTCATTCACACTTGCAGAATTGGGCCGTGAAGGTTATGTTTTAGAGCCCGACTAAAGACTTAAAGTTTTAATATTTAATTTTACGATCCGCAAAATATTATTTTCTGTGCTTTCCAGTGACAGTTTAAACAAAACAAGTAGGTACTCTGCTCATTGTTTGGCTAGTTCAGGAAAATGAGATCTCAGTGGACTGAAACTGTCAAAGCACATTATGAGCTTTTGCCAGTAAGACCACTTAAATATAATTTTTCTGAACTAGCCAATTACAAACAGTTTTTAAATTTTAGCAAAAATGTGATGTTCAAAGCATACCTTCAGCTTATTTAAACAAACACTTTCATAATGAAGGAAGGTACCTACTACCTAATCAATTATTACTTAGCATTATAAATAAACGAATTTGTAACGTGGCTAAAAATTTAAGTTATAAAATTAGTTATACTGCAATGTTTTGCTTAGCCTTTATATTGGCTTCTAGCTCTGCTTGAAAATAATTCCCATGTTTAACACATATCAATTCCAATTTCTTGTTATTGTAGGTACTTTATATTAAAAACATTTTAAGGCGCGATAGGAGCGGATTTAAAGGCACAAAAACACGGCTATTATTTAAGAAGGAAAGTGATAACGTCAAAATTCGTTTTCTGTTATATAACTTCATATGTACAAACTGGATCTCCAAACTCCAAGCCCCCCCCCCTCACAGCCAAATCCTAGATCCGCTAGTGCACAGTGGATATAGTGTTTGACTGCTAACCTGAACGTGTGGAGTGGGTTCGAGCCCCAGTCTAGGTAGCTTTCTTTTCTATATTCCCCAGTTTCAACTGGATGCAACCCATGGAATTTACTGAGATAATTAACACCTAATTCTCAATCCACTGTGCCAACAAAAATCTTTCCCTTCCTTCTATTCCTTTTAACTATTGCCGTGCATTTGCATTGAAAAGACCTGAGTTCTTACAGGCATATATGTAGTTAAAATTATTATTTTTAATTGAATATTTTCTTTTTGCCTAAATTATATGGCCCTGAGTAACGAATAAATTTAGAGCCAAATTTATTCTAAAGTCTAGTTTTACTATGAGAAAGTTTTTTTAATTTCTTGAAAAGTAAAAGTCCTAGAACCATCCGGTTTGCAGTATTTGTTTATGATTTGATAAGAGCATTGAATTTTGAAAGTAAAAATTGTACCTAATTATGTGAAATTTTGAAAAAAAAAAGTATTTTGAACATTTATTTTTATTTTTTTTATCAAAATTTTGAGTTTGAAAATTAATATTTCAAAAACTGTTTACTAAAATAACTTTATTTAAAAAGGAAATGATAGAAGGGACTTCTGACTTTACATACAAAAATTAAAGGGCGTTTTAGTTCTTACCTTTGTTTTTTAATAATTTTGTTTAGCCATTTCTTTTAATTTTTTTGGGTTCTTTAGACAAATGCCGCCTCCAAACGGTCTTGGATATACGGATCTGTAATGGTAATCAGGGACTCAATACCTAGGAATGGGTTAAAAAATTTTTGGTTCATAAAATCATCCTCAAAGTTGATTTTTACGGTTTTTCAAACAGTCTGGCAGGGTAAATTCCGCCTCCAATCGGTGTTGGACATACGGAAATGAAATCAGGGGATCAATACCTAGGGGTAGATAAACATTTTTTTTTGTTCACACAATCATCCTCAAAGTTGATTTTTTAAGGTTTTCAAATAGCTATAACGCATCTTAAGCCGCCTCCAGGGACTGCAACACTTGCATTTCTTTCATAAGCATTACCACACCTATCGACTCATATACTTTTTTTTGCTTCACTTTCACACCCCTAAATTTGCTGTGGGCTCTTGGTCTATGACGAAAGTACCTTTTATCTTTTATAATGGGGTCCAATTGAGCCAAAGTACCTATCTGTTAGTAGCATGGCACTCTAAAATGTCTACAAAAGAGATTTCCAAATCCAATAATATATAAAAGAAGAATTTAACTACCGATGCCGTTTTGAAAAGATAACTGTCTGCTCACTTTTGTCCCTACTTACCTCACTTTAACTTCATAGAAAAAAAAACAAATGCAATAAAATTATAGATAACTCATGTATATACTTAATTTTGTTTTTTATTTGATACACTTTCATCATTCATTTTTTTTCTTAAATTAAAGTTATCCGATTGTTTTTTGTTTAGCTGTTAATCTGCTGTCTTCTTTCGTTTGTTTAAAGAAAAAAAATATACTTGTTTTCCCAAACTGTTCATTTTAGGGCCTGTTCGACAATAATTAACTGGGGGTAGGGCGAAAGGGTTAAACTTGTTGAAGGTAGGTTAAAAAAGTTTATAAAATTAGTACCTGCTTTTAAAATTAAAATGGTTTTAACTTATATGTACTTAATCCAGTTAACAGGAGTTGACTATAATTGTGCGCCATTTTTTTTTTTTAATGTTAACTTGTCCCTCTTAGTTCAAACTTCAAATTGGCCACGTTTTCCATACTTGCTTTTTTTAGGCATTCATTTTTATTTTTTTTAACTAATTTAAAAATAAAAATATATTATCGAATTTTAATGAACTGAAAAAAAAAACTAAAAATAAATGCTCCTGAATATACCTAGTTATGTAAGCCAGTCATGTACCTAAATTAAATTGACTGACAAATTTAATAAGGTAATACACATTTCGATTTAATCTTTGTTCCATTTTCTGTTTTGATTTTGATTGTTTTATTTTTTTTTTTTGATGTTTAGTCCTCAGACCTGTATTTTTATGCTATGAAATTGTTTTTTTTACTCTCTGTAGTTTATCTATCAACAAAATTATTTAAAGAAATACTATTCCTGAGTTGTGTCTCTAAAATATATTTCTGTAGTTGCCTTTTTCTAAACGCTAAAAAAAACTATATTTTCAGGCATACAATATCTAAATGTTTATCAATATATGTCTGTATATGTATATGTCCACAATACACATATCATGTATGTTATTTGTATAAATACAAAAACACATATACACAAAAACATTTCATGGATTTTAGATGAATGTCAACATTTCTATTGAAAATCAATGAAATCCCCTCACATAAGGCAAACCTTAACATAAACATTTACCTACCCTCCCATAGGTACCTACACTGATTTTACACACATCCACCCAAGCTTTATTTCTGCGACAAAAGGCACAATTTTCCAATTCAGTTAATTTTCATGGCAGAAAAAAAAAAAACAGATCATAGCCCAACAAATATGTGCTTGAATCAATGTGGTTTGGTGACGATGTTATGGTGGGGACGCTGACGCGCGGAGAGTTAGTAAAGATGTAGATAAACAATACAGGGTGCAAAAGAAACGAAATAGTATGCATCAAAATTAATAAAAATGTTTATAATTTTAGATATAATATAGGAAACATTTTTTTGTTGTCGTTAATTTTGTTTTAAGTCACAAAGAAAAGGCACCTACATAGCTAGGTATTCAACTTTCTTGTCTTAAAACAAAGTGCAACAAAAATCATTCCTCAACTTCTATTCCTTCTACTTAGTGCCATGCATTGCATTTAAACAACCTAAGGTCTTACAGTAAAGGAATTAAACAATAACTCTGTTGTCGCTAAAATAATAAGACTGGAAAAACTAACTTCGTAGAGTTTTTTAAACAACATCAATAATTAAATTCAATTGTATGTCTTTACTTTATATGCATATACAAAAGTTTAAAAGCGCTGCTTAAGGCTAAGCGTCAAGCCTACTTCGAGAATATTGCACAGGATCTTTCAAGTTGCAGGAACGCGTCACAGTTTTGGAGCAAAGTACGTCTTGTAAACAACGACAGCAAATCACCGCGACCCTGCCTACCAATTGATCTGAAGGATTTATGCGAACATTTCGAAAATCTCACAAAGAACAAGTTTGCTACGAGCTTCCAATTTGCTATCCCTTTTTAGGCGGATGATGCCTTGGACGCCCCGTTTTGTACCTTAGAGGTAAAAGCAGTGTTGGATGAACTGAAATGTAACAAAGCTCCAGGATCCAACGGAATACCGCCGGAATTTTATAAATTCACCAAACCTTCATTCATCGAACACTTTACTCTAGCGCTTAACCAGGCTTATGAACACGGGTGCATACCAAATTATTTTAAGGATTCCATCGTCACTCCCATATTCAAGAAAGGTGACCGCACCGATCCGGCAAACTATAGAGGAATATCCTTGCTAAACACATCAATGAAAATTCTTACAAGGCTTTTCTACAAAAGACTCTACAACTGGGTCCAAGTAAACAATCTTCTGGGTGAGTCTCAAGCTGGGTTCCGTAAGAATTACTCAACAATAGATCAAATCTACTCACTCGCAACCATTGCGGATATTTTCATTAAAGATAAAAAGAAGTTGTATGCCTTCTTCATAGATTTTAAAGCGGCCTTCGATACCATCGACAGAAAAGCTCTGATGCTTAAACTATACAACGTTACAACGAAATTTGGACGCATTTTGGAAAAATTGTATGAATCTACAACATCTGCAATCTCATTCAACAACGATGTATCGGAATCATACGAAGTGGAAATAGGAGTAAGACAAGGTTGCAACTTAAGCCCTCTTTTGTTTGCACTCTTCATAGACGACATTGAGGACGTTCTACAGGGTGGAGCAAAAGCTGCGGCAAATCTTCTAGTGAAATCCTTAAAATTCACCGATGATATTGTGGTATTTGCTGAAACGCCTGAAAGTCTCCAGTTGATGATAAACAGAATAGCTACATACTGCTACAAATGGAGGCTTCAGGTAAATCTCAGTAAGTCGAAGGATATGATCTTTCTTAACGGTGGAGGCCCAAACTATCGCAATGAAAGAGATTCGATAGTAAGGAAATTGAAGTAGTAGGTGACTATAACTACCTAGGAGTAAAAATATCAAGAAATCTGAATCTGAGAAACTACATTGTGGAGAAACTGGCCAAATCAAAAAATGCACTTAATGCAACGTGGAGGTCCATTATGCATAACAAGGACGTTAATTTCAGTTCAAAGTTTCGCATTTTTGAAACAACCGCGAAGGCAGTTATGTGCTACGCAGCACAAGTATGGGGTCACAAAGAATTCAATGAGGTGGAACAACTTTTGAGATATTTTCTAAAGAGAACGTTGAGGCTTCCAAGTAGTACTCCAAATCACATTCTCATGCTCGAGACGGGTCTTCCTCCTCTATTCATTTCGACACTTAAAATGCAAGTAGACTACATATTGAAGACGTTAAACATGAACGAGAACAGGCTGCCCAAAAAACTAACTATGGTAATTTTAGGAAGGAAATCATCTTGGTTCGAGAGTTGGAGTAACTTAGCTACATTTTGTGATCGTCAACTTACTTTAAACGAAAATAGGCCAGAACAATGGAAAGCTGAACTTTATGATCTCATCAGTGCAGTAGATGTGAAAAAAAGAGAGGAATTCGTTACAAGAGCGAGAGAATCAACAAGCAGAGGTATTTACGCAATGCTCGACTACAATCTTTCAACTAAAAGTTATTTCAAGGAAGAGTACTCAACCGACCTCATGTCACTGGTTTTAAAAACAAGAGGAGAGTTGCTGCCACTCAACTTTATACCGCACAGAGATGAACGACCGGAAATCTGTAATTTGTGTTATCAAGGAGAAAGGGAAAATAACTACCACTTCCTTGGCAGATGCCCGATCTTAATGGAATCTCGGAGGAGCGTTTTCGGGAAGAGTTTACTCAGCTGGAGCTGATTGGAAAATTTTGTTTCAATTTGTCAAGCTTGCTTTATCTAACAGAAAAAAAATTATGGATGAACTTTTTTAATTAAACAAAAAAAAAAAATTTACTTAAAACTTACCTTAAAGTTAATATTGTCAACTGGCGGACGGCTTAGGCTATGCCAGAAAAATGTTAGTTTATTATTATATATACATATAATTTGTGTAAGACCTAAAGAAAAATAAAGCATTTATTAATCAAATCTAATCTAATCTACAGAAGCCTAAATCAATTGAAGAACACCCTGTCTATCTATGTATATCGAGTAAAAAAAAGGACTTTTTCGGAAACATAATACAAACGACACGCATCCAAATGGCAGTGTGTATAGTGTATAGTGCCATATACTACATTATACTATATAAGCGCATATACGGTTGAATAGATTGTGCACGATTATTTCATCCGGTGTATAGTGCCATATACTACATTATACTATATAAGCGCATATACGGTTGAATAGATTGTGCACGATTATTTCATCCGGAAAATCGGGACCTGTGAGGAAGGCGCTTTTATGCAGCATCATGAATCAGTTCGTGTTGATTTGCTTTTGTTATTATTTGCTGTTCAATATTTGGCAACAAGAGGACATTTGATTCCTTAATAGCCCAAGACCATATAGGAAAAGCCGAATCACTCGCCACTGAGCTGCGAGTTTGTGTGGGGCTTGGGGGTTGAGCCACTGAGCCTGATGGGCTACTTCTATCATTTAATATATAGAGAAAGTGAAATTTATGATGGAAAATAATCCGGACACAATTTTCGAACCCTTTTCGATTTTGGACCAATTCTTTCACAATACTTATACAAATATATCATACCTAATATTTCGCAATTGGCTTTGCAATATCAAATGGAAATTGTGCCAAGGAATTCACCCACAAAATTTTCGATTTCATTTTTATTTAGGTTATACATCGTTCCATGCAAACTGAGAATAATTGTTTTTCAACTAGACATTTATAATTATGCCATATACAAAAATAAACAAACATAAAAAGAATAAATTGTTGTATACCCTAATACAACTGCCCTCTTGCTTAAGTGCGCTAGACAAAATGACTGCTTTCAGCTTTCCTAATTAGAAACGCACGAAAGATTACAGTCTGCTTAATGTTTTGCCTCGAACGTCCTTTTTTTGCTTCTGTTTTTTTTTTTTTTTTTTGCTTAGGTTTTTTGAACTCATACAATAACAATTATGGAAGATAAAAAAAAAATAGAGAGCGACCGAAAATTAGCAAACAATTTAATTGCCTTTTTTCAGAAAACGAAAACCCATTAAGACTGCAAAGGTGGATGGTAATGGTGCAAAATATCGGATTTTTAAGACATGAAATGGAACAGAAAATTAGAAAAAATGTTGACGTTGTTGTGTTTCGAGACTTGGTAATTTTCTATCTTTCCCTCGTGCACAACTTAATTTTGAGTGAAAAGTACTATTTACCTTCCCAAGCATTTGCCAAGTTGTAGAAGGAAGTAAAGAAATTTGTTTCACGTGACAAATTAAGGATGGTTTTGGGTCATTGATATGGAAGCGTGGTGTGGTGTTCGTTGTTTTTTGTCTGTATGTTTAGTAAATTCTTTTCAAGGAGAAAGTAAACAAAAATATTCTCTTAAACTGAATAAAAATAGAGCCATTCTGCCATCAATAAAATAAAATACAATTTGTGAGAATAAGGCGATCAAAGAAGTAGTGTAGGTAAACTGATTTTCAAGAAATCAAATTGTTATCAATAAAATCGATGATGAGCAAGTCTGTCCTACTCGATGCATGTCTGGCATCCTTGTCTTCCCTATTCAAAGAAGTAAATTTTCCTTACACTTTCTTTGTAGGTATTATTATTGGACGTGCCGCGCCCCGGTTCACAGATAAGAAAAAAAAACCTTTTTATCAAAATATGTTTTTCCTAAAGAAATGGTTTTGACTTTAGTTTTTCTTGAAAACCAGTTAAACTGATTTCTATCAAATTTTATTGAAGAACTTTAAAAGATTCAAAAAGCTGTGGTATACAGGTAAATGCACTAGTATCCGGAAAGTGCTAGTGTCCGGACACTTGGTCATTTATTTGAGAAAAATAGGCATATTATGCAATAAAGGTATGAAATAAGTATCAAAATACAATCTTTTATATATTTAACAAATGTATGCAAGGTTTCATGTACATTAACGCAGCACTGTAAGAGGTTTGCGTCTTTTCAGTGTTGCAGGTATAAGAGAAACATTAAAATGCCATTTTGAGTCTAAAAAAAATAGTGGAGGCGTTTAAAAGATTTAAGTATTTTATGCAGTTTTAATTAATTTATTCTTATAGAAAGTGACTAATTTGCTTTAAAATATAATAGATTTTATTATTTACAGCATAAATCTTAAGTTTTTGTCAAAATATTTGGTGTCCGGGTACTAAAATTAATTTTGTTCTTCATTTTCAGTTTCTGGACAGAGTCTCCGGATACTGAAAATAAGAGAAAATTATTAAATGTATGTTTTATTGACCTTAAATGAAAGGTACGTATTTTCTACATGATTTAATAAAAGGGAATTGTATTTTTCTCATGAATTTTCAGTATTCGGACAGGGTTTTCTGATCCTTTAGGTCCTTACGAAATTTAAGGCCCTTGAGAATATTAGAAGATACAAAAATAAGCACAATGAAAACAGGTGCTAAATATGACCCTTAAGTCGGCCAACTTGCTATGATTGTTAAGAAGAAAAAAACACTAATTGGAAAAAACCTAACGGAAATTGAATTTTATAACAAGGAATGTAGTGGGGGATTAAAAGGAGGCTATAAGCGCTTAAGCTGCCCACCACTACAGCTTATTCCTAAAGTGTTTTAATGATAGAACGCAAAACATTACAATGTGTAGAGTTCAAACCAGAGCTCTTGGATTCAAATTTGTATGGTGTACCATTTGTTTAAAAATATGGTGGTTTTGAAAACTCCAGCGATTTAATTAGGTTCAGTTTATACGTGCAGTAGTGGGTCTAGTTCAAACTTAAAGTATTTTTAAACATAAGACGAAACAGAAAGAATTATAATTCCTAATTTCTATACATCAGATCCGACAAGATTTAGACTATGAAACGGGTTTTAAAAAAAATACAAGTTAAGTGCAAAAATAACTGATTCAACAAAACCTTAGCTTGGCTCTAAAAATTGTTGGAGTTTAACTCTAAAACTGTCAAGCCTCAAAATGAAGGGTAGATATAGGTAACATTTAAAGCTTTATATTTCATGTGCACATGGGACGTATGTTCCTACGTATGAACCTACAATCGAATTGTTCGTGTATTAACACGTGTAGGGTCTTAGTTGAAAATGTGTTTTTAGTAATACAGGTGTATTTAGTATTACATTATCGCCCGCAGGCAGCAAAGAATTATCTAAACAAAACTATCCTTATTTGCCATCAAGGTTCTAATATCCGTTTGGGAGGTTCAAATAGGAACAAAATACACACCGGTTTTTTAATTACACGTGTACTCTGATTATACATGTATTCTGATAACACGTGTATTTTGATTACAGGTGTATTTAAAAGTTATACATGTTAATAATTTTTAATTCCTCGTGACACGAAAACAAGAGTAACTAAACACACATTTGAACCGAGATATTCATTACAACTGTACTGTACTGTAATGAGCGAAAAAGTTAATTTAAATAACTTTATTTTATAAAAATATACGATTTTTCATTAATTCTATTCAATAATGCACTAAGATTTAATACAAAACAATTGCGTCCGGATACTAAAACAAAAGCGTCCGGAAACTAAATTTTGCTGCCCGGATACTAGTGAAAATCGAACTTTTTTGAATTTTTATCATTTTAATTTTTACAGTGTTATATTTGCAAATTATGTGGACACTTTATTATTAAGAAATATCTATGCTCTTTGAAACAATATAACTATCCACGGTAGCTTTTATAGTAAGGAAATGAGACGAAGTCAAAGTTAAGAAACACGTTAAGTGTCCGGATACTAGTGCGTTTACCCCACATATATATATATAAAAAAAATTTCAAAAAGCACTTATTGGGTATGTAGGGTAGGGCAGGGCTTGTTGGCCTTTGGGGCATGTTTGATTTGGACCACGCGAATTCCTCGAAAAATAAAAGTCCTACACGAACATGATAAATCACGAATGAAGCGTTCTTATTAATAAGCACGTGCAAAAATGGTTTCAGTTGCGTTTTGTCAGTAGAACGGTAGCCACACACCGATTTGTGTTTTTGTAGTGCCAAAGTAAAAAAAATCATGTTTGTTTCTTTTTGTGTTATTGAATAGAAAACGTTCGAGTCTCACAACAAGTTTTAGTATTTTTTGAGCCCTGTTAATATATTTTAACATGCTGTGATTAAAATTTGAGTGTTTTCAGTGGTTTTTATTAAGTGACGCGGTATGTGCATCAAACTAGGCGTGGGGTAAGTTGGACCGGTATTGGTCCAACCTGACCCGTTCGTGCTTTCTATTGGGTTGAGTGCTATGCTTGCCCATACGAAAGGTTTAAAAACTGGACATAGTCATATTTATGTGCATAATTCGCAAAAGCAATTACGATACGTAATTCTACTGTAATATCTGTAATATTTTACGTATTAACTATTATTATATCTAAGAAAATGTTTTTGTTTTAAATTGTCAATTTATTTTTTACTCTTAGGTCCAATCGAGGAGCGTTTTTTCAAAACTCAACAAACGCCAAAAATCCGAAAATGAGTTATGGATATATAAATTTTTGTCTTTCACAGACGCACAAGATGGTCAAATAAAAAATTTAAAAATTTGAACATAAAAAATTAAAAAAAAATATTTGAAATCTGAGCGTTTTTGCAAAACTCAACAAAAGACACTGGGGCATATTCATAGTCGCAGATAGACCCAGGTAAAGCCATGTTTAACTTAGACCCAGGTCTAAAATTACTATGAATACGCCCCACTGAGTTTCAACAAAGTACTTAGAGTTTTTGCAAAACTCAACAAATTACTTAGAGTTTTTGCAAAACTGAACTGAAAAATGCAAAGTTGTAAAGGTTATTTAAGACACCGTATGTACATAATCATAATATATATAGGGTATATAAGTACATCCGGTGGAATTCTTAACCTGCAAACATAAACCCTTTACCCACACCATATCTGTATTTTGAACTGTTTATTATAATCTATCTATGCGTGTAAAATGTTATTTGTTTTTCGTCATCCCTGATGATGCTAAGGAGTTTTACAATACTATCTTATCATCCAACGCAAATGACTCCATGTAAGATACAGAGAAATATTACCAAGATTGACAAGCTTTATACGTTTAAATTATTTTTAGTTTTTAATTATTTTTTCATTTTTCATACTTATTTATGTTCTTTTATTCATTTAAAAACTAGTTCAACTGTAAATAATTTTGTATGTCATTTAATTATTTTTATTAGAAAAATAACAAAGTTTTTTTCAAAACTCAACAAAATATGGATTTGTTGAGTTTTGAAAAAACGCACGATTTTTTGGTTCAAAATTTAGGTTGTTGCTTCATACCAATTAAAACTAAAATTTACATGTCGATGAAAGATGCAGTAAGGAAGAGTTCTGCATTTATACTTTTTCAATATTATTTTCTTTATAGAAAATAGGACATAAAAAACCTTCTCCTGAAAAATTAGCAAAATGGACTTGTTGAGTTTTGCAAAAAACGCTCCTCAATTAGTTCACAGTTCATTAAAAATTGAGTTGTGTCGGTTTAACTACTATCACGTTTAATATAAAATTGTCACTAAGGACACTCTGTTAATTTTTGATTCATTCACTCGCCTTTAGTTAACTGGCTCGCTTTAAATTGCTGCTTTAAATTTATATGCCTTTTAAAAATATGGTGAACTATCAGTTAAGCACTTAGGGCCAATTTGTTCACAGTCCATTAAAATTGAATTGTGTCGGTTTAACTAATATCACATTAAATATAAACTTATCATTAAGAACACTTCATTAATTTTTGATTCATTCACTCGCCTTTAGTTAACTGGCTCACTTTAAATTGTTGCTTTAAATTTATATGCTTTTTAAAAATATCCTTGGAATTTTTATTTTATTTTGAATTCTGAACTATCAATTTAGCACTAAATCAAGTTTAAAATAGCGTCTTTTTGTTCACTCTGAATCAACGTTGACAATCAGATTTGTGTTTGCTTATTTTATTTGTAATTTGAATAACCAAAACAGGCAAAGTTGAAAAAACCCTTTTGGTGGAAATACAAACCTACTTATCAAAATATTGCTACCCTGAGTAAAAATCCAGCCCCTAAATAATTTCTTTAGGTTTTTCGATATATTGAAATGGAAAACCGTTGCAAAACAGTATTTCCACTTTAATATGGGACAATTTCAAAAACCAAACGTTATAGGGTAATTTTGAGGTCTGATTCGTATTCAGTGCATTTAAAACATTAAAATAGTTGCAGATTGTTTTTGCACCATAAGGTTTTTCAAATCTTGTTTGCTTTTGTTTCCCACATCGCACTTTATGATTACGAAGCTAACAAAATATGGACTATCAACGCTAATTGAGAGTGAATAAAAGGAAACAGTTCGTTTACTCTCTATTATGACTAAATATCCCCCTGAAAAAGTGGATTTTGTCGTTTTAGCTAAAACAAATTTGAAATTAATTAAACAATTACAGCCTTATGCATAAACGAATTATAGCGAGTGCATAGTGCTATGCACTCCTTATAATGCCTCTGAACGCAAAAACCTTATTCATAAACTTATGCAACGTTGAATAGAGGCAACATAAGCTAAACGCGTTTGGAGGTTGTATAGAGGGTTGTTTAGTATCGGAATGTCACTTTGACTGACACACAACAATAATGTAGATAGATATTAGGGGGACGCTTATTTTTGTAATCTTTGAGGTGTTGAAATCTGACTATCAAAATATTTTATAAAATTAAATACAACAATAAATAATGTTGGTTTTGTTAATTTATTGTACATTTTTGTTGTGATATTGCTTAAATAAAATTAGGAATATTTTTTGTACACTTTATTTTATAGAACCTACTTAATAAATGTAAGAGATTTAAAGATTTTCCATCAAATCTTACAACTTTTGAAAATGCTCGACGGCATGCGTGATTTAAATAAAATTATACAAAGATTCACCTTCATCACTTTCACGGGAAAATATAAATAAATTTGAAGCATTACAAAATAAGCACCACGCTTTTATTTTTCTCCTCAACAAAAACATCACGATGTGAGTGAATGGAACAATTCATGGAATAAATCAAAAACGACGTTTTTTTTTGTTTGAAATATTTTTAATTTTATTTGCAAATACAAAACACCAACAAAGTAACTGGCTAATTATAATAATATTAAAAGAAATTAATAAAAAAACAAAATGAATCCATTCGCCAGTAGAATTACTTCTATTGATTTTTCACACAGCACACACACAGCTGGGTCTCCTTTGTCAGTTTTGAAAGTGAAACGTAATAGATTTCTCCTTTATGGTACTAATTTTGACACAAGCTCATCATAACTATAATGGGATGAAAAATATTTTATGCATAACAATTTATGCAACGTTGTATAGTGGCTACATAAATCCTTATGCAGTGCATAACTATTCATCTGTTCAGCGGATTCTAATGAATACGGCTGTTAGTTAATAGAGGAAACTTCATTTTAAATCGTTAAAGGAGGGTGAATAAATACAAATATTTAAAATCGATCAATTTCTAGTTTTTAATATCTAATTTAAATTGAATGGAAAGCGAATAAATAAGGCCTTAATTCTTTTAATTTGTATTAATATTAATTTTTGTCTACTTAAAAATAATCATTTTACCTTTGAAGTAAAGTTTATTTAAAATAAAATTCAGCTTCTATTTAATGATGGCTTTGTTGTTACTTTTTTAAATATCATTGTTTCACTTTTTAGGCCATGGTCTAACTAACCCCTCATACTGGTCCAACTTACCCCGCTAGTGGGGCAAGTTGGACCACTTGGACTTGATGCTCTTGAGGCTATATAATTCTTCTGCTGTTTTAAATTTTCAATTTTTTTAAATTGCATTTAGAAGCCAAAAGTTCATTTTTTCAATTGATCTCAGTGTTATAATAATTGTATTATGAGAGGGTTGGTATTTATAACACTTCCAGAGAAAAGCGGTCCAACTATCTTACCCTTAAAAAAAAAAAATTACCAAAAATTATAATAAAATAAAATAAAGAAAAAAGCGGTCCAACTATCTTACCCTTAAAAAAAAAAAAAAAATACCAAAAAGTAGCTTACCTTACTTAAATTATTTGAAGTTAACAAAATCATTGGAGTCATTTTTGAGAAAAATAATTGTTTCCTTTATGGTTCAAAAAAAATTGTATAGCAAGGACCGTTAATTTAAGTCTTTGTAAGAATTAAAACATCTGTCGGCATTTTACTCAAAAAACGGTTTGAAGAAAATCCAATCCGTTAAGGCAGCAGACAGTGTTGCTATAAAAGTGCATATTTATTTGCATTTGTTAGATTTGCAACCCAAGCACAGACTTCTCAAATTTAAAAATATCCACATTAGATTTTGTATGCATACGTACTAAAATACTTGGTCCAGCTCAAAAAGTAACTTCAACGTTTTTTATAAGTAGTTGCGCTCCCTTCAGATATTTCTTTCATTAAAGTATGAGCTCAGAAAATTCTTTGAATATCCGAACTTCCTGGCTATCTATTGATGCCACTGTTAGTGAACAAGTTTTAAGCCAGTTCGATGTTTTGAAATGTTTGTATAGTATTCAGAATTAAAAAAAAAAAAAAACATTGTGGGCTTGACCTAAAGTCGGCTTAGTTTTGCTAAGAAACAAAATCAACAATTTTTTTCCACAGTTAACATTCTTAAATAAACATTGTAACTCAAAACATTGAACCTTAGGTCATTTTCATGAATCCAGATAATTTCTATAGAATTCCATAGAATTGCAACTTTTTAAAGTCATAATTCCAGATTTCTTTGAATACACTGAACCAAAAACGGTTGTCATAATATTGTTTATCTAATTGATGAAAAAAGTTTTTATTTTTCAACCAACGACCGTGATCATCAATATGAAAATTACCTTTCATCAATTTTAAAATTGAAAACAGCTTTCATCATATTGACAACCGCGATTTTCATATGGATTTATCAACGATAATCGTATTGGCAACCACGATCATCGTATTGACAATACTTCAAATACTTCTAACATTTTTATTATAAACAAGCACAACTCTTAATTCACTATTTTACACCGGCGTTTATATGTTCCCTTCCAAAATCAAACTAAGGTGTTCGGACTGGTGGCGGTGTATTCATATCCGAGAAAAAGCTACTAGAATCTTCTAGGGGTTCCGGAATGTGCTGGACTGTACTTCTCCGCCACAAGTCTCCACAAGAAACTCAAAAGCTTTCGACCAATTACAAATTATAGCAGTTCCATGGGTTGGGTATTGGATAACGATACGAATGGTTTAGGTATTGGATAATGATAGAGTGGTTTATGTATTGTATAACATTAGTTAATATTTTGTTCATAGATGGCGCGGATTTCATTACTAATTTATTCTGTTATAGGAGAATAAGAGATGTCGTTGTTTGCACAATTGGGCATATTCACCACAAGACGATGATCGCGGTTGTCAATAAGACCTCCGTGTTTTAACGTTTATTTTTGATATCCACCATTTTCTCAAACAAATTACACAACAACGGAAAATGAACTAAAAGCTACAAAAATAAATCAGACCTTTACAGAAATGGAATAATTTAAAACATAAAAAAATAAAGTACAGTAAATGTTAGTGGATAAGAAATCTGAAAATAAAAAACATAGACAAATAGGAAAATAAGATCAAGCATTTAGAAAAATAATAATAAATTTGAATAAATAAAAATAATAACAATGCAAATAGTTTTACTTCTAATACTTTTATAATAAACAGACACAAGTATGCAACTCTTAATTCCCTATTTTACACCGATGCGACGGCAGCGACGTTTATTCGTTCACTTTGTTTATTCGTTCACTTTTCGGACTCGTCACCTGTATTTATATTCGAAGATTAAAGGGTTCTAGAATCTTCTAGGGTTCTGGAATCTTTTAGATGGTTCTTTTTCTCCTTCACAAGTCCCCAAAAGGTTTCGTTCAATCATTCCAGTTCCATTTCCAATATAACAATCAGATTAGCCTAGGCACCAACCAGAGACACCATTAGTTATCTTTTTATTCAAAGATGGCGCACAAACTAGTACTAATTTATTCTGTTATATAAAATAAATGATGTCGTTGTTTGCATAACTGGGTATATTCACCACAATAGAATACAAATTCGTATTCCAAAATATACATATCGACTTGAAAAGAAATTGGATTGATCAATCAAGGGTCCTATGTCATAATTCATTCAACGACCAGACCAACATAACGACAACGACGTCCTTCAGCAGTTGATTTTGTCTAAATTTCCAATTCAAATTTTATTCAACCGCAAACAAAACCAACAGAACCCCAACGCAGATATCAAGATATTTCTATTTCACTTCAATATACTACTAATCGCTTTGCATTTTCTTCCTTTATATAGTATATATCCATATGCCCCCCGTTGTCATTGTCCTGTTTTAGAAGGCAAATTATTCAATTGAAGAAGTTTTCGCAACTTTTAAATCGGAATTTCCTCATAATATATTTTGCATTTTTTTTCAACAAAAATAAAAAATAGAAACTCCTCTACATCTACAACATCCTTCCCGCGCACCATTTTCGAAAGACGCTCTTTCGAAATAATATATTTGTAGCTTCAAGGAATCGATGTCTTTGAAAAGAATGAAGAGGAGAAAACAAAATTTCTACTCGTAGTTTTGCACGTTTCATTCTCAAAACTTTTCGATGGAAATTTTCTTCGAGCAATAGCTAGACATTGACGAGGTATGTGTCAGCTCGGCAAACCGTTCTTCCCAGAGATACTTTTAGCAAAAGCAGTCCAAGTGCCTCGAGAATAGTTTCAATAATGTTGGAAATTCAACATCTGTATCTGGAGCCAATAACAATAACAAGTCACTTTGTTGTTGTTGTTGTTCATACTTCCTATTTCTTTAGAGATGCTTGGTTCTTCAGCTTGCCTGTGTCAATGATGATGAAAAAAAAAGGAAATTCTGCGCCCGGTATTTTAAGTGCACTATGCAATTTTGTGTTTTCTCGGGTTTCATGCTCTGGTGGAGTCCTTATGGACAAAACCAAACCTTGAGTTTCTTTTCTTAAGAATAAATACATTTGATTCCACCTTCCTTTAACCGGAAGGATATGCATACGGGGTACGGCACCGGCATCGGTATGGAATTTGTCTAAAGGAGAGAGAGTAAGTTGATTTTTTTATAATTTTCTTTTAAAAAAATTAAAAACTTTCGGGAAGATAAACTTCTTATATTTTTTTTTATTTTTTTCGTCGTGGGGGTGGGGAAATGATGAATATAAGGGTGCGCGAGGAAATGGAAAAAAAGAATAATAAGTTTTTTTTGTATACTTATATACATGGCCCGAAGGAGCATCAGCTCTCTTCATCTTCATGCCAACATTGTTTGTTTGCTTGTTTGCTTTTAGAATTCGTGCCAGTTAAAGTTGAGATGGATGTGAAAGTTTCTGTTATTTTCAGTTTAATTTTTAATAGAGAATATTGAGATTGTGTTTGATAGGTTTTTTTTTTTATTTTCTTGTATTCCCAATTTGCTGCTGTTGTTGTTGTTGCTGAAAGGAAATAAACATTTGGTTTTATTTAATTTTAAAAAATAAGTATTATTTCTCTTTATAGTCCTTGTCGATGATAGGAAGTATTAATGGTTGAAAGTTTTAATTTAATGGACTATCATCGTATTCGCAGACAACAGCAATTATAACAACTCTTCTGGTCTTGCGGGTTCAGCTGAAACAAAAAAGTTTTCGGTTTCCGGCAGCCGATGTAGCCTGATAGTTAATTATGAATGGATATTTAAAAAAATGGTTTAAATTGGCTACTTTCATTCGAAAAGTGGATTTGTGTTTTTTTTTTTTTGTGTTGGAAGTTAATTTCATAGTTAATGGGAAATATGAGTACTATAAGGATAAAATAGCGTATTATATTCTTTGTAAGAGAGTAAATTGACGGCAGCTGAAATGAAGATGCTTCGCATGACAGCCAGCAGGAGTGACAAATCGTGATCGAATGAGAAGCAAGAGAATCCGAGGAAGCCTTCACGTCAAAAATACCATATTGGACAAATTACTGCATGACCAACTTAGCTGGTACTGTCATGTACAAAGAAGATGCCATGAGAACCCAGTTCAAAAGGCAATAGCACAAGACGTTCCAACACTATCGCGGAAGAAAGGCAGGCGCAAAAACTCCTAGATGAAACAAATGCAACGACAACTGCATTTAGTTGGCCTCAGACATGGACCAATCCAGAACCGGGAAGCCTGTCGACGTTCTCTGAGGTCAACCGCGCGAACCCCACAAGTGGGACTCTAAGTGAAGCAGTTGAGTGGGAGAGTTGTGGCCCCCCTCGAGATCATGACAATCGCCGGTTAAATGAAGAAAAAGACTCATTAATTACTCAATTTTTAATTTTTTTATCCGCCTCATGCTCTTTTCCTTTTTGCGAGTAATTGATGAGTTCGAACAACATTCGACAGGTAAAAGTTTAAAAAACATAGATTAGAAGTCGAATAAAAGCAACAATTCAGGGATTGTCCTCTCTTCCTTCTTGGTTCCTGATGAGACTTCTGGATTTAAAAATAATTTCGAATCCTGAAAACAAAATCAATAAAATAAATTTGTTAATTCTTAAAGGCACCATTTAGCAACAATAAAGGAACAAAAGTGGGTACAAAATAAGTTTGTACAGGTATGCATAACAACTCCAACAAGATAATACCCCCTTAGCTTTTATTGTCAATCTCACTCCACACTAATTATAAAATGTCCACGTACATAATTAAATTACTTATACACTTCTTTCTTTATATCAAGCACGTGTCTGTCTCAACAGGTGGGTTGCGTTGGTTCTGATTGTTATCATTGCTCCTAGTTATTTCCTTTTTGTTTCTCCTTGTAGAAAAAAACAGATATGTCTTAGATTAGTATAAGAAAAAAAATCGATAAAAAAGAATGTAGGTTAGAAATATCCTTGAATTCAATATTCAACTGGGTTTAAATAGAAAAAAGAGGGGAATAAGAGTTATAATACATAATTGCGTTTAAAAATTTGTATTATTTATCACATACAAAATATACACTCCCTGTCACTTGTTTGAGGCCACTATTTTCATAAAAGTTTTTACTCGATAAATACCTGAAGCAAAATTTTTGATACGTTTGAGTTGGAATTTATCGTATATTTTGCAATAAAAAGGATAAAGTTAAAAAGTTAACTTGGAAAATCCATAAACATTTCCCAAGTGACGTGAATGGATTGCAAAAAATGATATAAAAAGATGCGTCACTTGATTGGGGCCATTCCAAAAATTGCTTGGCAAAAGTTAACATCGACGATTTATTTAAAAAAAAAAGTTTAAAATATTTAAGACAGGATAAAAAACTATATTTTATTTTAAATTTGAGGTTAAAATGGGCTCTAGAAACACGTTGACAGCAGCAGAAAGAGGATCAATAGATGCTTTAAATGAACTGAGATTCTCAAGCCGAGAAAAAGCTAGGAGACCGAACAGAAGTAAGACCATTGTCAACAACCATCTAGCAGATACTAAAAACTATGGAAAAAACGAAAAGGACACACATCCCAAGCAACAAAAATCCGAGGAAAGCGACTCATTCAGCGGCTAGCTTCAAATTCCACACTATAAGCGCCTAAAATAAGGTCAAAAAGTGGGGTATCAGCCAGTATTTCGACGCTTTTAAGGATTATTAAAACCACTGGTAACATCAAGAGTATGAAAATCAAAAAGAAACCGGTTCTACGGCAGCTACACAAGGAACTACGGATGAATTTCGCCAGGGAGGATGTTGCCTGTAGCAACGCATGGAAAAAGGTTGTCTTTTCAGATGAAAAAGGTTTAATCTTGACGGACCCGATGGTTACAACTTTTATTTTCACGATTAAAGAAAAGAAGATCTTATTTTGTCAAGACATCACAGTCATGCATCAGGTGTAATGGTGTGGGGAGCTTTCACCTATTATGCAACAATTGAATTGGAGTTTATAACTACAACAATGAAGGGAAATAGTTACAAATGCCTGCTGGAACGGGAATTTCCAAAGCTAAGGAATATTTTTGAACCTCTACCTTGTTTATTCTAATAAGACAACGACCCTATCTATACTTCCAGGGTAGCTAGAAGCTGGATTCAGTCGGAAAACGTTGGACTTTTACCATGGCCACCCTATTCACCCGGACTTTAACATCATCGAAAACGTTTGGGCTTGGCTATCTTGAAATGTTCATGATGCTGGTAGACAGTTTGAAGATAAGGACGTGTTGGTCGAAGCTAACTGCGATGCCTGGAGCCAGATTTTTATAGTTTTGTTCTTTTTTAAAATATTTTTCAAGTGGCCTCAATCAAGTGACGCATTTTTGATGTGTAAACATCTTAGAGCTAGGTATTAAGAAAAAAACAAACTCTCGGTATGGGTAAACTTGAAAAAGGAAAGACAAAATTACGGATACGCCACCATCTTGTTTATTTAGATTTTTAACTAATGGATGCGAATGGTTCGTGCATTGAATAGAGTAAATTGAGATAATGTGGTAAATGTTGGTAATGTGGTTGGGTATAGTAATACACCAACGACACCAACCAATCCAACGGTTTGTGCATTAAATAGTGTCGGAAAAATTATCATCATCATATAATTGTGGAAAATGCAGTTTTTTAAGGCATGGTGCAACTGTTATGATTTAAAGGTCTAAATTGGGTATGATTTTAAGAGTTGCCACATTCTCTAAAAGTACCTTTTTTGAAAGTGGAGGGTGAGGTTAGAAACAAAATTAAATACATATTTACGCTCAGCCCTGAATCATATGAAATAACATAACATGTTCGACGGGCGCCTTTGGCAACCTCATCAGTTTACTATATACTGTAAGCTCTAGTATAAACTATATACTACACTGATGTTTACACATCATCCCCTTGAGTCTCGGTACTCACACATTTTTTTATACCCATTTTTGAAGTCCATTCTTATAATTTGTGAAATTCCTGTAGAATTTCCAAATTACTCCTTTAAATTTATACTTTTTTATTGCAAAATAATGATTACGTACTCACATGTATCAAACAGTTCCAGGAAAAATATCTCCTACAGGTATTTATCGAGAAAAAACTTTTGTGAAAATAGTGGCTTCAAACAAGTGACAGGGAGTGTATGTGTCCTGTGCCATAAGCATGCTTAATAAACCACAAAATGCTAATTTGTGTTCCTGAATAAATGTTCTCACTGCTAAATTTTACAATAGTATACATTTTTGAAGAAAATTAAAATTTCTATCAATATTGATGATTAAAAAAAAATTAAACAAAATAAAAAAAGTTAATAAATAAAAATTTAAATAGATATTTATTTTACGAAATTGTTCTGAAATTTTTTCGGAGTACAGACTGTCTGTTAGATTTGAATACAAAATAGAACCGCATATAATGATACCTACATTACACACCGATTTAAAATAGCTCTTAACGGTCTTTAGTCCTTAAAAATTGTCGTTTCGTCCCGGCGGCGGCGCGGCGTTCTCACTTGGACTCTTTAGTTACACTTACATTACATACCTGCCATAGAAAGTTTTTTCTGACTTTTTCGCAAATGGATTTACGCTTTACCAAATTTATTGACAAACATAAAAGCTATAAAACCATAAGAAATTTACTCGTTAATTTTCAACAAAATACTTTTGTTCGCTTAGAAAATACAAGTATAACTTTTTTGGACTACAATTAAAGTACACAATTTGGACTACAATAGAATACAAATTCTAAAAAAAACCTGACCACGAGTAATTATTATCTGGGTGCACGAATTTAAAAAAATTTAAACAAATTCCCTTAGAAAAATAAAATTCACAGTATCTTCTTGCTGTGATTTTTATAAGAGTTGGTAAACATCAACCAGAATGTGTGTCTTAATACGGTATGACAGACTGACTGAAGAGCCCAGGCCCACTGTCATATCTGGTCGAAATACATTAATTTATGGAGTTGACGTCACTTGTACTTTATTAATTGACTTATATTCATTCACTCCACTTAAAACAGAAGTAATTTAAACATTATAATATTTAAATTTCTTCATCTTCATTACAGACAGAGAAACCCAAAAACAAAATAAATAAATTAATTTTGGTGGTGTGAAATTTCGTGAATTTACAATTCTCAACCGGATGGGGGGTTGGAATATAAGTATAAAATCAAAATTCTGTTTTCAAAATTTTGTGTTTAAAAATACTGTTTTTTAAAATTCTGGTTACACACAATTGAGGCTGTAAATGCAAAAGTGGCGTTACCCACCCTCTTTCAAATATTAATGTTATATTTTTTTTGGAAAGATTAGATATATATATAGATTAAATATATAATTTATCTCGCTAAGACAAAAATATGAGAGACAAAATAAGCCAATTTTTCAAAATAGGGTAACGCCACTTTTGCACTCGCAGCCTCAATTATGGATGAACAAAATTTTGTACTTTAAAATTCTGTTTTTTCAAAATTCTGTATTAAATAAAAAAAAAACGTTTTGATCATGTAAAAAAGAGATTCCCAAACATTCTTCTCTGTGTTTGCAAGAATGATACCTACAATTATTTTCTGCCGAATCCGGACGAATAAGACCCGAAGCACTTTTTCATGAAACTCTTGGAGGGTTTGTAGGAGGTATTAATCCTGACAAAAAAATATGTTTTTGACGAGGCTCAGAACAGAACCTAGAACTCCAGCCTGACGGTTAAACCGACTTATTTACTACGCCAGGGACCACTATTTTACTGCTTAATTTTAAAACGAGCATGATCAATATCTTACTACCCTGGTGAAAACGGTTCCAGCTTAGTTGGTTTTTGTCAGCAAAAGGGGAACCGCGAATCAAGATGTGTTCTTTTTAAGTTTTTTTTTTTTAAATGAAAACGTGTGTATTAAACAAGAATCACAGTATTTCCATGCGTCCCGTTATTATCTATAATTTAGTATTTCGAGTGTAAAATTGGCTATTGAGTATTTGCTTAAGTGACGAAACATATTCATCTAACTATAGATGTACATTTGACAATCAGAGGGCATAAGTTGTCCAGTTTAATTAAAAATCCACTATTTATACTTTATTTTCTCTTTTTTACCACTCTTTTTTTACGGTGCGAAATTGAGATAATAATTTTCATAACATTACGATGATAGAGAACGCGAAAAAAGTGGGTTCTGCAGTTCTGTCTGTTTGTCTGTCTGTACCTTAAACTGCAGCCTAAGGCACTGTAGCAATTTTCTTCAAACTTTGGACTTATGGTTTTTAGGTGATTCTAAAGAAGGAAAATTGAAAATTTGCTTAGCTGCAAAAATAACGATAGGTACATGCCATACAACCAATATACAAAAATTGATTTATTTAAAAAAAGCAACTTTAAAGGTTTTGAAAAAAAATCATGACTTACTATAAAGAAGCACGAATTTAGACAAATTCCCCTAGAATAATAAAATTCACAGTATCTTCTTGCTGTGATTTTTATAAGAGTCGGTAAACAAAACATCGACCAAAATTTGTGTCTCAGTAGGGTATAACAGACTGACTGAAGAGCCCACTGTTATACCTGGGTGAAACACAATTATTTCTGGAGTTGAGGTCACCTGTACTTTTTAATTGAATTATAAAGAATAAAGTAAATATTTTGGTAGAGGAAGAAATTATTTATAACGGTTATTAACAGTACCTACCATAAAATCGATTTTTTTATTTTCAAATTTTCCTTAACGACTTAACCGATTTCAAATAAATTTTTATAAATTTGTGTTTTTTTTTTTCTAGAAAATTCAATATCTTGAAAACGGGTAGGGTATTTTTTTTTTTAATTTCGTGTAAAATTGAATTTTAATATATATCTACTAAAAGTTTTGATTTTTTTTTCCATACATTAATATTTAACAAAAAAATCAGATGTCATACTTTTTTTTTGGCTCTAGATATTTTAAAAGTTTTTTTAAGCTATTTAAAAAAAGCATTATAGAAACCACATCTTTTGAGAAATTTAAAAAAAAAATCGAAACAGTTGTACGGCAGCTTAACGTTACAGATCAAAATTTAATACTTTCTCAGGAAATTACACAAAATAAGCTATGTTCCAAATTTGAAACATTTTGGTTTTAAGGTTCAAGTTCGATGTAAAATGAATGCTAAGAAATACTGACCAACAGACCGAAGGTTATAAATAACTATAAATGTTCAATGGACTTATAATAAAAAAATGTGCTAGTTATGTAGTGATTACATTTTTTTTCTATATTTTCTGCACTCATTCCATAAATATAAAACCTCCATTGATTTATCATAAACATATCCGGCGGCGGTTATCTGTAAAGACAGTAAAGTTTTAGCATAATCATTACATTCATATACATATTACATACTCATTATAAAAAATATAAACTCATTCTATTTATTACATGTAATCATAACAAAAATAAAATTTACCCATTAAATAAATAATATTTACTCATTACATAAATAAAATTTACTCATTTAATAAATAACTGTACTGTACTCATCACAATGGTCCGCTTATAGTTGTATGTAATGATTACAGTTTCCTGAATTTTACCAAGTATTTGTCAATGGTTTCTTTCTAAGCTTCGCTGTTTATCACACAGCTGGTTTCCGTTTTATTCTGAAACTTTATAGATTTATTTATTTAGAAAACACCTGAATTTGAAGTGATATCCTTGCAAGCATGCAATCATGCAGCTTCAATAATTCTGGCGCAAAATGCTCATGAGTTGATACTTGATACTTCATACAGTTTTCTTTTAAGATTCCGGGTGTATAGACTTTTCGTTTTTTTAAATTAAGTCTTTTAAATATTTGCTGCATACTTCTTAATACTACTGAATACACGTTGCCTTACACTCAATGCATAACTTTCCGTGATGATTAATGAATACTGCTTCATTAATATGGAATGAATGTACATTGATTGTACTCGGGTTCTTGGATTTTATTTCGTGAATACATAGTATCGGGTTTTTCAAGAAGTGCGCTACAAAAATAAATAAAACAAAAACTGTTTCGGATATCAATGAAATTCTTTATTCCTCTGAAAGGACGTTTGATGCCATTATGTATGGAACTCGATATCTTTTGCATGGCCACGACGGGCACGCTTGCAGAAGTCCAGACGCTGAACCCAATTTTCGACGGTTTTCAAGCATAAATCGGCCGATACTGCTCCAATTTCACGTTCGATATTCGTACGAAGTTCATCAATCGTCGCTGGCTTGTTGGCATAGACCATAGACTTGACGTAGCCCCACAGGAAATAGTCTAACGGCGTCAAATCGCACGACCGAGGCGGCCAAGCGACTGGACCATTTCGTGAGATAACACGTTCTCCAAACTTGGTTTCCAATAAATTGATTGTGACAGTCGCTGTGTGGCTTGTGGCGCCGTCTTGGTGGAACGACATGTCTTCCAAGTCCATATCATCCAATTGTGGCCAAAAATATTCGGTTATCATTGAACGGTAGTGATCCCCATTCACAGTAACGTGCCGGTCTTGATCATTACGGAAGAAGTACGGCCCAATGACGCCGCCGGCCCATAAACCACACCAAACTGTAATTTTTTCGGGATGCAATAATGACTCATGGAGTACGTGTGGATTGCTGCCTGACTAATACCGCATATTTTGTTTATTGACGAAGCCATTCAGACAGAAATGAGCCCTATCACTGAAGATGATTTTTCGATGAAAATCCGAATCATTTTCAAGTTGTTGCTCAGCCCAATTCACGAACATGCGACGCTTCTGGTGGTCAAGCGGCTTCAGTTCTTGCGTCAATTTAATCTTGTAAGGATGTAGGCCATGATCTTTTTGCAACATTCGCCACAACGACGTCACAGAGATGCCCAACGCTTGAGATCGACGTATGAGAGACACATTTGGGCTTTCTGCAACTGAAACCTCAGCGGCAGCAATATTCTCGACACTACGGGCACTTCTTTGTCTCACTGGCACGGAAACATTTTGTACTGTGCCTCCTGTGGATTCAAATTTTTCCACTAGACGCTCAATTGTTGAACTGCTAGGACGATAACGTAGCGCTCTTAACGTTGAGGCCACTGACTCCGATAAATTTTAGTAATTTCGACTCGTTGTTGGCTCGTATGTCTTTCCATCATAAAATGGCAAACCATACTGAAGAGAAATGTCATAAGAACGGCAAGAAATATGGCGCCGTTTGCTGTTCCTGTTGCTCTACTTTTGTAGCGTCCCTGTTGAAAAACCCTTTATATCAATGTCGACAAAAGTTACATTGAATCAATAGTGTCTGTATTCAATACATGAGGAAATAGATTGCTATAGATTTACTACATAAATGTTGACTCAGTCAGTAGTCGCTGAGAATATGGGATTCATTTGACATTTAAACTGAAATTTAACCAGCGCACTCAGTATATATCTGCAGCTTTTTTTGGTAATCCCATGCAATCTTTAATACATAGATTTTACATACAAATTTCTGTACTGAATGCATAATTATTTTTTGCTTTAAAAATGAGTGTCACCTTAATATTTAGGTACTCTTTTTAATATTGTCTATAAATTCACTTATTGATCGTTTACACATTACTACCTAACGACTTTTTAGCCAATTCAAACCTTGGGCTATATAAAACCACATACATAACTAGAATATAAATTTCACATCAAAATTAGGTACATGTGTATACGACGACGCGACGTACACGTAACCCAGATATGCCATTAATTTGCTGTTGTTTCAAACAATTAAACAACTTCTAAGGTTAATTATGTCTAAAAAGTCTGATATAATAATTATGGAAATATTTAAAACCATTAATTCAATCCAGTTAAATAAATGTGTGTTAATCCCACATCTGACACAGAGATAAGGTTGCAAGAAAATATTCAAAGCAAAAAATTATATTTTTTTTTCTTCACCCATCCAGTATTTTACACAAAAAAGGATTCATAATCAACGTTTTATCAAGACCTTAATGAAGTAAAATTGCTGGAATATTCTCTCCTTTTTTTTTGATTACCTAAGGCTTTTCAACTAGGGTCGTTAAAAATGTCCTTATCCTTTCTCCCGCGCACTCTATAAATGGTCGTGGTTTGTTATAAAAAAAAACTATACCAGGGTATAAATAGAGTGACTCAACCGCATAGGTTTTCAATTTTAATATTCAGTCCTTCAGAACTCAATTTTTGTTCATTTTTTTTTTTTTTAATTTTTGTGTTTTATTGGACTACTCTCTCATTTACGGTTGAAAGTTTTGCGACGTCATTTCGGTGGCTTCCCATTTAATGGGATCATATAATATCCTTTAAAGTTTAAGTGTGCAAATGGATGGTCTAGCTTTTATCATTGAACTCGGCTCAGCTGAAGGCTTTAGTTTCGCTCTCATTATTTTTGTTATATTTTGTTTTGGTTTTATGTTTGCGTGTTTGAGTTAACGGAGTTTCGTCTGACATCCATGAAATCCATAAATAATAACCAAAATGTATATTAATTATACATACCCAGTAGATATTCATAATGCATGATGGATGTACATATATTGCGTGTATGTGTGTTTGGTACAAAAAATGCCTTCAACGTTTTTGTTTTCAATTTAACAGTCTCGAGAGTTTGATACACTCGTTGCCTCTTTTATCTTTTATAATGTTATTGCGCAGGCAAGGACTCATTATCATTATCCTCGAGAAATGCAAGCTGTGCTAAGGTTTTTGTTTGAAAACTTGTAGCCCCATAGACGTTTTGTGGCACTAATCATTTTCACATTTGGAATTTTTAATTAATGAATTAAATTGCTGATGTTGCTTTGTAGCTTTTGCTGATGAGGCTGATGGTCTGGAGCTTAGGCAACAGAAAAAAAAAAAAACAGATCAACTAGAATACGAACAGTCAGTAAAAAAAAAATTGGATTAAAGGTTTTTTTGCTATTTAATTTATATTCGTAGGTATCTACTACTTCAATAGAGAATTTGAAGTGGTTTTAATTGCGTTTATTATA
This sequence comes from Melangyna quadrimaculata, assembly GCA_949320155.1. Taxonomy (NCBI): domain Eukaryota; kingdom Metazoa; phylum Arthropoda; class Insecta; order Diptera; family Syrphidae; genus Melangyna; species Melangyna quadrimaculata. The sequence continues at coordinate 169,585,663 of OX439485.1, read as the reverse complement.
TAAAATGTTGTGTCCAGAGATTAAAATCAAACTGGGTGGTGTGTGGTATTTTTTGTTGCTGTTGATGTTGTTGTATGGAAGGGAGGCTTGTGTGGTGGTTCCTCCTCCTGACAATAAACCAATTTGATGAGAGTGGTTCATTAAGTTTCTGTTTTAGTGGTTTTATTCATTTAGAATTTGAAATGTTAAATTACATTTTGAGCTTTGTTTATAAATTGTATATAATATATATGTACATATGTGTAGGTCCATTTAGTTTGATGGTGCCAAAATTAATTTATCGGCCTGTCATGTGTTTGGTTCTAATTAATTTTGGCTGTTTTTGCCAATATACGAGTATAGAATAGGAAATTAATACACCAAAGCCAAAGCCAACACACAAAAATTGAATCATTTTTCATTTTCAGATTATAAGTAGTTTTTTTTTATTGTTTTGATGTCGTTGTTTTGTATTTTACTGTTGATTAATTGAGGTTCATTTAGAGAATTTATTTGGGGTTTTGTTTAATTTAATATTTTCGTGCGGTTGTTTTAAGGAGGAGGATTTGGAATTGGAGCCTTTTATTATGACAATGAATAAATGTCTAATTATAAAATACTCTCAAGTAGGGGCTTTTGTGGTTTTTTTTCAATAAAAAAAAGTGACTCTAATGAAGTATTAAATTGTTGAAGCAGGTTGATGTGTAAAAGTTTTTAGTGGAGGGTTGGACTAATTGAATAGCTGGACTAGGTATTTTTTATGAAGAGGAATGACACGCATTCTTGGATAATTTTTATTACGAAAAATAATTTAATTTTCAGGAATGTAGTTATATTTATTCTTAAAAATTATTTTTTGTTGATAATAGAATATCTACTGGCTTTTTTTTAGTACACGCACTCAAGGGGTTTTGGTACCCTTAAATTGTTAAATTAAACACAGTGCGAGCGTTAGGAAAACAGGGATGGATTAAAGAGGAGATGCCGATGCACATTGGTTTTGAACCTTTGAATATCGAAATGGAAGGGAAAAATAGAGCCGAGTAAAGCATTCCACATTCGGGTAGTTCGGCTAAAAAAAGAATCTCTATACTTGACCGTACGTCCGAAGTTGGGCTCAAGGGTAAACTGATGTGCATTCCTGAAAGTACGAGTATTACGGTTAAATTCTTTTAGGGGCGGAATGCAACTGGCTATTTCAGTAGAGCACTGCTTATAAAAATAACGGTAAAACAACGAAAGACATGAAACATTGCGGCGGTGTTCGAGAGTTGCAAATGCTTCCGTTATATTTCTATCACCTATCATTTTCATAACTCTTCTTTGTATCCTATCCAAAAGACACAAGTGGGTTGATGGAGCACCTGCCCAAACATGGGAATTGTACTCGAGTTTTGGACGGATAAAGGCTTTATATATAACAGCCAGATCAGATGGGGTGAAAAATTTCTTGCATCGCCGTAGAAAACCCAAACACTTAGCAGCATTTTTGGCGACATCAAAAATGTGATCATTCCACACAAGGTGGTCTGTGATACACATACCGAGTACTGAAAGCTTTTCGGTTTCCACAATGCAAGTGCCACTCATGGATAGTGGCATGGGGGGTGGGTTTCGTTTGGACGACAGAAGACAGCATTGAGTTTTAGAAGCATTAAATTCCACGCGGTTTTTGATTCCCCATTGGACAATGCTGTCAAGATCAGAATTTAATGAGCTTATCATACGCTGCCGTTCGAGTTCCACATCCGAAGGACATAGATAAAAATAAAAAATAAATCGGGTGGCACAACGGCTCATGAAGAACCAGGGCCTAGTGACTAACAACTCGCAAACATTCCTGCGTGCGCCTTTCGACAGGAATGGAAGGGACCTACAATTTTATGCCGAATCCGAACGGCTAGACTAGAAGCACTTATTCGTGACAAGTGATACTCTTGGAGGATTTGTCAATTCCTCGCAAGAGGCAGTAGCCCTGAAAAAAAACTTTTTTGTTTTTAGGTGGACGAGGCTGGGAAGCGATCCCAGACCTCCAGCGTGACAGTCGAACGCACTAACCATTACGCTACGGGCTACTACAGGAAGGACATAGATATGAATCTAAAAACGAATATGAAAAGCTGAGGGTACTGTCGTCAGCGAAACAGTTTAATGGATTAGAAGTTTCAGATAAAAGATCATTTATGAAAATAAGGAAGAGAGTCGGGGACAAAACGGAGCCCTGGGGTACACCAGCATTTATTTTGTGGTTTTCAGACTTGAAATCCATAGTACAATACAACTTGTATGGAGCGGTCCGAAAGGTAAATTCTAATCCAACGAAGAAGAGATTCATCGATACCAAATGCGCGTATTTTCGATAAGAGAGCTTGATGCCAAACTCTATCAAATGCCTTAGAAATATCAAGCGCAATAATCTTACTTTCTCCAAAACGATGTAAAGATTTGTTCCACTGTTCGGTGAGATATACCATCAGATCACCAGTGGACCTATTGCTTCGAAAGCCGTACTGCCGGTCATTAAGAAGCTTTCGTCCTTCGAGATATTTCTTGAGCTGAAAATTGATCAGCGTTTCCATGACCTTGGAAAGAAGGGACGTAAGTGCAATTGGTCGATAGTTTGAAGGTGAAGAAGATACGCCTTTTTTAGGGACTGGCTGGACAAATGCTGTTTTCCATCCACTCGGAAAGAGACCAGTAGAGTAAGACAGATGGAAAAGCTTACGCAGTGGTTTTGCCAGCGTTGAAGAACACCTCTTCAGAACAATGGGAGCGATACTATCCGGGCCAGCGGATTTGTGTACATCGAGATTCTTTAGAACTCTAGCAACTGCACGAGTGCGAAAGATTTGTCCCATAAAATCATTTACGCTTTCAAGTACAGGAGGAGTCATAACACTTTCGGGCAGCGTCGAATTAACAGCAAACTGTGCTGAAAGCAAATTGGCTTTATCTTGCGAGCTGACAAAAGGAGTATCATTGAAGACGAGCGTTGGAACCGAGGACGAGGTGGTATTTCGTATGTTTTTTACAAATGACCAAAAATTTTTACTACCTTTGGGACATTGTAGTATTTTTTGCCGTAATTTTTGATCATGTAAAAATTTGGTTCTTCGAATATGAACGTTACAGGTCTTTCTAGCTTGTTGAAACTTTTTCCGGTTTTCCTCAGTAGGGTTGGCTTTATAACATCGGAAGCTTACTTCTCTAACCCTAATAACCTCTTTACAGCTCGAATCAAACCATGAGTTTTCTTTGGGTTTGATAGATTTCACCCTATTCGGGATAAAATTTCTCATTCCACAAAGAATTACATTTGTGATCATATCTGCACTGGCGTCTACGTCACTATCGAGGAAGCATAGTGACCAGTTAAAGTTACTGAAGAAACCGTTGAGACCGTCCCAGTTGACTTTCTCGTATTGCCAAACGGTTCTCGTTGGTGCTTTCTCTTTAACTGAATTTTGTTGGCACGAGAAATTAGCAGATATGACACAATGGTCTGACGAGCCTGGAGGCGATGATACACAAAAAGTGTATTTATCAGGGTCAGAGGTAAGAAACAAGTTAAGGGTGTTGGCAGATTGACCTGTAACATCCGGTATTCGAGTTGGCTCGTCAACAAGCTGAGTCAGGTGGTTCAACTCAGCAAAGAGCTCAACATACCTTCCTTCGGGTGTTGTCTGACCCGAAAAGCGAAGCCAACTAGAATTGTGTACATTGAAATCGCCCGCAATGACGATTTCAGTGTGAGGATAATGGGCAACAATTCTTAGGATGGAGACGGACAGATCATCAAATTCGTTAAAAGTTGAATTTCTGTCCAGATTTGGGCTCCGATAAATAAAACAGGAATGAATGTTGTGCTTATTGACCGTAAATTTGAACCACATGAAGTTAAAATTTGTGTTTGAGCACAAACCATATTGTGGTTGAAGTTGGTACGCAACATCATTTCTTATGTAAACGGCAAGACCATGACGGGAAAGAATAATGGCACCAAGTTATACCCAAATAAATTAAATTCCGAATGATCAGAATTTTCCCCTATCAGAGTTTCACTCAGTGCCAAAACAGCTGGCCTGTTTTTTGCAGTGTGAACATATTTGGCATAAAAATTTCTCTAAGCCCACGAATGTTGCTGAAATCAACTCTAAAACTACCAACCATTTTGATTCTCTAAGCTAAATCCTTTTGAGCACCTAATATTTTGGTCTGTTTATTGACTTTTTTTTTGAATTAGTGGTGGTGGAGTAATTTCAATAGAAGACAATGTTTTTATTTGTTTTTGCAAAACATACATTACATACATTATGATGTGATTTTGGGAACTAAGTAATAAAAAAAAAAAATTTCGGGTGCAAATTTTTAGAACTAAATAGGTATAGGTAGTTAATTCAAATACTTTAATTTTTGAATGATTCATGTGTTATCTATTTTACCAAATTATTTATAGAGACGCTATATAAAACAAGAAAAAAGGAAACTAATAAAATCCACAAACAGGCTTTTTGTTTCTTAATTATTGGAACCAACGCCTAAAACAACCGGAGAAAACAAATGCCTGACTACCTATTATACTTAATCAAGACGCAATTTTTATTAAGTTCAGTCCAACTTACATCAATTTTACAGCGAAAATCGATTGTGAACTATGTCAAACCCAATTAGAATTTCTAATCAAGAACTGTCGGAAATTTGATTTACCCGTTGTAAACAAAACGAAACGCCAATTTTTAAGGACTTAAGGTCGTTAAAAGCTATATTGAATCAATAATTCAACAAGTCCAATTAAATAATGTTAAGTCTTCTACTTGGCTGATTTATTTCCAGTAGTATATAGAATTTGAAATTTGTATTATAAAAAACACTCATATGTTATACTTAATGTTCGAAAAAGTTAGTTGGCTAACGCCCAAGCCCAAGGAAATCGCCCAAGCAGAAAAACCATCTAGTTTTCGACAAGGCACTAGAGAGTGTTTTATATAGATTATGGCAAAGGGATAGCAAGGGTTAGAAAAGGCTAGAACATGGGCCTTGGCGATTATGAATCCTTTTGCCTCTTCACGCTAGAAAAAAGTTGACTTTATGTGCGGGACTTATCCCGCGATCTTCTGCTTGACAGCCCATTGCGCTACCCACTGGGCTAACTCGCTAAACAAAAATTAAATGCGAAATTGAATAAGTTTCATACTCTTCTGTTTCATAACCATATTGTATATGCAGAATAGAGCAAGATTTTATGTATGCTTTTTATGTACGAGCAGAAGAACTTAGAAAAGCTTTTCTGTTCTAACTTGTCTGACGTTTCTCACAAATCTGTGCTGAAGAAGACAAAGGAAGGAGAGAAAAAAGCGTCGTATGATAATGAAATTAAATGGTGCTTATAAATGTTTTGTTTTTGGTGTACAAGAGACATTCCTGATGGGGTACCGTAACATGTCTAACAAGGTTTTACTAGGGAGGGCCTCACGAGTGTTTTAAAAAATGTCCCTCGTCTTAATTTTCGGTACCGAAATCCAGCAAAGGCTTGTTAAGTATCTGACAAGTTTTCCTCGTCTAGGTTTTCCCTACTGAAAACTTACTGGGGCCTTGCCCAAACTAGACAGAAACTTAGAATTTTTCGGACGGTTTTTTTCTATCAAAAAAGTAAGAATAACTCTACAAATTTAAGAAGCATCTATGTATGTAGGTACTGTGGAATTTTACAAGCTGAAATAATAATTTTAGATTTCGTCCCCGGTTCTTCCCAGAGAAAGGATATTATATAGTTGAAAGCCTCTCCAAAGAAATGACAGATACATATATACTTGATTACATGGTTTGCTAAAATTTCAAATTTTGACTTTATTTAACTAAGTATAATTTTTCTTTCTGGGCTGTTTTTCATAGAAATGATTAGTACTACAGTATGAACTTGAAGTATAAGCTACCATTATAGTATAGTCCTGCCTTCAAGTCCTAAGTATAGATGTTTTTAATTCCAGATTAAAAAAATGCAGTACCAATTATAAAACCAAAGCCTGGATTCAATTTTTTAAAAAATTCATCATTATTTATAGATTAATTCATATTCATTAATAAATAAACAAAACCAAGCACATATCAATTAATTTCTGAGTACCTATAAAAATCTGCAAAATCAAAAATCAAACAAATTAAATATGCACCAACCGCATTTACCAACAAAAAGACTCTACATTATACTATCCGAGGATGTTGATGGAGGTGCATTGCATAAACGATTGTTTTTAAATCATAATGTTTGCAGGTTTTATAATCATCAGCGAGAAATTCATTTCAATGGTAGCGCCGCATATCCATTAAAAATTATATCACGGGGATTTAAAACTCGAATGTCAATGATGGAAGAGCGAGCGAGTCACTCAATTATTTGTGGGTTTAATGAGTTCAGTGCAAATAAAAGATGAACCCGAAAATTTTCGGAAACATCAATAATAAAAGAGAAAATCAGAGAAGAAAAACAAAAAAAAAAAACAGCAATTGTTTTAAAATTGAATTGCTTGCTCTTTTAAACGACTTGAATAACTTTAAAAGGTAAAGGTAGGTGTTAATTTGCATGATTTTTTAAGAATTGGTTTAAAAATCAGTTGTCGGTCTTTTGAATATTCATCAGCATTATATTAAGCGGGTGAGACCTACTGTTACAATAGGGGTATTCGTGCAGCGATGTAAAACACTAGATAAGTTTACCATTTGCGTCAGTTTAACATTTGGTTAATGAACTGTCCAAATTTGTATGGGAAATGATTTACACAAATTGGTTAAAATTCCCTAATGAATTTGATTAGGAAAATAATTTGGTAAAATTAACCAAACGTCGTTTGTGACTTTAGAACTAGGCCCGTTCAGAAATATGATATATGTATATGATATCTCAGAGAACTAAAAAAAAACTCTGACCGTGTTCTGTAACTATCGAATCGCGAATATTAAACGCGATACTTACGCCTAAAAAACGACTATAGTCGTCCATCTTACATTTTGTATCGTTCCGAGATATTCGGTTCCTATTTCGCGTTGGTTCAATTCTGTATGAATACCCACTGGCGGACTAAGGTAGGGGCGGGGTGCCGGTCCGCCCAGGGCCTCCGGTATCCGGGGCCCCCCAAATCTAATTCTAATAATTGTACATTACACAGGTATATATTTATTTATTTTTTGGACGAGAGCACTCATTCCACTCAATAAACATTTATGTAATTACATATTCTATAAAGACATATATGTACTTGTAGTAGCCCGTAGCGTAATGGTTAGTGCGTTCGACTGTCACGCTGGAGGTCTGGGATCGCTTCCCAGCCTCGTCCACCTAAAAACAAAAAAGTTTTTTTTCAGGGCTACTGCCTCTTGCGAGGAATTGACAAATCCTCCAAGAGTATCACTTGTCACGAATAAGTGCTTCTCGTCTAGCCGTTCGGATTCGGCATAAAATTGTAGGTCCCTTCCATTCCTGTCGAAAGGCGCACATAGGAATGGTTGCGAGTTGTTGGTCACTAGGCCCTGGTTCTTCATGAGCCGTTGTGCCACCCGATTTATTTTATTTTTATATATGTACTTGTACATAATATACAAAAATCGATGTTTGTTAGTACGTTCCATATAGACTCGAACTGACAAGACCGATATTGATGAAACTTTCAGGAAATCTTCAGATTAGCCCAACTGGATCAACAGAATTTTTGTTTGGTTAAAGTAAAGTGTTTCCTATACAAAGCAGGGGGTCGGTCGCCAGTTTTGAATTTGTTTTCTATTCATTGGTTTTTGCACTTTACATGTTGGTTGGTATGCCTATAAATGCTAATGTGTTGTCCTTATTTCGGTGCCCCTTCTAGTAGCACTATTTTCTCAATATTTTCTTCGCCAAAATGTTTTGTTGTATAATTTCCCGGAAAAGTTTACAAGCTACGTTTAAGAACACATTTTGCTAAAGTTATGACATCAAATTGAAGGGGTAATCGGAAACCCCTATGGAAATCTGCAGGGCTCTGTAAAATAACTGCAAAAATAGGGCATAAATGTTTGCCTCACTTGATTGAGCCCTCTTCAGAAATCTTTCAAAAAAAGACAAAATTTAAAACAAATATTTAATTTTGTATATACAGGGTGTCCCATTAACAATGGTCCAAACTGAAATTGGTGATAGGCCAGGTGATGAACTATCAGAATTTGGTAACTTTTCCATACCGAATCACAGCGGTTCTCGAGTAACGGCTATTTTTAGAAATTTGAAAAAAATTGAACTTTGAACCAGTTTTTTGCTCACCCTGTCCATAATTGATTTTTGTTTTTTACAAATTTTGCATTAAAAAATTCACATATAGTTTTTCTAACTTTACTGAGTAAAATATTTTTGATTGGCATCGCCATTTGCCTACAAATCATTAGTTAATATTGAACTTTGCCAAAATTAATTTTTGACCTCAGTCTTCTGATGAGCCCCCTGAATAAAATTCGTATGGCTCAATACAGGTTTTATATTTCAAAAATTGCCTACTTTGCTGTAGTTTCAGGAAAGGTATTAAACTTGCCAAAGCTATGTTTAAATAGACAGTTATAAGCGTTTGAACCCAATCAAACAGGTTAAAAATCAAACAAAAATAAAACATTTTTGTTCAAATATTTCGATAAAATTAGAATTTCACTTCAAATATAACTCCGAAAGAGCTGAATTTTGGTGGATATCTTCGTTTTGATGTCTTACGCATTTCTTTAATAAATACCTTAAATTTTGACAAGGACTTTTAATTTTCTGTGGTGAAAGAGTATCAATCCAGTATATTTGAAAATTTTTCGAAAACCATCAGGTTTTTTAAAAAGTTTCTTTGGAAAACATGTAGCTTATAAAATTCTACAGAAAAAAGATTAACTCCTTTTTTTCGTTGGAGCAAGAGATTTTGAGAAAACGGGGACAAAATGTGTTTTTATACTTTGATGTGGTATTTTCCACACCGTTGCATTTGCGCACATTTGTCTCAAAATTTATTGGTCTAACGGAAAAATGTATCCTAATAGTTTTTTTTAGAATGCTATAAGCTACAAGTTTTCCAAAGACACTTCTTAAAAAACCTGATGGTTTTCGAAAATTTTTCAAAAATACTGGATTTTAACGCTTTCACCACAGAAAATAGAAGGTCCTTGTCCAAACTAAAGGTATTTATTTAAGACATCAAAACAAAGATCTCCACCAAAATGCAGTTCTTTCGGAGTTATATCTGAAGTGAAATTCTAATTTTATCGAAATATTTGAACAAAAATGTTCTATTTTTGTTTGATTTTTAACCTGTTTGATTGGGTTCAAACGGTTATAACTATCTATTTAAACATAGCTTTGGCAAGTTTAATACCTTTCCTGAAACTACAGCAAAGTAGGCAATTTTTGAAATATAAAACCTGTATTGAGCCATACGAATTTTATTCAGGGGGCTCATCAGAAGACTGAGGTCAAAAATTAATTTTGGCAAAGTTCAATATTAACTAATGATTTGTAGGCAAATGGCGATGCCAATCAAAAATATTTTACTCAGTAAAGTTAGTGAAACTATAAGTGAATTTTTTTATTGCAAAATTTGTAAAAAATAAAAATCAATTATGGACAGGGTGAGCAAAAAACTGGTTTAAAGTTAGATTTTTTTCAAATTTCAAAAAATAGCTGTTACTCGAGAACCGCTATGATTCGGTATAGAAAAGTTACCAAATTCTGAAAGGCTATGGCCTGGCCTTTCACCAGTTTTGGTTTGGACCATTGTTAATGGGACACCCTGTATAAAAAAATTATTTCAATATTTGTTGAGTATGGCCACCATTTTGTGACAAAATCTCTATATTAGAAGGCTTAATTGAATGATTCAGATTTCGTTTAAATAATCAAGACCAATCAAGACCTAGTCATCACTGAAAGCTTCTATTAAGACGTCATCATCTTCAAAATGTCTACTGAGTTCAAAAACTTTGTTGAAGTAGCCAACGCAACGTTTTCAACGAAGTTCAAGCCAAGTTTAAAGGGCGGTCCCGGTAAAAGTTCCATTTTTGTATTCTAAATCTAGATTTTACCTGACTTGGAAGTGTGGAAAGGGGCGCAGCCTTGTTGAAACATCGAATGTACAAGTCTAAAAATATCAGTAAGTTTTGGAAAAACACGCTCCAGCAAACATTTATTATATTTTCTATCACTGTTGTAGGTCTAAATTTCGATTCGAGATCGCCATATTGGGCTATAACAAAGAATATAAAGTTACCAAGAAGTATTATCTGCATCTGAAAAAGAAGAATAAAACAACCAAAACAAAAATATTTGAGAGAAAAGCTCTAACTCATACAATCTTGCCAAACAACACATACAATGTTTATAAGGAGATGGGTAGGTATAATAAGGACAAAAACGCAGGCTGTGTCACTGTGTGTGGTATATCATTGTAAAAGCGCTGAGAGAATTATCGAAAAGCCCATAAAAAAGCAAAAGCTCTGAGAGCGTTAAAAAACTTTGTAACTTGTTTTCAGTTTGGTTGATTTTTCTCGGCATAAGGTTTAAAGTTTTTTGAACGCATTTATGTATTTTTACTTTTTCTGCTTCCGTAAAAGTTTTTCTAAACTTCATCTTTACTTAAAGAATACAAAATATAGCTTTTAACCCTTTCTTTAAAATTTGTGTTTAGAAAAAATCCATTCCGTTAAATTTGCAAACGCGAAACCCACCGTTGCCTCAATCAAGTGACACAACTTTTTATACCTTTTTTTTCAGTTCATTAACAAAATCCGTGATATTTCTTTAAATATTCCAAAGTACTCTTTAGTTTTGCATCTTTATTTTTGTAAAATATGTATGTTCCCACAACTAGTAAATTTATTTTGAAACACAATTTGTTAAGTAGATATCTATTGTATGCAATATAAATAGCGAATAAAGATTAGAATAAAGATTGTATTATAATTACTATGGATTATGTTTTCTCTGTCGTAAAAGCTGACGTTATTAAAGACTACAAAAATATCTGATCATACAAGGGGCCCCATTTAGCATTGCGGCCGCGGGCCTCCAACAAGCTTAGTCCGCCACTGTGAATACCCTTAATGTTTTTCTGAACGTGTGTAAGCTTTCACTCAAAATTAAATTTTGGTGAAAAATACATCAGAATTAAACCATGATTTTTATCGGCGCTGCTCCCAAAAAGATTATTGCGTATGGTGTAAGCAAGAGGATTTATTGAATGGTATGGTATGAATAAAAAAGAACACGTTCCCACAGCTATTGATTCATTGAAAATCAAAGTAGGTGCTTAAGAAAATCTATGTTTCTAATGTTTTTACCATAATAGCAAACGGAGCACCTAGTCGGAAAAGTTGAGTTTTTCATACCCCTCTTTGACTAAATGTTATGATTAGAAAAATTAGTACCTCGTAGCGTAATGGTTCGTGAGTTTGACTGTCACGCTTGAGGTCTGGGTACTCTTCTCAGCCTCGTCCACCTATAAAAAACTAAAAAGTTTTTTAGGGTTACTGCCTCTTGCGAGGAATTGACAAATCCTCCAAGAGTATCACTTGTCACGAATAAGTGCTTCTCGTCTAGCCGTTCAGATTCGGCATAAAATTGTAGGTCCTATCCATTCCTGCCGACAGGCGCACACAGGAATGATTGCGAGTTGCTAGTCACTAGGTCCTTGTTCTTCACGAGCCGTTGTGCCACCCAATTTATTTTATTTTTATTAGTTTGACCAAAATTCTGTACAGAACGCGTATATACAATAAATCCACTCGCTAAATTTTCTGTCGAATTTTAGATAACTGCCACAATTTTAACAAATTTCTTTTGGGAGAATCAGTTGATATCTTTTTATTAATATATTTTGGAAATTTGGAATTTTAAAACCCAACCTCGAAGACAAATAATATACATATACCTACACTAAATTCTAGAAAATTAATTGAAATGTGTAGGTACTTAACTAATTGACGTTAATAGATCGAAATCAGAAAATTACCTATTTGTTTAATTAATTAACTGAACATATACAATGGATTGAAATATTTGATTACCTAACTTATCTACGTAAACATTTTTTGAGGGCCACCAGTTGAAACAAAATATTGTTTAAAGATAACCAACTAACTGGGAGCAGTCTGGGCCTTTAAATAGAAACAAAACAAATGCCTAGCTATGTACGAAAATTGTTTGACTAAGGATTTATTTTTGATAAAAAGACCAAAACCCATAAATTGTATATAGAGAAACAGAAGCTTGAATTTTGTATTTAATTCTACAACAGAAAAAGCTTTATTTTGTTTTTACTTCAAATCAATAGATTTATTGACAGAATTTTTTCGCTCCCATTAAAAACAAATACAACCGACAAATTACTTCAACACTCTCTACATTGTTTGTGAATCAATTTTTTATTACAAATGGTACCAAAGTTAATATAGGTATAGGTACAACATTCAAGGTTTCAAAATTGTTGTTTTGTCAACCCCTTAAACCTCAACCTGTACCTACATATCCGACAGTCAAAAATGCTACAAATGTATAAGGTACATTCGTACAAACATAACTAACAAAACTTATGCATTAGAGACCATCAACAATTCAGAGGAAAAAAGTTAAAAAAAAAAAAATACAAAAAATATTTTGCGTGTGTCCCTTGAAAACATTTTTGTAACTCCATATTTTAGTTTTTTTTTTTTTTTATTTCTTTCTTTTGATACACATACCAACCCACAAAAAATAATATAGGTAGGTAGGTACCTTGGAAAATATTCGTGTCAATAGATCTGACTGATGTTGTTTGTACGAGCATAATATACAAGGTAAAAAGTAAAAGCAATAAAATAAATGTTAAAAAAAATGTTTGCAATTTCGATAACAAAGGTTATGACCAGAAAAAAAATGAGCATACCGATACCATACAAAAATGTTATCCTTCGTGTAATAATCGAGTGATGAAGTTTTTCGTTTTAGCTAAGTTTTTTTTTTTACTTTATTTTGTTTTTTTTTTTTTTTTTCTTCAATTTCACAAATTGAGAAAATAGAATTCAGCAATAAGAACGAAACGACACAAAGGACAAACTTATATATACAATAAATGTGTGTATAGTAGGGTGGAGTGATAATTTTATTCTTAGAAATTCAAAAACATACCACCCGCAAAAGTTGTATATGGCTCTTAAGTACATTTTAAGATATTTTATTATTTTTTATTTTGACCGCTAGGGGTCCGAAGCAAGAAATCTGTTTTTTTTTTTTTTTTTCATTTTACTTTTTTTTCAGTGTAGCAGGCATTATACAGCTTAGAAATGTATGACGGAATTTAAGATGATCCTTTTATCTAACAAAATGTACTAAGTCACTTTAATGTGCGACGTCATTTTTTCAAATATTTTGTACTTGACAACATTAAATAAACTGTTTTTTTACATAACAATATTTTGAAGGGACCAATTTGGGTCCCCTTTTTTTAATGTTTTTTATGTAATTCAAACAAAAGCTAATTGCATTTCACTCATTTATATATTTATGTACCAAAGGGTATACGAATAGCTCTTTGTTTTGAAAAAAAGCGTAGTTTAATTAAGTATTTTTGTGTGCAAGTGATATAAAAACATTCTAACTCGATTTGTAACTACCCAACTTCATACATCTCCTGGGATTTTTGTTTCCATAATTTAAATCAAAATGTATACTCCATCAACAAAATTTGTCAAATAAATGGAGGTGAAAAATTATGTATATGTATGTGTTACCGACTTAAGTAGATATTTCGACCAAATTACCTATGGAATATAGTTTAAAAAAAATACGATATTTTTCAGTCCCAAAAGTTTATTTTCGAGAAAACTATTTAAAACACAACAAGAAAAGGACTGCAATTCTTAAAACTCCAATCATCAGAAGAATACCACATTAAAGCTGAAGTGCTTTAATTTTAGGTTCTGCTTTTGTTCCTTCCAAAGAAATAAAATTAAAAAAGAGCGCTCCTTGATCAAAAGATCTAAACAAAAATTGCAAATTGGAAATTGGACGATTCTTTTGTCACTCTTCTTGTAGTTTTGATCACGAACCTCTTATTAAAGTGTAGAAGGTGGCAAAAAGTTTCATAATATCTCATAGGCAACTTCTACAATTTTTACAGCCATCTTGATGATATCGATGGTATAGATCAGTCAAATATTGCTGATAGAAGTTATATAAGAAGTAGGTAGAAATCAAAATCAAGGACGCAATTGTCTCAGGTCTCAGATCGGAATATTTTGGGGCTCTATCTTTACGGTCGCAAAGATTTAAGCCAAATTTCATTAGAACCTGACTTCAAGTACTTTAAACAATACTAGTAGGTGACTTAGTTGCTCGAAGCTTTCAACTTCAAAATTTCTCTTTTGAATCCGAAAAATATCTAGAGCAAAAAGATCGGCATTAGATTGAAAACGACGTTTCGCCGAACCTCTATTAATCATGGAACTTATTCAAGAAGACCTTCGCTCAAATTTATAGTAGCGTTCAGGAAAAGTAGATCAGTTGCCTGAACAGGATTCCTCAGTGAAAAATATCAGTTTGGCTGTCAAAATACTGAAGAAAACAATTTTTAGATTCGCTTGCTTAGCTTTTGACGGAGCAAAATCTCCGATATCTCTGTTTCGTGAACGCGCCTTATTATAAAATTATTAAGCAGCTACTTTTGAGAAGAACTTTGTTAATGAAGAAATAAAACAAAATATTCTTACAATTCAATAACAATTAAGTTTTCTTATAGTAACCATAATAGTTTAATAATTCTCAGACTTGTTTTAATAGCCTTTAAGCCATATAAAGGCTGGTAAATCGTTTGATCTCAACAATAAATACGTATGTTAAACTAATAGAAAACTTTTAGTTGCGACACCTGGCGGTCAGATTAAAAATTACAAAAAATATTAAATCGCGCTAAAGGACTCCACGCAACTTTTTGGATGATTTTTGTTCAAGCAAAGTTTTTTCCAGTTTTTAAATGTAATGCGCGACCCCTAGCGGTCGTTTTTAAAACTAAAACAAAACAAATTATAAAAAGAACCCAATACAACTTTGATCGCTCCACCCTAGTGTATAGGTACCTATATTTTCTTTATAAAATAGGTTATTGTGCCGTATATGATGCAACACACGTTTATTGTTTTGCTGTTTCTTTGGTAAAGAAGGAGAAGAGTTTGAGAAGTTTATACCTACTGTAACCATACCCTCATCAAATACCTACTTCTTAGTTTTAAGACAAAGTTTACTTTGCATGCATGTTTTCTGGCGATACGTAATGCTGCTACAAACTGATTTAAATTTGCTTTTATGGGGATGTTAAATAAAGGGCTGTGCAAAAAAAAAATTGGATACAATTTTAAGACATATTTTTCATCATTTCAAAAATAAAAATGGCGCACCCACAGTTGGTGATCTTAAGCTGTAATTTTGAAAAACTTTTTTTATCCATTATCTCGAGAAAAACAAAAGCATGAAATCCAAAACTAGCTACAGACCTTTTGCGAGATAATCAGTTATCCCTAAAATATTCGCGACGTTAGACTTAAGTATAAGCCGATTATCAAATTTGTTATTATAGTTCTACTTTTTAAATTATGGAAACTGGGATTAAACAATTTTTAATATGACTGCAATCTTATTTATTCGAAAGACCTTACTCGAAACTTTTCAGCGGTCGGTAGTCGAATAATTTTGAAATTATTTATGGATTACCACACATAATAAATAAATAAATCGGGTGGCACAACGGCTCATGAAGAACCAGGGCCTAGTGACTAACAACTCGCAACCATTCCTGTGTGCGTCCTTAGACAGGAATGGAAGGGACCTACAATTTTATGCCGAATCCGAACGGCTAGACGAGAAGCACTTATTCGTGACAAGTGATACTCTTGGAGGATTTGTCAATTCCTCGCAAGAGGCAGTAACCCTGAAAAAAAAAACTTTTTAGTTTTTAGGTGGACGAGGGTGGGAAGTGATCCCAGACCTCCAGCGTGACTGTCGAACGCACTAACCATTACACAACGGGCTACCACAAGGTAGCCATTTAGTCACTGTTCTTTTTATTTCATTTTCTAATGAGAATGTTTTAAGTGTCTATATATTAACTGTCGGAGTGTCCAACTATTGTTTTTATGTGGTCGATGTAACAGTCTTTATTCTTCAAGAATTTTAAGATGCAAACCTACAGTGTGATCATAGCTTGCATAATATTTATCTACGCAATCAATTTTTTGTCTGAAAATCAATAGAGGGATCCAGGAAGTAAACTATACAGTGTGATATGCAAACCAATAACAAAAAGCTTTAACGTTCATGTTAGGTCAAAACAAGAAAAAATATAAGGCTGACCACGTGATGAGACTCTGCGAGACTTTTGTAAGTCTCGTCTCGGTCTCGTCAAAATCGAAAATTTTAAGTCTCATCTCGGGACTCTGCGAGACTTTTGTAAGTCTCTTCTCGGTCTCGTCAAAATCTAAAATATTCGGTCTCGTCTTGGTCTCGTATAATTAAGTCTCGTCTCGGTCTAGTCTCCGAAAAATAAGATTTCCAGCAAACTTGTTGATTATTGGAACGAAATATTTTCTCGGTCTCGTCATGCAAGACCGAGGTCGAGACCGAGACTTTTCTCGTCTCGTGGCCAGCCCTAAAAAAACATTAGCGAAGAAGGGTGTCTTTTTTCCTCCGTTTAGACGGGAGGAGCAATCTTCTAAGAAATTTACCTGAATTTAAAAAAAAATATCAAAAATAAACATGGGCGAAACTTCCAAAATGATGCCATAAATTTTTGCAAGGACCAAAACCCAATCTTTTGCTTTGTTTTTAAATAATATATTTTTTTATCATTTTTGAAAGATTAGTTTTCAAAATCAATTTTTTGAATAATATGACTTTTTGAAATAAATAAATTTGTTTGGGAAATTGTATGTAATTAAGATCCGTTTGCATAAACGAAACATACATATTTAAGTTAAAAATAAATGCTTATGTTCTACCTTTTCCTCAGCATAAACTGTCACATAAGTTCTATGTTGAACTTAAATACTTTAGTTTTGTTTTAGCAAATGAGCCTAAGTACTCTTTTGGATTCTAAGCTTCGATGCTGGTGCTAAATTTAAGTCTAAAACGGAAAACCAGATGGCTATTGGACTTTTACTTTTTTTAAATATAAAACAATAACAAAACCGGCATCTTCATAAAGACAAGAAGAATCGGCTAGATAAATGATGTCAGCCTTTGCTGCATTATTTTTATTAGGATTTAGGCTTCTTAATTTTTATATTATGAAAGGTAAAGATCCTAGAACAATTTGGTTTTCAGTTTTTGACATACAAGAGTATTGAATAAAAAAAAAATAAAAAATACAACTTAAGAACGTTCAACTAAATAAGTTTAAAAGAACACATAATTTTCTTCATTATTTTGGTTTTAAAAACTTATTTTTCGAAAATTATTTACTACCCGTGCAGAAAAACAATCTTGTTTTCAACAAGGCACTAGCCAGTCTAACATAGATTCTAGCAAGGGGCTAGCAGGTGTATGCAAAGGCTAGAACAAGGGCCTTGGCGATTATGAACCCTTTTGCCTACAGTATAGAACGTGATTTTATGTACTTGCTTTTTAGGTAGAACAACTTAGTATGAGAGTAAATTGACGGTAGCTTCGGATGCTTCGCATGACAGCTGGAGTGGCAAAGCGTGATCATATAAGAAGCAAGAGAATCCGAGGAAGCCTACACGTCAAAAATACCATTTTGGACAAAATACAGCATGACCAACTTAGCTGGTATTGTCAAGTACAAAGAAGATGCCATGAGAACCCAGTTCAAAAGGCAATAGCACAAGACGTTCCAACACTATCGCGGAAGAAAGGCAGGCGCAAAAACTCCAGGACGAAACAAACGCAACGACACCTGCATTTAGTTGGCCTCAGACATGGAACAATCCAAAACCGGGAGGCCTGTCGACGTTTTCTGAGGTCAACCCGGCGAACCCCACATTTGGAACCTTAGGTGAAGCAGTTGAGTGGGAGAGGTGTGGTCCCCCTCGAGATCATGACAATCGCCGGCCGCCGGTTAAATGAAGAAGAAAAAGGTAGAACAACTTTGGTTCTTACAGAGTTCTTACACCCAAAGTAAAAAGTTTAATATGAAAAAGAAGAGAAAAGAAAGAGAGAAAAAATTTTCCTATGATACTGAAATTGCATGGTGCTTATAAAATATTTGATGTTGGTTAACAAGAGACTTTCCTGATGGGGTACCAAAACATGTTCAACAAGTTTGTACTAGGAAGGCCTCATGAGTGTTGGAAAGGTTTTCCTCGTCTAAATTGTTGGTACTGAAATCCAGCAAGAGCTTGCCAAGTATCTGACAAGTTTTCCTTGTCTAAATTTTCCATACGGAAAACTTTTTAGAGCTTTGCCCAAATGAGACAGGAACTTGGCATTTTTCCAGCCGGCCAATGTCAGTTAAACCTTAGATAATACTTACTTATCAAATAATTCCAAAATTTGCTCCTGTTGCTATGATATTTATTCCTTTGATAGCTTAGCTGATGATCGAAAAATCGACTTTCAAATTACGTTTTTTAAAATTCAAATCAAGGTATGGATTTCTGAAATTCAAAAAAACCATAAGATATGTCTGATTTTTATTTTAACTTCTATAAATAACTTTTTTAAAATGTTTTAAAAACCAAAAACATTTCCATTTTGTACCAAATTTGCTTAAGACATCTGCACCCCACTTTAATTATTTAGATATGTACCTATTTCAATTTCGATAACAGATACGGAAACGGATACGTTAAGTAATGAATGCAGATGTGCAAAGAGGAATTGCATCGAAATTGTTTCGAAAATAGAAACAAGAACATACAATACGATAAAAATAAATAACTGTTTTTGTGCAAAACTCAAATGAATTTTCCTTTTCAATAGAAATAAAGAATTTTATATGGGAAAATGTCAATTCTATCGATGCACTTTTTGTTTGTTGATTTCAAACAAAAACTAGTTGTTTTCCATATAAAATATGTATATACGAACTGTATTTATATGACAACATGACGTATTAACCTACATATTCAAAAGTCACAAATAAACACTCATATGTAGCTATTTTGATTTCATTTCTTGAATTCTTGTTTACGAGGATGTTTCCATTTTTGAGTGCTTCTCGTCGAAATAAAAGAAGAAAATATATCTTTATTTGAGCTCATCTTCTCTCTATAGGTATGGGTTGTCGTCGAACATGAGCATCCCAATGATTCAATATAGATATAGGTACCATACCCGAATATAAAGAAAAAAAAATATCTTCATTTTTGCATTCGATGCGAACGCTATATCTCATAGAGAACAAAGTTATTTGCTTTTGACAATGGAAATAAATTGTGATTGTTTTTTTTTCTTTTGATTTTTCGATTTTGTTTTTGTCGTCATATATGTTTGTACGTTTAAAGTGGAAGAGAGATTGTCATTAGGAAACATTGTTTACACATGCGGTGGAGATGTGAGTCTTTTTTTATATTTTCTCAAGGATGAAGAGAAAAATGAGATCAAATAAAAATAAATATCCTTAAAATACATGCAATATACTTACATTTATACGAATTCGTAGTCAATCAAGAGTCATCCAAAATACAAATCAAAATTATTGCCCTCGTTAAAACATAAAAATGTCATTGATGAAAATATTTGGATAGATGAATTGATGTTAAAAGAAGCGTATTTTTTTTATTGATATGAACTCAAATTGAACTCATGTGGAGTATTATAATAGCAATGCTGATGATGGTAAAATCAAATCAACATTAAATTAGCATTTATAATTTTTTAAAACGGGATGCACAATGTAAACAATTCAACAGAAAAAAAACAACAATTATTTTAGATGATTAATTTTGAATAGACAGTTGGGGATGTCTTCCTCTTTAATTGGGGCAACGGCGTATACAGGGGGGGGGGGGGGAGGGTCACGGGGTCATGTTCGCCCCGAGAACTCAAGATTATTCTGTTAATCTGAAATAATTATTTAGTAACCACATAGAAATAAAAAAGAAAGTTGGTTACTTAGAAAGCTAGTAGGATTTTCGATTGTTAATTTAGAATTCAATAGAGAATTTGAATGTTGGTAACCACAATTCAATAAGAAATTTAATTTTCATGCCAATGAAATACCTACGTTATTTTGTAGTCAATCGATGATACTTTGATTTTCTTCCTCGTACTTCAAATTTAACATAACAACAAACTTCTCATATGATAATACATTCAAATCTTAACGTATATGCAAAGGCTAGTTTCCGTTTTGAGATGACAGCCAAAACCTGAAATCAAAGTGCGGTGTTGTTACCAAATTTTTTTTTTCTGAAAATAAAATCTTTAATCACATTATAAAACACATACAGAAATTGTTTTGTTTGATTTCTGTATGACAAATTATTTTTAAAAGCAAAAAAGTGATAACTTTCCATTTATAGTTATTCTAACCAAAAAATATTAATGTTAACGATAAAAGACATAAATATATAAAACTATGATGAAAACCTATTATAAAAGAATTTTGTTTGCACTTATTCAACATTTACGCACAATATTGTTATTGATTTGGATGTGGATTACATTTAAAAGTAACCTATGAATCCCATAATGCAAAAGCCAATAGCTATGGCAAAGGAGATTTTTTGGAACTCCTTGCGGTGAACCTTTTGATTAGTTGGATGGAATTATTGACGAAAAGCGACTAGGCTCGTAGAATTTAACAACTTTGTCCATTATTTTTATCAGAAAGGCTTACTGGTAAGAAAGATAAAAAGATTAGGTATATTTGATGTACATATTTATTTTGTAAGGTGCCTTTCACTTTTCCATCTGTGGCAGTCTTAGTAGAGACATATATTTTTTTTTAAATCAGAGGCATATCAAAATCACTCGTGAACTTTGTTCGCACTTTTCTTGCAACGCAACGAAAACGAATCATTGTATTCAATTATAATACGAATATGTAATGTATTTAAGTTTTTCCACTATTGTAAAAAGAGCAATTTACACAAGTGGTCATTTTTGAAAATCAGTAGTGAATATTTATATCTATTTACTAAAATTAAGAAACAGAAAACAGTGCACAGTACCTTTGATATTTTACTAATTTTTCCTGCAACTTCAATTCGCTGAAATAAAAACTTTGATAGGATTAAAATAAATTCTGAATAAAATTAAAAACAAATGATCAAGCGAATCCAAAAATTTTTTTCCTCAGTATTTTCACAGCCAGCTAAACTGATTTTTTTTTGGTCAGGCAACTGGAGATTGCTGTATGCTGTTGCTGAGGACCTCCGAAATAAAAAATGTAACAGTCAGGAACAAAAACGAAGAGCACGGTCACTGGTCCAGCTAATAAAGGTCCGTTGGACTCAGTTGTTTATTTTAATTTTCTTTTGAAACCAAAAATGAGGTAACTTTGCAAATACCAAAAAAGTGTTTTCGTCTTAAATTTGTAAATTTTTTTGTATAGGTAGCTCATTTCATTTTGAATTGGTTTTGACAGTTCGAAATATATATTTTCAACGAAATTGCCTAACTTGGCGTAGTGAAAATTCGGTATTACATACGTAGTCTGCTATTTCACGCCGACTTTTGATTCTTAACTGTCTTGAAATTAAAGGTACGATATCTTTTTCCAGGATATGAACGATTTTAAATTATTTTAACTTATTTTTAACAAAGGTAATTTATTATAGGGTTTCCCATTAAGGGCTTTATCTTTATTTGAGAGCCCTATTATAGTAATATAACATCGTTCAAATGGCCGCCTGGCTGCGCTGGGTGGCGCGGATTCGAAAGGTCCAGTTTTCGATGACTTTGGCGCATAAATCAAGCTGAATCTGACCGATGGCATCGATTATGTTGTCTTTGAGGGCCGGAGTGGTTTGCAGCTTATTCGCATAGACCTGCGACTTAAGAAAGTCCCACATGAAAAAGGCCAAAGGGGTCAAATCACACGATCTTGGTGGCCAATTCACGTCGCCTTGGCGCGAGATAACCATGCCATGAAACCGCTCGTGCAGAATATCGATTGTGTATTAAGCTTTGTGGCACGTAGCGCCATCCTGTTGAAACCATATATCTTCAGTGTCCATATCATCCAATTTAGGCCACAAGAAGTTGGTGATCATCGACCTATAACGACGCCTCCAGGCATACAGCTCAAAATCCACACAAAACAGTAACTTTATTTGGATGCATTGGCACCTTGTGAATCTCGCGTGGATTAGTGTCGTCCCAAATCCGGCAATTTTGCTTATTCACGTACCCATTCATCCAAAGATAGGCCTCATCGCTAAGGATGATTTTTCGACCAAAATTGGGATAAACTTCTAACTGCTCTACAACATCATTTGCACGTGTTGCTCGACGCTGTAAGTCACCATGAGGATTTGTCTGTAGTAAATGAATAAAAAACGATATTTTGACCGAAAGTAAAAGAAACAATATGGCCGCCACGAGCTGTCAAAATCAACCCGTCCCTATTGGAAAACCCTTTAGTATAGTCAATTAAGATTGTTTCCCTTTTCTTTTATATAGCTACGCACAGTAAAATATGAAGAAAAAAAAAATAAGGCACTTGACTTTTAACAAATATTAGTTTGTGTTATTTTTTTTTGGCATGACCCCCCCCCAAAAAAAAAAACTAAAGCTGTATACGCCCCTGAATTGGGGCAATTCTGTACGCGAACAAACGCTTCAGCTTTCGAATTTTCCTTAAACCTAAATAATATACCTAACCTAGGTAATATCGCCATTTCGCTATATTAGAAAAATAATATAAATACCTGCCTACATGGTGTTTGGTATAAGATGCGACTAAAAAAAAATGTCGCTAAGTTATAGCAGGAGGGGAAATTAAAAACATAAAAACAACAGTCATCCTTACAATGTCCTCCCTGCAATCTATTCTTGAATTTATTTCTTAATTAAACTGTTAAAGTAAATATGTAATTTTTGAAAAATTTATTTTCACATTTAAAATTTTGAACAAAAAAATGAGAGACAAAATTTGAAGTGATTTTGTTTTCAAAATTCTGCGTTGTACTGTAAAACCAAGTAGCTACTTGGTTTTACTGTACGAAATACCCAATCATTTATTTAAGAAAAAAGTAATTTTCATAAAAATATCTTAAAAAACTAAAATGTTGCGGATTTTTTTTAATTATTTAGTTTTTTGCTCCTCCCGCCTAGCTCTGAGCAACTTAACCTCCTTTCTAAACGATTTTTTCTTGTGTCGATCGAAATTACACGGTCTTCCTTATTTGGACCTTAGTGGCTTTTTAAGTTTTTGTGTGTTTCCCCATTTATATGCGGTTTATAATAAAAATATATAGGTACATAACAATTATTTTGTTTCAATAAATTTAAAAATCCATATAGGACAACTTTGGTTTTCAGTGCAATTAATAGATGTTTTGAACGAAAAACGCGAAAAATATGAGTTTAACCTTTTTTTTGAAATTTCTCGTAAACTGTTACATTCGACAACCAAATATAGAATTCATTTTGTTTAGGCACGTATATTAATATATAAATAATATTTTAACAAAAAAAAACTGTTTTTTATAATTTTAAACCTTAGTTATAAATAATTTTATCAAAAAAAGAGTTTTTATTTTAGAAATTTATCATTGCCAGAAATTCGAAAATGAAGGTGATTAAGCCCAATATTTTACTTATTTTCTTTCATAACTTCTTAAATAATATCGGACAAATTTGCTCTTTTCTTACAATTGTATATATACAATTTTTTATGTAATACAACTAAAAAAAAAGCAAGAAAATGTGTAAAACAAATTAACAATAAAAAAATGTAAAACTGAATGCAAAATTATAACAAAATCAACTTAGCCATTAACGAGATATTCAGGAATACGCCAATAATTTGTAAATTGCTCAAAAAACCTAAAAACTTGATTTCCGTTATTGGATTCTTCTTGCAAAACCATGCTGTGCAGTATTATTAACACTGTTCTAATAATATGTACAAAATTTAATCAAAATCGTTCTAGACGTTTAAAAAAAATTATAAAACCGAAATCGTTGTATGGCTGATACCATTTCTAGACGAACAAAAACAAACATTTAAATTTCTTTGAATCACATAAAAATGCTTCACATCAAATTGCAAGAAAATCTATTTAACCATTAAAGCTCTTGCTCATGTACATCAGGACGCACAGACAGAATGACTTTTTTATTTACTTGTCCGTCAATTATCGTTTGAATTAAGAAATTTCGAAATCAGTTGAGCAGTTTTTTTTTTGATAATTATGTTATTCAATGTTATTAAAACTTCTAAGGAGTTTCTTTATATGCAGGATAGTTTAAAAAAAATTGGTAATGACTCGAAAATATGTTAAATGGTTCTATAGGTCATACTGATAATAAAAATGCAAAGAAAAATTATTCTTTACGTAAAACTAAATTGCACTAATAAAATAAAATATTTTTTTTTTTTTTGTAAAAATCGTTGGAGCCGTTTTCGGGGGAAGAAATAAGTTTTTCAATTTTTCACCTAGTACCAAAATAAACTGACCAAATCGTCTCTTGAAAAGTTATGTTTTCCACAGTAAATTTTGGGGTGTGAAAGTGAACCGAAAAAAAGTATATGAATGAAATAAATGGAAATCTTGCAGTCCCTGGTGCTTAAGTGCCTAATAGCATTTCGAAAACCCTGAAAAATCAATCTTATGGATCATTGTATGAGCCAAAATATTTGCTTACCCGTCCCTTGATATTGATCCCCTGATTACAGATACCTATGTCCAAGACATTTACCCTACCCGTAAAAAATCAACTTCGGGGATAATTGTATGAACCAAAAAAAAAATTGTATCTATCCCTAGGTATTGAGTCCCTTATTACAGAACCATGACCAATTCTTTCATTTCCTTTTTAAATGAAGTACTTTTAGTGAACAGTTTTCGAAATATTAATTTTCAAACTCAAAATTTTATATAAAAAAAATTCAAATAAATTATCAAAGTATACTTTTTTAAAAAAGTTCACGTAATTAGGTACTAGTTTTTCTTTCAAAATTCAATGCTCGCGAAATATTGAAAACCGAATGGTTCTAGGACGTGATTTTAAAAAAAAGTAATTTGAGCATTTATTTTATTTTTTTTTTTCAGAATTTTAAAAGATGTTTTGAACAAAAAACGCGAAAAATATGAGTTCTTCTTTTTGAAATTTCTCGTAAACTGTTAGATTCGACAACCAAATATAGAATTCATTTTGTGTAGGCACGTATATTAATATATAAATAATATTTTAACAAAAAAAAAAACTGTTTTTTATAATTTTAAACCTTAGTTATAAATAATTTTATCAAAAAAAGAGTTTTTTTTTTAGAAATTTATCATTGCCAGAAATTCGAAAATGAAGGTGATTAAGCCTAATATTTTACTTATTTTCTTTCATAACTTCTTAAATAATATCGGACAAATTTGTTTTGTTCTTACAATTGTATATATACAATTTTTAATGTAATACAATCAAACAAAAAAAAAGCAAGAAAATGTGTAAAACAAATTAACAATAAAAAAATGTAAAACTGAATGCAAAATTATAACAAAATCAACTTAGCCATTAACGAGATATTCAGGAATACGCCAATAATTTGTAAATTGCTCAAAAAACCTAAAAACTTGATTTCCGTTATTGGATTCTTCTTGCAAAACCATGCTGTGCAGTATTATTAACACTGTTCTAATAATATGTACAAAATTTAATCAAAATCGTTCTAGACGTTTAAAAAAAATTATAAAACCGAAATCGTTGTATGGCTGATACCATTTCTAGACGAACAAAAACAAACATTTAAATTTCTTTGAATCACATAAAAATGCTTCACATCAAATTGCAAGAAAATTTATTTAACCATTAAAGCTCTTGCTCATGTACATCAGGACGCACAGACAGAATGACTTTTTTATTTACTTGTCCGTCAATTATCGTTTGAATTAAGAAATTTCGAAATCAGTTGAGCAGTTTTTTTTTTGATAATTATGTTATTCAATGTTATTAAAACTTCTAAGGAGTTTCTTTATATGCAGGATAGTTTAAAAAAAATTGGTAATGACTCGAAAATATGTTAAATGGTTCTATAGGTCATACTGATAATAAAAATGCAAAGAAAAATTATTCTTTACGTAAAACTAAATTGCACTAATAAAATAAAATATTTTTTTTTTTTTTGTAAAAATCGTTGGAGCCGTTTTCGGGGGAAGAAATAAGTTTTTCAATTTTTCACCTAGTACCAAAATAAACTGACCAAATCGTCTCTTGAAAAGTTATGTTTTCCACAGTAAATTTCGGGGTGTGAAAGTGAACCGAAAAAAAGTATATGAATGAAATAAATGGAAGTCTTGCAGTCGATGATGCTTAAGTGCGTAATAGCATTTCGAAAACCCCAAAAAATCAATATTATGGATCATTGTATGAACCAAAATATTTGCTTACCCGTCCTTTGATATTGATCCCCTGATTACAGATCCCTATGTCCAAGACCGGCTGAAAGTGGCATTTACCCTGCCAGACCGTTTGAAAAACCGTAAAAAATCAACTTCGGGGATAATTGTATGAACCGACAAAAAATTGTACCTATCCCTAGGTATTGAGTCCCTTATTACAAAACCATGACCAATTCTTTCATTTCCTTTTTAAATGAAGTACTTTTAGTGAACAGTTTTCGAAATATTAATTTAATAAATTTAAATTTTATATAAAAAAAATTAAAATAAATGATCAAAGTATACTTTTTTAAAAAAGTTCACGTAATTAGGTACTAGTTTTTCTTGCAAAATTCAATGCTCGCGAAATATTGAAAACCGAATGGTTCTAGGACGTGAATTTAAAAAAAAGTAATTTGAGCATTTATTTTATTTTTTTTTTTTTTTCAGAATTTTGAGTTTGAAAATTAATATTTCAAAAACTGTTCACTAAAAGTAGGTACTTTATTTTAAAAGTAAATGAAAGAAGGGACTTTTGACTTTACATACAAAAATAAAACAGAATTTTAAATCTTACCGTTATTTTTTAATAATTTGTACCCCATTATTTTCGGTATAAACGGTTCTATAAACGGTCTGGCAGGGCGAATGCCACACCCAATTGG
Organism: Melangyna quadrimaculata; assembly: GCA_949320155.1. Taxonomy (NCBI): domain Eukaryota; kingdom Metazoa; phylum Arthropoda; class Insecta; order Diptera; family Syrphidae; genus Melangyna; species Melangyna quadrimaculata. The sequence continues at coordinate 169,558,499 of OX439485.1, read as the reverse complement.
TCTTGGACATACGGATCTGAAATCAGGGGATGATCAATATCAATAAGGGACGGGTAAGCAAATTTTTTGGTTCATACAATGATCCACAAAGTTGATTTTTTGGGGTTTTCGAAATGGTTTTACGCACTAAGGCCACCACCAGGGACTGCGAGACTTCCATTTCTTTCATTATAACCTTACCACACCTTTCGACTCCTTTACTTTTTGGTCTATAACCGTTTTGGTGAAAAAAATTACAACAATTTAGCCTTGTTGACTGTTTTCTTTTAATCGGATTTCTTTAAAATATCTGCTCCGTTAAATGATGATAATTAATTTTAAACCTATCGCTTAAAGCGCATTTTCCAGTGCGGAAGTAAAGTTAAATCAAAGTTAATTCACTCTTGATTGACTCAGCTAACACTTTTCATATCTTGTCCTTGGAGTTTTTTAAGAATTTCTGCATACAACCCACACTGACAAACCTTATTTTTGTTAAGCCTAAACAAATGTGTGTATACAAGAGCTTTGCTATTTCTGATTCAGATAACTTAAACCTGGGCCTTAGAATATTATTTGAAAACAATTCCAAAATGAAATTAAGTTAATAAAGTAAATTAGGTAAAAATAAATAAACATTATTTTTAGTAAATGAAATCACATAGGTACATTTTTCATTTTTAGTTGATATTGCTTTTTTACTGGGTTACAAAAATAAAATAAAAATGTTAAGTGTTCATTCAAATTTAATCTAGTCAATTTGCTCTGTTTTGTCTTTTATGAATTTAAATTCTTTTCCTTCATCTTGCATTGTGGATACACCTACAGAATATATATCTACTTATAAACACTAATGACCTTTTGAACTTTCTGGATGACATCATCATTATCCATATTTGTATATCCTCGGTATCTTATGCTTCACCCCACCACACACATGTGTTTTATACATTAAGCCAAGATGAATTTACATAATTTATCGCCGTCCTCCATATTTACTCCAGCCACTTCTCGTGCCACAACACTATACATGCACACACACCCGCTTGCAATATGCGATCGCGTATGTTCTATAGTGTGGCCAACTTTGGGAGATGCATCACGGCCGGAAGATTCTGTTCAAAAAGTTTATTTTATTATTACACTTGACATATTCGCCGTCGTCGTCGCCGTATCCTATTTTTTTCCCGGAATCCTTTGCCAGCGATGACGAGCTACGACGACGACGATAGCAAAACATTATTTGTTGTTGGTAGTGAAGTTTATTTGCATCAACTATTTTCCTTCAAGTGCAGTCACATGAAATAGCTGATTAACTTCAAAGGATCCTTCTTATTTATGCAGACGTCCTTGCCAGTAGGGCAGATGTTGTGATTTTGCCTAGTCCTTGCCAGCTTCAAGCATTACAAGCTAACATCATTGAAAAATGAAATAGAGAGTTTAGTTCAAAAACCTTTTTACCTCCTTATTGCTCCTTTTAGTTATTGCCTTCCCGCAGTTACTACATAAAGAAACCCCGCTAAATTCTCAAACCACATCACTTGAACATTTTTAGAATATTTTATTCACAAGAATCTAAGCTATTTTCATAGGATTTCAACTTAAAGAGCATCGTCAAAAGGTAGGTAACAAAACGAGACGTTTATTCGTGTGGTTTTATTATTAAATTTTTCCTCCAAGGATATGATGGGGATGACACAAAACAGCACGATTCAGCAGGGGAATAAAAAGAATGCGTCTGGGAAAATCTTTTCATATTATTATATAATATAATTATTGTTCTCACAATAGGTTGCTATATTTCAGATGATAGCAAAGTCAAATGACATCCTCAAACAGAAGCAGCACACTTTCGCAATGATTTATAAATTCTTTGTCATTTTTCTTTTTTTTTATTCGTCATTTTATTCCTTTAGAGAGAAACATCTATTTATATACGAAACATACATATGGATATTTTTTTTTTTTTTTTAATTTTCACGTCGCAACTTTTGTAGGTCAATGGAACAGAATCCTTGAGCTGATTTCCAATTATTCCTGATTGTCTGAATAAGTGTCACTTGTCAGCGAGGAGCTTGTTGTATACAATTTTGTTCGCATTATTGTGCCTTATTTGGGATGAGAATGATTTAAAAGAGACAAGTAGAGTGGATAGGTCCTGTTTTATGGAATTGCAAGCAGACAAATTGAAATAAGTTTTTTTATATTGTATTTTATATTCAGTAGCGTACGCAGGATTTTGTTTGGGGGGGGCTCATTCTCAAATTTGGTGAAATTTTTTTAAGGTATCACAAAATAGCAAACAAAATTAAAGCCTTTCGTATTATCAACCACCAGAAGTTAAATTTCATGGAAAAAAAAAACAAAAGGAAAAACACGCAAAATACTCCCTATAGTTATGAAATGAATTTTACCTTTCTTTCTTTGTAAACAAATATTTCTTTTGTAAAAATCCACTTCGACAAAAATCCACTTTATGGACTCGATTTAAACAACGTCAACGGTAATAGGGGTATAAGTGAAAAGTGTATTCACACTTTAATAAATAAAATGTCCGTTTTTTCTTTAAATAAGCTCATAGCCAAGGTACTGTTTATTGCACATAAACTGAAAGTGCACCAACTGACAACATACATAACCGAAAACCCGCGGATAACGTAACTTTTACAAGACCTATATGTTTTTTAATGCATTTATTAAGTCTATTCCTTTCCTTTGAGTTTCTGTGATTTTAAGTCCAAAGTCCTGTCAAGTTCATATAATAAAAATGAAATTGACAGAACTTGGGAACAAAATGCGCAGAAAATCACAGAAATTTAGAGTTAAGGAACAGACATTATTATAGTTTAAAGTAGCAGAAGCAGAAGCTATACAAATACAATGAAAAAAATGGTAACATTTTTCAAGAGAATTCTCATTATACAAATTATTATTTGGGCATTTTCGTAGTGGTTTCGCTAAACTCATGTTTTACTTAAGTACAGTTTAAATAAGATCAATTATAAAAATGTATTCCAATTCAATTTCTGTACTTATCAAAATAGAAGTTTATTAAATTATTGAACGCCAAAAATAGTGCATTGACAAAAACTAAAATAAATGTTTAGGTTATCATTTAAGTTTTAACTTATCATAATAGTTTAAAACGACAATGAGTACGGTCCATTAACTTAAAAAAAAAAAGAGTTTGAGAAGATTATATACCTCTTAACAAGTTAAAGGTAGTTTTTCAAAATGTCATCAATTGTCTACAGCTTTCTCATAATGCCTTATGCCGTAGAATTAGAAAAAACATTCGGCAAAAACAGTATACAGTTTACAGATATTTAAAGATATTTTTTGAATATTTGATACGTTCACTGAGCGCGAAGATACTGCTTAAAGTATAACTAAAGCATTTGACCACTAAAAAGCAATACAGAAGAGAAGATATCAAGGTAATCTATTATGATAATTAGTGCACTGCATTCGTTATTTCATTCCGGCTTTTTTTTAAATGAGAAAAGAAGGAAAAAATTAAATGTGGGAAAGGGAATAAAATGTCCTTTTGTTTGGGTTTCAATATAACGTGTGGTATGAACTAATGATTTCAATACAACATCCATGTCTATAGATTTTTTTTTAAATTAAAATTGAAAATACTGCTAAAGTTCAAGATTAACAACAATAAAATTTTAACTAAAAATAATAAAAGAACTTTCTTCGATGATATATGAAATCTTAGCACAGTACACTATATTGCTTGGGGGAGGATCAAGCCCCCTAAGGCCCCCCCTGCGTACGTCACTGTTTATATTTAAATTCAGTGGTATTACGGATTTTGTTAGCTTTTTTATATGATTTATTCAATGGTGCACAGAAATTGGGTGATTTTAAAGAACTTTTTATAGAGCAACAAATTTAAATTTGAAAAACAAATTAAAGGAAATAATTGTGTTTCCATAGTATCAAATTTGATATCTGTCGTTAATTTGACAAAAAATCTGTTTTAATAAGTGATTTTAAAGGAAAATAATTGCAATACATACAAGTTTTCAACAAATTTAGAAAAGCAAGTCAAAATTGTTGCCAACAATTCTCAAAAGATTGCGTATAAGTGTATTTTGTGTTAAAATCAGTTATTACGATCACGACTACCAACACACTTTTAAATGAAAAACCCAAAGGTCTTAAGAATAATTATCGAAAATGTTGTAAGTTACAAAAAAACATCAAAAATCGTTACCTGTGTTTGTCTGTTCCCGGCATGTTTTTTTGGCTCCGCGAAATTTTTTTCCCCGGCATTTCGTTTTGCCACCCGGCATTTTTTTTGCCCCCCCCCCCCCCCCTTGGATTTTTTTTATCCACCCGGCATTTATTTATTGCGCGTGGAGACATTTTTTTTTGCCCTATGCCATTCTGTTTGCCACCCGGAATTTTGTTTGCCCCGCGCCATTTTTTTTTTGTCCACGGAATTTTTTTTATGTCCGGCGGCATTTTTTGCCCCGGGGAATTTTTTTTTTGCCACCCGACATTTTTTTCCCGCGGATTTTTTTTTTTTGTCCACGGAATTTTTTTATGTCCGGCGGAATTTTTTTTTGCCCCGGGGAATTTTTTTTTGCCACCCAGCATTTTTGTTTCCCGCGGATTTTTTTTTTTGACCCTGTGGCATTTTCGTTACCCCCGACGGCTTTTTTTTGCCCCGCGGCATTTATTTTTGCCCCACGACATTTTTTTTTGTCCCGCGGCAGTTTTTTTTTTTGACTCGCGGCATTTTTTGTTGCCCCCCACCTCCTCCCCGGCATTTTTTTTTTGACGCGCGGCATTTTTTGTCGCTTGATTGATTAATTCCGTGAGAAAGTTTGTGGCTCCGTTTTCATCCATCAAAGAGTCTTTGTTTGAATGTAAATCTTCGGCGATTTGATTTTGAATGACGGAATTCAAGTTATCGACACCTTTGTTGTTCACAGCCGAAATCGCTCGTGCACTTAGCCAATTATTGTCATCATAATTCTAAACAATTTTCGGGAAAAAAATTCGTGACGTTGCATAAAATTCGTTTGAAATTCAATCAATCTTTCCCATCGCCAACAATAACCTGTAGAACTCTGCAGCGGACTGGTCATTTCGTAAAGCAACTCGCGTGTTTGTTTTCAATTGGAATTTTTCCCAATATCTCCATAAAGCCGACGTAGTGTGAAATGTTCAATTCATCTGGCGGAGTTGATCTTGGAATGACCAGGCAGCTTCTGAAAAACTAAATTTTTACCTTCAGCGCCACCTGTTGAGAATTTTTCGACTTTTTTTTTCCTAAACCTTCGCTTAGTAATTTCAAACACATCCACAGAAAGAAGTATCCAATTGGGTGCAGTCGTTTTCAAGTTTTAAGCATCCGCACAAACCACCATCCATTTTTATTTTTGTTCAGTATTAAAAGGTTATTAAATGTCCTAAATTTCGTAACATACTTTTTTTTGTGTGTTTGGATGTTAAAATCGAACCGATTATTTGATAATTGAATGTTTTTTTTATCTTAATAATTTTATCATATTTTTATATCTCTAACAAGGTAATATTAAAAACAAGTTAAAATTACAATTCTACAATTTTGAGTCAAAACAAAAACCAAGAAAATGTGTGCAAAAAAGTTAAAAACAAAGAAATACGATTTTTTCTTTGGTTGTATTTAGTTTTATTTGTTCGTCACAATTTACTTATAAAAAATTTAAATGTAATATTTTTGTTTTTAAGAAGTACCGCAATGCAAAATTATGACAACATTTTCAGCAATATTACAAAAAAAAATAAAGCAAAGTATTGTTAAAAACGCTAAACTTTGTTTCCGTTATTCGAATTTTTTAGAATTATTGTTAAAATTTGCAATATTTACAGAGTAAGCTCCACCGACAAAACAATATTTATGTACCCCACAGGATTATCTGAAAAAATCTGAAAATTTCACCAATCGTCGCCTGAGAATTGTTTTGTTCCATACGCCATACTTTTGTCGTTTTTGAGTTGGGAATGGATTCTATGGTAATTTTGTATGCTCTTTTTAAATCTGTCACCCGATTCGCGCTATGTCTTTCCAATCCCGAGATATCGAACATCGATTTTGTTCCATATCCACCAAAATCAACAGTTTTTAGAATTGTTTTGTGCCAATAACCATTTTTTCGCGTTTTGGACAACTTTTCCATACAATTTTTCGCAGTTTTTTTGTGAGAATTGTTTTGTTCCACGTGCACATCACGGCGACAAGAGATAGAGAAAATGCTAAGAAAGTTGAGAATTGGTTTGTCCTACGTGCACTTTTGTTAAAGAAATGCTATGTATGTGGGACAATGATTGCAAAGAAAATTTTAATATTGGCTTGTGCCACCTCCATTACAGTTATGTAGATATTCGTAGACGATTGTATCAAGTCAGCTAGTTGTGGCTTGAAGTTGACTGCCAAGGTGAAAACACGTGCGATCGCGGATTTTTTGAGTTTTTTTTTTGTAAAGGACACTGTTTCATCTGAACCTCGTTCTGTGGCCAGCGCCAGCGGTATCCTTAAGTAAGTACCTGCTTATTTTTCCAATTAATTTAAATAAATGCAGGATATAAAATATATATATTGGGCCGTATTCATAGTCATTTTAGACCTGGGTCTAGGTTAAACATGGCTTTGGTTGCTTTTTCGGACGTTGATTCTATTTTTTAAGTTTATCATTTCAAGATATTTGAAGCCTATTTGTGTAGTATACCAAGTTTATTATCTTAATAAAATATAAAACCAACAATTTGTAATTAAAATCGTTCTGTATTCATTGAGCCCAAATTGTCTTAAACTGTAGTTTAGTTAAACCTGGGTCTATCTGCGACTATGAATATTGTTTTCAAATAAAGCATGTTTGATGAGATGACGTATTATTGCCCAAGGATCTAAGTTCTTCCTCTTCGTCGTCGGGATATTTTTCAAGTAATTAAAACTACTCAGATATTTCAAGGTAACACATTCTATGCTAATTGTTATTTTCCCGAAAGGTGATGATTCGAGAGCTGATCTAAATTATTCAGCTGACAGTAGTTGCAACAGCAAAATCCCAAGAACGTCAAAAACAAGTAAACTAAGCAGTCAACAAAGCAATAAAACTGCTTTAATTTTAGTTGTTTTCTTTTTTTTTAAAGAAGAAAGCATGTTTTTAAGAAGAATGCAGGTGGCAATTGCACAGTGGATATAGTGTTTGACTGCTAACCTGGACGTGTGGATTCGAGCCCCAGTCTAGGTAGCATTCTTTTCTATATTCCCCAGTTTCAACTGGATGCCACCCGTGGAATTTCATGAGATAATAAACATCTAATTCTCAATGCACTGTGCCAACAAAATCTTTCCTTTTCGACTATTCCTTCTAACTAGTGCCGTGCATTGCATTTAAAAGAACTCAGGTCTTACAAGCATATAGTTAAAATTATATTATTATAAAGTGTTTATTGTATTTGTTAAATAAAAACTTTGTTGAAAAAAGAGATGTAACCGATTTTATTTTTAAATTTTATCATCCAACTCCATGCTATTTACCTGTCAAATATACATTTGATGAGAATTGCTTTGTGCCATATCCATTTTTTTGTGTTCCACGTGTATAGAAAAAAAATTATTTTCAAAATGTAGGAGGTCAAAAAAAAGTGGACTTTTACACTAATTAACTAATCTTGTTAACGGCTTGGCAAAACACTTTGAAAATCGGTAGGTGAAATCCTCATAAGACTAACTTCAAGTTAAAAAAATAAAAAAATCCAATCACACAGTTTCGGAGTACCAAGTACGCAAATCTTTAAATGCGTTTTTCTCGAAAAAGTGCCAATGGCGTATGGAACAAACCACGCAATTTGTTTGCTTTCTATTTTAAACTTAAATTTTATTGGCAATCAAAAATTATGTCGTATGTTTGAATATTTTTGCTATGCACTCCAAATGCAAATGAATATTTCTTATATCTAAATCTTACATAACGCACTGGAAATTCTATATTTTACATGTTGCACATAGGAACTAACCTGATAATACAGTTCTCATGAACATGACAAGCAAGGAAAAGAATTTGCCCAGAAAGACTTTCTTTTCACCCACGTCATCTTATAGAATGAGCTTCAACGAGTGTCTCACAGAAAAATCCTTGAATAAACTTTGTTTAAAAAAATTCTATGCGTGCATAATATTATAATATATGAATAGGTAGAAGGAGAGAGTAAAAGGAAAATATGTAAATAGGGGTCATGATGATTACATATTATTTATGACACTTCACTTTAATTCTTTTGAGTTGTCAAATTGAGGGATACCATTATACAAACTCTAACTTCATTCATTATTCTTGTGTGAAGGTCAAGTTTTTATGCAATGCAAGGATAAAAAAGGATCAACGATGCTGAAAAAGATATTAATGTACATGTGCACCGTACCAGATTTGACACATATGTGGGTGAATATAGTTATTGTACTATAAATACAAAAATTATAAAAAGAATAAGAATACTATGGGCCATAGATTTATAGAATTTTGTGGTCAAGATTACTTTTTATATTTTACAGTTGACCAATTTCTTAGAAGACCAGCATTTTTATTCAATGAATTTGAAATGCAAAAAAAATAAAAAACTGAAATAAATTTCATTTAGAGCCGATATTTCAATCATCAGTTGAACATTCAGTTAAGAAAATAAATAGGAACAAGTACATCTGATGTTTAACTGACAATTGAAATGCTTGCATAAATGCCTCAGTTTATCTTTTTCGTCCCGTACAAAATAATACTTTTTGAAGCAAAAAACATCCTTATACAAATTTCAAAATAAAACCAAATGTCAATGATAAAATTATTGAAAATAAACGTTTCCTTTCTTTTCAGAAATCGATAGCTCCATTATCATCAAGTGGTAAGTGAAAACACTAAGTTTTTTTTTAAGACAACAAACATTATTTTTTTTCTTAAATAGAACTACAAAGTTCAGGTGTACTCTTTCGGAACCACAAACTCTAAAAAAAATGCAAAACAAATTTATTTCTAGATAACTAGTTCACAAAATGAAACATTTTCCTTACCTTTCCTAACCTATATTTGCCATAATATAATATTTACATGATATGCGCAAGGTCCAAAATATAAATAGAGAGTACTGTGAAATATTGTGTTCGTTTTAAAGTTTACTAAAACAAACTGTGGCCAGAAGAAAATTGTAAACATGTATATTTTGTATAAATGGCAAAACGCCATTATAAATTTATTATATATATTTTCAACGGAATACTCTAGAAAGAATGAAAATAGCTTAAAAAGGGTATTGCCAAACAATGGAAGGTTATTCATTCATATTCTGCTTCTTTGTTTTACCCTTCTATAAATAAAAATATAAAAGGGGGTATAGTTACCTTGTATATATGTATGTTGTATGTATATAAAAAGAAAAACTAGTTGAAATTCCTTGTTCTCCATGGACCAGAGATAGTTTTTTTTTTTTTTTTAAACATCCACGTAGAGTGGTTTTTGATTTACAGATTGTTAGTTTAATTCTTTTCTCTCGAAAAACTTTTTTTTTTTTTAACCTCAAGACATGTATAAAATATTTCATTTTTATTTTTCGGAAAACAAAATAACGAAATAATTCATTTCATTTTCGAATTTTAAACATAATTCATTTTGTATAAAGAAGCTTTAAAACTTCAGGGAAAACAAACCGATAAGTTTGTAAGACGCAATAATCACAAACAGTCGGTTTATCTGGATGCCCATTAATAAATAATTCTTGTTTTTATTAATTATTATTATTTTTTATTTTTAAAACGGCTTTGTTTAAATGTTCAAAATTTTGCCAATATCTGGAAGTCTTATACAAAAATGTTCGTAGAATAAAAATAATTCGGAATGTTTATCAAACTTATAGGTATAAAGAAACAGTAAAGGAAATTAACATTTAACTAGAATTAGTCTAGGAAAATAAGGTATTCACTTCGAAAGCATACCGAAACATCTGAATTTCTGTGACGAACTTAACATTCTTAGCACTTCCTTAAAATTGCTCTTAATTTGAGGGTAAAATTCAATTTTTTTTTTCAAATTACTCGGCAACTAGATTTTTTGAAAAAAGTTGTAGGTACACATTAGGGTGGTCCTTATAAAGTTCATTTTCTTATTTTCAATGGTGCAACCCCCCCCCTAAATAAAAAAAGAAAAATCCTGTTAAATGTTAGCTCAATACATTAACGTTCACCCGGTCCCAAGATGTCTTAAGTCTTATATGGGAAATTAGATGTATTTTTGTACATCTGAATTTAAAAATTCACAATTTTGGGAATGATTGACTTTTGATTGACTTGAGTCATGTTTGAAAAAAATTATTAGACAAAATTTTACAACATTTAGAGCCGATTTTTCAATCATCAGTTAAACTATCAAAGGAATAAATACTATAGCAACACGAACAAATTTTTGTTTTATCTGAAGAAGAAAAACTATCTGAGGTTTAACTGACTATTGAAAAATTGGCCCTAAGTACAATTAAAATTAAAAAAAAAATATTTTTGCTTAAATGTTTATAAATAGGGAAATAACTGTTATAAATTTTTTTCTGATAAAGTTTTATAAATATAACAAAAGTGACTATATGTGATCCAAAATTCAATTTTTTGTATCAATCATTACCAAAGTTAAGAATTTTCAAAGTTGGATTTACAAAAATGCACGGGATTTCCCATATAAAACTTCAGACGTCTTGGGGCCAGGTTTACGTTAATATAATAAGCTAAAACTTAAAAATTATTCATTCAAAACAAATTAGGGCGCTGCGTCATTCAAAATAAGACAATGGCTTTTATAAGGACCACTCTGGTACACATTGTAGCTTATATGTCATTTTTCGCAAAAAAAGATTAGCACATATTTTTCCGTACAATTTATAGATTTGCAGAAAAAACAGCCAAAACTATGGGATGACATTTAGTCCAAAAAAAATGTACATAGATGGGGCTCGTCATGAGACGAGAAAAGTCTTGGTCTCGATCTCGGTCTTGCATGACGAGACCAAGACGACATGAGACGAGACTGCCTTTTAAGCAACCGAGACGCGACCGAGACGGGACTGTATATTTGGACCGAAATTTACAGAGAGTCTAATAAATTAAAAAATCCAATTTCAATTAAATATTTATTTTCTTCTGAACATATTCAAACTATAATCGAAAATATTTTGTTCCAATAATCAACAGGTTGTCCGGAAATCGTATTTTGTGGAGATGTCTCGGTCTCGTCGACTTAACGAGACTTAATTATACGAGACCGACACGAGATCGAGACGAGACTGAAAATTTTCGATTTTAACGAGACCGAGACGAGACTTACAAAAGTCTCGCAGAGTCTCGTTTCGTGGCCAGCCTTATAACAAGGATAATGAAATTATATTTTTGGGTGGTGAAATTTTTGATTGATCGGTTATGTTTGGAAAAATAATTTCTATTCAAAAATCAAGTTCTTAGAGTGGGAAATGCCACCATCTCGAAAAAATTGATTTCTTTTAATTTCTTTAATAACTCCCAATTCTTTATTCTATTCTATTCTTTTACAGAATCATGTCCTGTTAACTACATCTGTACGTTAATTTGTTCTTAAGTTATATGGCTCCAAAGTTCAAATTTTAGTCCAAATGGAGGTTGGAAGCACTTTTTCTGAGATATCTCAAATACCTCTAGTTTTTTCTTGGATAATGCTTCAAAACTTTTTTGTAGTGCTCTTAATGATCTTTTAAATGAGCCATGTATCATCATGAATATAAAACAAATGATGTACCTTCAATCGAACGCCAAAATACATACTGCTTTTTAATTAAAGATTATGCTGTTTAATTTATTTTTAGCTAAAACCATGACTCGAAAATATAATATGAAAAAGATCACCGTTGTCATACACAAAAGATGATGTAGCCAGAGCAGAAATTTTATGAAAAGACATCTCACTCTGTCACTTAAGATACCAGAGCTACTCCAGAAATGCCGAAAAGATGCAAGGAAACCAGCCACCATTTATGACTTCTAAAAAAAGTTAGGTAACCATACAATGGAGTATGGGTTGGACGTGGAAAAATCGTGCTTCGTATTTAACGCTGTTGAAAGCGGGCTTTGCAACGATCCACACAAGTTAAAGGCTATTATGGACAGAAAAGAGTTTCACTGAAATCGTTGTTTACTTTTACCCCTAGATTTCAAAAAAAAAAAAACAGTTACGGGGTTAATGTAAACATGCTATTAACCTTTTTTATAATTTTTTTCAGCAAATTTTGCAGTTGTTTAACTTAGAAATACAATAATTTTACATTGCCATTTAAGGTTCTTCTGTAGGTTTTCTAATTAAAAAAAATAAAATAATAAGGTCAGAACTTTAAAAAAAAAAAAGAATTTGTTTACATTTACCCACATTGACCCTAATTAAAAAAAAAATATAATAGTTTTAATAAGGTACCTTTTTTTACTAAAAATATTCAGTTCTATTCATCCCTTAAGTCAGTTTCACTTTAAATTTAATCTTTTAGAATTTTTCACGAACAAAATGTTAAATCTTAAAGAAATAAATACTAAACTGGGATTCGTCCTTTTTAAATCTATTCCTTTTCTACTTTGTGAAAAAAAAAATAAAATTGATGAAGTTAAGACAAAATAAGTATACGAAGCACCAAAACACATATCAATTCTGCGGTAATCAAAAATAGCTCCTTATTAAATTATTACTTACTTACTTAGGTCCTAAGACCTATTACGTTCGTGATGTTTCCCTCACGGGACATAGGGCCTCCACTACACCTACGCGCCATCGTGTACGATTGTTTTGAAATATATTTCTGCTCTCTCCAACTTTTTCCCAGTCGTGCCGATTCCTGTTCGACCGTTCTTCGCCATGTACTTCTAGGCCGGCCCACTTGTCTTCCCTCCTGTGTGAGCGGGTTCCACTGCATTGCTTGAGATGCCTTTTCGAAGCGTATGGCCAATCAACTGCCACTTTCTTCTTCGTATAATGGAGTCTATGGACTCCTGACCCGTTCTCGCATGAAGTTCGGCATTGGAGATAGGGTTGGGTCAGAAAATCCTCAAGATGTTTCGTAGACATCTATTAACGAGAGCCTGCAGCTTTCTAGTGACAGTGTCAGTGACTTTCCAAGTGCTGCAGCCGAAAAGCAGAACGGATTCAACATTGGAGCGGAACAGTCGAAGCTTGATCTTTAAGCTAAAAGAGTTGTTTCTCCATATTTTGGACAGCATTCCGAACGCAGCTTTTGCTTTTTTGATTCGGCTGTTTACGTCCAGTTCAGTTCCGCCACGCGTAGAGACAATACTCCCAAGATATTGGAAATCCTCTACCATCTCTACCGGTTGTCCAGAAATATTTACTTGGATTGATGAGGAAGTTCCTTTTAGTTTTTGCCGAGTTGATCTTAAGCCCTACGATTTCTGCTTCTCTCTCCACCCTTGTTGTCATTTGATGGAGATCCATGGTCCTATGAGAGAGTAAGCATACGTCGTCCGCGTAGTCCAGATGTTTGAGGTGAGATTGCTGAGTCCAATGAATTCCTCCATTTCTTTGTTGTTCTTCAGTGCTTTGATGGCGGTGATAATTTCTTCTTTACTGGAGGGTACGGTGCGTATTCGGGAAATTGTTACTTCGAGTAACTCAGTGGGAATAGAATTCATTTCACTGGCGAAAACGCGGTTTAAAACCGCAGAAAAGTGTTCGCCCCACCTTATGAGCTGGTCCTCATCCGAAATTAGCAGGGATCCGTTTGTGTCTTTAACCAGGTGTTGTTTAGAGCTCTGGACACCAGTGAGCTCTTTGGTAATTCTGTAGACGGTCCTACTATCTTACCTACTAGCGGGTTCTTCTGCTTCTGTAGCCAATGCGTTGATGTAGTTACGCTTATCACGTCACACACTACGGTGAACTTCCCTCATCTTCATGCGGTACGTAGACTCAAGCTCGTTTCTCCCTGCTGCTGGGGTAGCTGCGATGTGAGCTTTCAGGTGTTTCCTTTCTTCGATCCTTGCCCAAGTTTTGTCAGAAAGCCAAGCACTATTTCTCCCTTGCGCCCGGCCGACTATACTTTCAGCACCGGATATGAACACATTTTTCACAGCACACCAATGATTTTCGATGGATGTGGTTTCCATGCTGCTGATTGTGTTCAATCCTTGTGAAAGGTGGTCCCCTAGTTGTTGGCGCACTGCGGAATCCTTTAATCTATCTGTATTGCACTTGGGCATTCGAGTGTTTCCTTGGAATCTCCGAACTGCAGCTGTACGCAATCTTACGGTAGCAACCATCAGATGGTGGTCCCGGGCAATTCCCATGTCAGCACCTCTTCTGTTACTGACATTCTGGAGACTGCTTCTAAAACGCCGGCTAATCGGAAAGTGGTCAATTTGGTTGGAAGCTGCTTGTCTGTCAGTCGACACCCAACTGACTTTGTGGCACGTATTACGCTCGAACATGGTCCCCCCAATAATAAGGCCGTTGGCGTTGCAGAAATCGACAAATCGTTCGACATTGTCGTTTCGGTTACCAACACCATGTTTTCCCATGACATGCCTTAGCCCAGTGTTGTCATTGCCAACCTTGGCATTTAAGTCTCCCATCACCATAACTATATCACCACGTGGAACGCTATCATAAGCAGCACACAGCCGGTTATAAAAGGCCTCCTTCTCCTCGTCAGAAGAGAGCAAAGTTGGGGCGTAACACTGTATGATGGTGACGCGACGTGCTCTAGTCCGGAACCTGGCTTTCAGAATCCTGTCACCTAAAGGCTCATTAATCCCTAAGATGTCCATCCTATACCGCATGAATTCCTTCTCTAGTTGCAGGAATCTGGCATTCTGAGGACCTTCGTTTCCATCGTCAAGAAGCGTCTTCACATTCCAGAAACCAATCTTTGTCCGGGTACAATAGCCAAAAGTCGTCAACGAGTTATCATTAATTATCCGAAGCGTAGTGTTGGTTTCGGTAGCAGGTTGATTTCAGTTACGGAGAATGCTTACCTCCGTAACCTATCCTAGAAAGCTAGGACTTTTTGCACTTGTGTTTTGGCCTATTTATGTATATTGGGATACACAAATAGTTGCCCGGGGACCACCACGAGGAGGTAAAACAAGCACTTCATCGTGACTGATTGTTGCGCTACTGGCCCAGACCAAGTTCTGAGCAATCAATAGTTTCCCGATCAGGCACGATGCAGGTCGTCCTTTTGATATTGATGTTTTTAAATTCTTAAATGCTTCCCAAGGTTCTATATAAGTCAAATTATGTAAAGATGATCTCTTTCTAACAAAACAAATTTGAATCTCCTATTTATAGGTAAAAGACTTTATAAATAATCCAAATCCAAATTAAATAAACTGCCTCAAATCCTGAATTAAATTCTTTTGTACCTTTCTTAAAAGTATAAACCTATCTACAAAGCTTAAGTATCGGTATAATATTTCCTTTCTCTCAGCAAAGACGAAGAGACGTTTGCCAAAGATTATCCTTGAAAATCAACAAAATAATCCTCTATCAACATTGTCTATTCCCTAAATCTGGATCTCACTGGTACTCAGTAGGGACTTGTTAAATAATTCAATATCCCTTTTATATCAGGTCGGGATTTTTACATCAGCCATACTCCACTCCACGCATACCTACTGCGTATGTTGAATATTTTATTTTTGATTCCACCATCATTGCTACAACAGCTACCACAAGAAAATAATACACAGGACACATTTTTCACTTAAATAACATTAAAAGGAGATATAACACCTTTCCGGCATCTGTACGTGTAGTGTACACTGTGCAGTTTATACATGTGTGCATATGGTCGTGTATGTATGTTACTTCCATAAGCTTATACGTAGGTACTTATGTGTAATGTACACCTACCTTTTTTAAATTTAATAAATAAGAAATTATGAAATCACTTTGTGAATTTAACTTTTCATGTCCTTTCTTATCTCTCTTCTATTTCCCTTGTGGTCCTTGTGTGGTAAATTCAGTATTTTTGTTTTTTTTTTTTTTGTTTTCAATTCAGAAAATAAAAAGGACCTACAGCCTACACTCTTACACCTACAAGGAGAATCCTCTTATCTTATTTTTTGACAAGGGAAATGAAAAGCTCATTCAATGAATCCCAAATATTCTTTACAGCGGTTTTACATGGGTTCATGTTTGAAACCGATTTTTCATATTTTGTACAAGGAATACAAACAAAAAAAATATGAATACAAAAATGTATTATTAATACCAAAAAGGACCTGGTAAACGTTAAAATAAACAAAAAGCCATCCAACCCACAAAAGGATATACTTGGCCATTTTCATTTCAAGCTGTCGGACACAAATTGGAACTCTATAAAAATTCTTTTGAATTTTTTTTCTTATTTAAGTAAAATGTCACAGTAAAAAAAAAAAAACAACAAAATAAACAAAAATGCATACCTCAAATGCCAAGAATTTTTTTCCATCGTTTGTTGGGTAGAAAAGGGTTACTTATACTTCACTTGACTAACTGAAGAGTTGAACGAAAGCAGATCATCATAGCAGCATCTGGGGTATTGTTTTGACCTGGGAATTTGTTGGCTAAGGCAAATGTACATATTTTTTGTGCTCTCAAAGATAAAAAAAACAAAAAAAAAACCGTATGGGTGGGAAGTTAAAGTGGAATGGGAATAGGAAAACAAAAAAAATAAATGAAATTATCGTTGACAAACTAAATTGAGAGTGGACATTGTTCACTTTTTATAGGTTGTAGAGATTTAAGTCTTTTCATATGATGAGATGACATATGTGGTGTGTGGCGCTGGAGTCGGAGTAGGGAGGAAACCATTCTGGTTTTGTCATCAGTTAGGTATATTAGATAAGATTTTCTGGAATGTCATCAAACAGTTTCATATAACAGATTTATTATATTTTACGGGATTTTTTTTTCTTAAAGATTTTAAGTATGACCTATAATTATAATTTTCCTTTCCTATAAAATATTTTATTCCGAAAAAAAAACTTCAGAAGAAACAAATATTCTGAAAAAACACCATTCCCATTAATGTACCCACAAAATTAAAGAGAATTTCAAATTTCGCCCTCAAGCAAGCTTAATAAAATATCTTTATGAATTAAAAAATATTTTCACAACTGCTTAGTGCTTTGACACCAACGCGAAATACACGCTTTGATAATAATCTTAATTTATAACAAAATAAATTGAAAAGCGATAAAGTGTTATTTGTTCTTAGAGAATTTTCTGTTTGTACCTTCTATAAAAAAGGAAGTCGTTCATTTTCGGCCTAGCGTCAACCTAAACATTGAAAAAATCTAAAGCAAACATTTGTATGGGACTTTTTAGTTATTTAAGCTTGAAGTTGGGAATTTCAAAAAGAGTCATTCAGATTTGTTCTCAATTTTTTTTGAATATGTTGACAAAAATCCAACTAATTAAGAGCAGTTTAAAATTTTCGTAGGAATATCAAAACATTGTCATTTTGTAGAAAGAAATCAAACCGTACCGTATCCGAACAGATAGACAAAATTGCCTTACCCAATTTTTACGTTTTCGTTTTCATTGTTATGTCATATTTGATCACGAATGGGAAACTTATACCATTAAGGGACTTATGAGCAAAAACTGCAAACAAAATTAAAAGATAATATAAATGTTTCACAAGCTAACTTAAAAGCTTGAGTCTATTCTTGCTACAAAAAAAAACAGATTTTTTGTAATTTAAAGAATAAATTGCTCAACATTTTGTAAACGACTTAGTAGAGTATTATTTCTCAATCTTTGTGTAAATGAATTTTTTAACACTTTCTAGAATAATTGAAAAATCATATTCCAAACCAAAAATAAGGGTACCTAAAAGAAATTAATTTTTCAAAATCAGACGTGGATTAAATTTTTTTAAATTAAATCTTTCTATTCCTTTTTACGTGACCTTTTTATTTAATTAAAATTATATGACTGCTACGTGGGCTATAGGTCTTGTTTAATTTCATTTGTTTAAAAATTGAACCAAATGCGACGTTTCAACTGTGATTACAGTCTTTTTCAGGCAAATGACCTTAGCCAAATATTAAATAATATATGTTATATATTTATCTATTTTCTTATCTCAATATCTTAAAACGTATTTTTTTTAAATTAATAATATCTAATAATTTTTAATAGGTATAGTATATGCTTGTAAGACCTAAGGTCTTCTAAATGCAATGCACGGCACTAGCTAGAAGGAATATAAGCAAATGAACGAATTTTTGTTGCATACTACACTGAGGGACTAGGAGTTAACCAAAGCAAAACTGAACTGATGCTATTTACTACCAAGACTAAGATACACCCCTTCACTCTACCCCGACTCAACGGCCAAACACTCTCACTCTCCTCTTAAGCTAAATATTTAGGTGTTATTCTCGACCCCAAATTAAATTGGAAGTTGAACATTGAAGAAAGGGTCAAGAAGGCCTGTATAGCATTCTATGCCTGTAGTAAAAATTTTGGTAAAAAGTGGGGGCTTCAGTCAAAGATGATCCTCTGGACGTACACAGCCGTGGTACGACCGATCCTCACAAACGGTTCGATTGTATGGTGGCCTGCACTTAACAAAAAATATAACAACGATAGACTTAGGAAGGTTCAAAGAACTGCTAGCATTTGTACGACAGGGGCTATAAGATCCTGCCCGACTGATGCCTTAAGTGTTTGTCTACACCTTCTACCTCTTGATTTACATATTAAATATCTAGTATCTTGCAGCGCTTTAAGACTTAAAGAATCAAACTCTTGGTTTGCCAAGCCCTATGGTCACAGCAATATCACAGACTTGATTCCAATGGAAATGTTTTCGACTCCTACTGACTACTGCAACCCTACAATGAGTATCAGTAAGGATTTCAAAGTTAAATTTCCATCCAGGACGGATTGGAATGATAACGTCGTGACGAAAGATTTCGACACAACTATATTTACTGATGGCTCAATGATGGAGTGTGGCGTTGGTTCAGGAATCTTCTCTGAGTCTCTAAATGTATCTAGGTCCTTTCGGCTACCTGACCTTGCTAGCGTCTTTCAAGCTGAATTGCTGTCAATCAGGGAAGCTTGCAAGTTACTAAAAGCAGATCCAAACAAAAACCTTAATGCAGCTATTATTACACAGACAGTCAAGCGGCTGTTAAAGCCATTAATTCAGCTACAGCATCCTCGAAACTAGTCCAGCAATGCCAGAATGAGCTTGCGGGTCTGAACACTGACCTCAATGTCACTCTTATCTGGGTCCCGGGTCAAAGTGGCATTGAGGGCAATGAACCGGCTGACGAGCTGGCCGGGCAAGGTTCAGCCCTTCATGGCTCACTTGCGGAAAGAGTCAACATTCCGCTTGGAGTTATGAAGGGCAACATTCTCTCAATTTATCTTACTAAAACAAACCGTAGGTGGAGCAGTTTATCAAACTGTATTATATCTAGGAAGATTTGGCCCACCTATGACAAGAACCGAACAATTGATCTAATACGCAGACCCAGGCAAGACATAGCCAGGGTAGTTGCAACCTGTAGCGGACACTGGCCAATAGGAGAGCATGCAGCGAAGCTGGGCATACCTCACAATACTCACTGTCGTAGCTGTGAGGACCAGCAGGAAAAGGAAACAGTAGTTCATTTCCTCTGCAAATGCCTGCTCTGGCCAAAGCTAGAAAACAGTCACTCGGAAGAGCATTCTTTGACGACATTAACGAACTTTCTGAAATGAAGATCAAAGACTTGATTTCTTTTCTCAACGCGACGAAATGGCTCTAGGACAAATTTCGGCTACTTCTGCATTATACCTTCCGTCGATTCCCTATGATCACAAGATAGTGGACTAGGGTTCTGGTGGGAGTTTGTGGTGCACAGCGGCCGGATGATCATCCAATCAGATCAGTGGACGCTACAGTGCCAGCCAACGAACTGCCTAGTGGGCTTACTGTGGACGGTGCGGGTGCTGATCTGGTTGAGTGAGTGATCCACTTTCTGATGATTGTGCTTAAAGCTACAACAAAATCCTATTCTAAACTAAAAAAAAAGGGACGATATCCTGAGGATATGCCCATATTTTCTCTCTTCAATTCCATCCACAGGTTCAAACGAGTTATGGTATCAAAACGGCGCACTTCAGCGCTAATTGGGCTATGGGCTAGACTGCCCGTGGCCGCCATTTCTACCTACCTACCTACCCTAGTATTCATTTTTGATTAAAAAATCAAATGGAATCTTTTTGTTTAGCTCAAACTACAAAAGCTTATAGGAGATAAAGGAATTAAAAAAAAATCATTTAATGCTCTTGAATTTTAACTGGCGATTATATTAATACATATGGTTGATGTAGGTACTAAAGGGCACGTTTTTGATTCGTTAAACCAATTAAATGCGTGATAGTATTTTATCTAACCTTACGATGATGCATTTGAACAATAAAAGTGGGTCCCTCAATTCTTTTTGTTTGAATCTTGAACTGCAGTCTTAACTAATGAAACGATTTTCTTCAAACATTAGACATTAGGTTTTGAGGAGATTCCTAGAGAATTGAAATTTTTGTAGCTCCAAAAATAACGACACCTGCCAATCAATTTACAAACAAATTATTTATCTCCAAAACGGATAGCCTTATCGATTTAAACAAATTATTGTAAATATGTTCTTACAATTTTCTTACAAACAAATATTATTTGTCATAGAATCGATGTTTTGCTTTTCAAATTTCTCGGTAATGGCTTCATCGATTTCGACCAAATTTTGTATGTAGGAGCTTCGGAATTTAAACAATTTTGCATATGTTATTAATTTTTGGAAAAATATAATGTTTGTATTTAAAAAGAACGATATTTTTTTGTATTCAATAGATATCTTGAAAATATGCTGATAAATATTTGTTTTATTTTGTTTACAATACAAAATAAATTATAAAGTTTTTCAAGAAATTTTATATATAAAAAAATTGATTTAAGACAACCGCTCTAACGATTTTTTTTTATCAAACAAATAAGAAGACTTACACTGAGGGAAAAAAGGCGATCCAAAATTAAATACGCTCGTATTTGATCTAAAGTATTTTAAATGAAGTGGAGCATTTTCATTTTTAAGTTGAATGTTCATTTGAATATGCGACGTAATTTTAAGAGATTTAGCCTAGTTTCAAAGTAAAACGTATTTATTTATACATTGAAATCAACTCTTGTACATTTACAATCTGTCCTACGTTATTTTAAAGTGAAATATTATCATTTTTCAATTGAGATCGACATTTAAAGTGCGCTCAACCTTGTTTCAAAGTGAAACGTATTCTTTTTTACATTAAAATCCACATTTTACATTGCGATCCACTTATGTGGCATTTAAAGTGTCATCAACGTAGTTTCAAAGTGTTGCATAGTTAAGTAAACCTCAATTTGTTTGTATTTGTAAGCTTAATACAAAGAATTTCGAGAGCGCGTTGTAGTTTTTCGAAGTAGCTCCCTTACATTTGTGAACAAATTAAACGTGCACTCAAAATTCACTCTCATATAATCCAAAAACAATATTTAATTATTTTTCCTATATTTATTACTATGCATTTCTCATAGCATTATACGACTCACTTAATTCGTCACAAATAAATGATTCACCACAAAAATAAAATGATCCGAGCATGAATATACATTTGTCTTTGTCTTACATAAATTCAAACAAAGAAGCGTGGGGTGGGTAGCCATTTTGAATCAATACCTAAACAAGCGAAGTTCAATCTACGTTGATTCGAAGTAGATAAATGTTGTTTTAAAAGATGGATGACTTTGATTTACCTATTATTCCACTTTAAATCAACACATAAACGTAGTTAATCTAGTTTTGAGTATGGAATCACTTTGAAATAAAGTCGCTCAACTTTGATTTAAGAATTTTCGGCGTTGGCTCCAAATCGTTCCGAAAAATCTTAGAATCAAAGTTTTTTGCTTTGATTTTACGTTGTTTTTTTCTCTGTGTACAAGTTTATTTTGAGGCCTAGTTTTTTAATAACAAATTTATAAAATTTTATAGTAATAATATATATTTTAACTAGTTTTTACTTGTGATTGGTTCTATGGCAAATTATGGATTCGTAAAAAAAATCAAACTCGAGATAATAATTTTACCTAACATTACCCGCAATTCTATCTGTCTGTATGTCTGTCTGTCTGTCAGTCTGTCTGTACCTCGCCCTGCCAGCGTTTTTTAAACATATTTATTAATATTATTGTTTCTTTCCTTTTTAAACAAATCCCCAATGAAGTTTTTGAATCATTTTCGTTAAAATTTATTTCAAAATAAATACAATCTGATAATTTTCATTTAAATTTTTCAATTTACGAAAATACCCAAATTAAACACCACATTAGACAATTAAGCCATTAAATGGAAAACATTTTGATTTCAAAGAAAAGTCTTTTGAAACACTTTCCTATAACATTACTTTTCTTTCCCTCGCATAGTTGTCGTTGGCGTCGTCGTCGTCGTTCTTATTTTTATCAGACTCTTTATACACATGTACCTACTGTATCTACATATGTATGTTGTATATAATCCTTATTCGTTAAATAATATAATATACAAACAAGCATTATGCTTAGTACACACATCACAGATACATTGGTAGAAAGTTTAGTGCCTTAAAGGCACACAAAGACTGAATTAATAGACGGATTGGTTATGCAATGTAATTATTATACACAGGCAAGTTCTGCCATTTGATGGCTTCCCCTGCTCCTCACCAGTTCCAACCTTCTTTACATTCAGGATTATCCAACCTAATAAAACTCAAAAAGGTACTGAGCGTGTTTATTTTGTTTGGCAAATATTTATACTTATGTACTCGTACTGTACATCTCTAAGTTGATAAATTTTAATGAGCACTAATGGTACATACAAATGTAGGTATAACTGGTGTATAAAGCTAACAAGGGGGTTCCCGTATAATATAGTCTCGAGTATCCGCAAAGCCCTCTGTTTCCCTGAATTTAAAAAAAGGGTTATTCCCACGATGGAGGTGTGGAATAAAGTTTTTATATCATCTCGTTTTTCGTATTTATGCAGTATTGCGCCTTTTGGTGGCACATTATGATGAAGGAGGCATAATACACAAAACTTCAACTTCGGCATCCTCATCGTCACGGCAAAGTAGGTGCAAAATTAAGTTTATTTAAATTATGAATGAAATATTGCCAAAGGACATTCTATACGAACGAAGCGGTGTGTGTTACAACATACTACATTGGGTACTGTTTCAGGCATAAAGTTAAAATCCCTATACTATATATTCTCTCAGATCCACACCTTTAGCTTGGCCTCCTATATAGCATCGTATATAGATAGGAATATTAATTTATTCTTGACTATATGTAAGAAATATTCTCGTCGTTACCTCGCTGACGAAGGTAAGGTTTGTTGGACGTTAGATGTCATATCTTCTAAGGGTATAGGTACCCAGCGTATAGAAAATCCTCCGAAGTAAGACTTTTTAATTTAAAGAAAACTTGTTCACTCTTTTGAATGATAGTACGAGTGTCTAAACATAGATATACCCCTAGACCTATACTCAAATAAATTCAAGAAGAAATAGGTTTTCCATAAAATCGAACAACCCAATAAGGCTAACTTATCTGCGTAACGTTCTTTAAGCTTAAATTGGATTAACATTTTCCTTAAGGATCGTTCCGCATTGGAAAGTAAGAAAATCTATTGGATTATCTGTTCGTTGATAAAACGGCAGAAGGAAAAAAAAAAGGAAAATAAAGGCTCCTTCTGAATATGTATGGTTATGTATTAACATTCTCCTGGATACATAAAATAATATTAAAATTTTCTGATGGTTTTTACATTAAAACAGATTTTAAAGTTAGTTCAAGAGAAAGAAAAGTTTTAAGTTATTCAAAAGAAATTCTTAGAACACTGTTGAGAGGTTTGTCTCATTTTACCCATTATATGTATTATTTAATTTAGGTATTTTATTTATTTTTCTAGAAAACATTTGCAGAGTTGATTCTGGTTGGTTTTATTGTGAGTGGTTAATTAATCACCCCGATTACAGAATCCGATGAATAGCTTCTCAACTAACAATTTTTCCTCTATAAGGGTCATTTTTTGAATTTCTATAAGTTATTGTTTCTACAAGGCTTGTATTTAGTTTGGACATCGATCGAAGTTGCAAATTTTCTAAGCTATATTTTTGAAAATAGCTTCCTACAAACTTTCAGTTGAAAAAACTTAATGATGGTCGTTATTGTTTATGTTTTTTATTTTGGCAAATTAGTGTTTTTAAAAAAGATACAAATTAAAATTGTCAGTAAATGGTTTGTGTACAAAATGAAAAGTATGTACCTACATATTTTATGGAGCATAAAAGAGTGTTTATAATTTTTTTTCCAATCAAAGCCTTTCGTTCTTAAAAACAATAGTTTTCAATGAAACAGGAACTTACATATATCGGGTTTTTCAATTAGAGCGCTACAAAAGTTTTTTTTTAAATAAAACAAAAACGGTTTTGAATATCAATGAAACAGCTTATTCCTGTGAAAGCACGTTTGATGTCATTATGTATGGAACTCGATTTCTTTTGCATGGCCACCACGGGCACGCTTCCAGAATTCCAGACGCTGAACCCAATTTTCGACGGTTTTCAAGCATAAATCGGACGATACTTCTCCAATTTCATGTTCGATATTCGTACGAAGTTCATCAATCGTCGCTGGCTTGTTGGCATAGACCATAGACTTGACGTAGCCCCACAGGAAATAGTCTAACGGCGTCAAATCGCACGACCCAGGCGGCCAAGCGACTGGACCATTTCGTGAGATAACACGTTCTCCAAACTTGGTTTCCAATAAATTGATTGTGACAGTCGCTGTGTGGCTTGTAGCGTCGTCCTGTTGAAAACACATGTCCTCAAAGTCCATATCATCCAATTGGGGCCAAAAATATTCGGATATCATTGAACGGTAGCGATCCCCATTCACAATAACGTGCCGGTCTTGATCATCACGGAAGAAGTACGGCCCAATGACGCCGCCGGACCATAAACCACACCAAACCGTAATTTTTTCGGGATGCAATGATGACTCATGGAGTACGTGTGGATTGCTGCCTGACCAATACCGCATATTTTGTTTTTTGACAAAGCCATTCAGACAGAAATGAGCCTCATCGCTGAAGATGATTTTTCGATGAAAATCCGAATCATTTTCAAGTTGTTGCTCAGCCCAATTCACGAACATACGACGCTTCTGGTGGTCAAGCGGCTTCAGTTCTCGCGTCAATTTAATCTTGGAAGGATGTAGGCCAAGATCTTTTCGCAAAATTCGCCACAACGACGTCACAGAGATGCCCAACGCTTGAGAACGACCTGTGGGAGACACATTTGGACTTTCTGCAACTGAAGCCTCAGCGGCAGCAATATTCTCGACACTACGGACACGTCTTTGTCTCACTGGCACGGGAACATTTTGTACTGTGCCTGTGGATTCAAATTTTTCCAATAGACGCTCAATTGTTGATCTGCTAGGACAATTATGACGACCATAAATTGGACGTAGCGCCGTTGAGGCCACTGACTCCGAGTTTCGGTAGTAAATTTTAATAATTTCGACTCGTTGTTGGCTCGTATATCTTTCCATCATGAAATGGCAAACCTTACTGAAGAGAAATGTCAAAAGAGCGTTAAGAAATATGGCGTTGCTTGCTGTCCCTGTTAATCTTTTGTAGCGTCCTTTTGAAAAACCCTTTATTTAAATTGTCGTCTCACAAAATGTATATTTGTCTGACCACTTCCATGTTTTCTCTGATGAGTAATCATTGAAACATACAAAATTTAGTAAAAAAAAACTCCCTTGCAAGCAACAGACGAATGGTCACCTGTATTTTTTAAAATAGTTCAATGCATCAGGAAGTCCCAAAAAAGTTTTTAGGAAGCTAATTTCGGTTTCAAGTGGTTCCACTCTCATTTTTCATATGCCAGGCTAGCTCACAACCTAAGGTGTCCGACTCTCAACCCAACCATCCTCGCTTCAAATCCCGCAAAATCCATCAAGTAAGTTATGTGTTTTTTTCAGATATAAATATTTATTGTGCGTTAAGTTTCAGAAGAAAATCATTACTTGCATGAAAATAAAGGAGAAAATGTAGAAATAAAAATAAAGAATTTATTTGTTTTGCATTGTGCTTTGAAAAGGCTTCTCCTAGGCCTCACCAAGCCTTTTATAAGGTTTTTTAGATGTGCCTATCGAAACACTTGAACAAAACTACACTACTACATTTGCAATGTTTGAGTGTAGTTTTGTTCTATAAGGCCTTAGCGAAATAAATTGAGTACTTCCAATAAACCTGTAAATGATTGCTTAAATCCTTTCGAGCTTCTCAATGTGGGCCAAATGTGTTTCTCTAAGTTAAATTGTTAGTTGGGTTCCGACAATTTCATTCAGTTTTTGTATTTGAGAATCCGCTGTAAAAAAATTGCAGGAATGTCGCTAAAATAGTTTGATTATTAGTACAATCAAATTATCCAAAAAATCGAAAATATCTAAAAAAAAATTCTGGAGGTTAATTTTATTGTTTTATTTTAAAAAGTACCTTTTGGGGATTTTAAACCACAATTTTCCAATAAAAAAAAACATTCTACGTCGTCCACGATTTTTAAAAAGGTGTTTACTCAATTTTACGCTATTAGTCGTAGAGTAGTTATTCTTGCTTTAACTTTTGTAGGTTAAGATTTTCTCTTAAATTGTTGCTTTAAAAAGTTTTTGATAGCTCCTTCCTATTAAAGTTATTGTTAAAAAACCAGCAAACTTTCGATTTTAAAAATGGTTTTTCAAGTTTATCTCACCCAGTATCCATCCGAACGACAAATCACTTAAGAAACTTTTTATAGAACATTAAATTTCCTACATTTCTGATTATTTAGTTTTCATGTAACTCAATTAACTTTCAAGATATAGCACCACAAAGTTTCTAATATTATATAATAAAGTGTTAGATTGATTTTATTAAACTGCCCCTACTTGTTCCCCGTTAGATAAACAAAAGTATAAAATAACATATATCTGTAGAGAAAGGTTATACCTATAATAAATTGTGTATGTGTATAATTTTTTTCTGGAAACTTTAAGATTTTCCATCATATTTTGAATTTAAAATAGTATATATAAAGTTGACTGGACATTTAAATACCGTTTTAGTACGAATCTTTTTGCCCCTTCCCAATAATTTACATTTAAATATATTTAAAAATTTAGCCACATTTGTAAGCTAAATTTTGAGATCTTAATTTTAAAAATCTGACCAGTAGAAATGAAGTTAAGTTTAAAAAAAAAATGTTGAATAGTTAAACTTATTTCAAAACATAAGTAAAATTTTTAAAGAAAAATTCTCAAATTCAGCTTATTTTCGAGTTGTACAAAAAAGACAAAACAAAATATTTAAGTTCTATAAAATGTAGGTACTTAATTGATAAAAATCTAAGCAAATAAACAAAGACTGACTTGTTTGTCTTATCGTTATTTTAGTTATATTCATGGTCAGGTCAACCGTAATACTCGCGCTTCTAGGAATGCCCATCAGTTTACCCTTGAGCCCAATTTCGGACGTACTGTTGAGTACAGAGATTCTTTCTTTAGTCGCACTACTCGAATGTGGAATGCTCTACGCAGCTCAATTTTCCCCTCTCATTGTGATCTACAGATGTTCAAAACCAATGTGCATCGGTATCTCCATTTAAATCCCCTCCAATCTACCTAATCGCTCGTGCTGTGTATATCATCTTAAGGGTAGTCACAACCCCTTTT
The DNA here is from genome assembly GCA_949320155.1 of Melangyna quadrimaculata. NCBI lineage: Eukaryota > Metazoa > Arthropoda > Insecta > Diptera > Syrphidae > Melangyna > Melangyna quadrimaculata. The sequence goes on along the minus strand of OX439485.1, from coordinate 169,530,677 downwards.
GCACGCGCTAAAGCGCTAAATATAAAAAAAAATAAAAAAAAAAGGTATCATTATCATCAATGTCAAGTATCGTATAAAATAAAGTCCTGCTTAAAAATCAAATAAAGTTTTTTTATCCTAATATTAAACTTATTGGTGATGCACATATTTAAGCTAATGAATAAAGAGTAAAGAATTTTATTTTTCACATTAAAACTGGAAAAGTTTTCGGGTACCATTTTCTGCTTAGGTAGTTAAGCACCTACAAATATTTTAATGCTAAATTTTTTCAAGATCGCAAAAACTTCAAAATATGGCACTAATTAACTGCTATTAAAACGCTCCATTTTCTTATTTTGTTTATTGTATACCTAACCAAGCTGCATACTTTAAAACTTTAAATTTAAAAAGCCATATACATCGAGTTCATGATGGAAAAGTGCCAACCAAACTGAAACTGCCAAAGTACACGTCGCCCACCAAACTAATTAACAAAATCTTTCTAACTGTTATGTATAGAAGGTACATCATCTGGGTAGAGGTATACAAGTTTCCGTCCTAGCTCCATCCATCATTTTCATGTATTTGAACCTAAGCAACAAAAAAAGTTTTGGTTTGAATCTAACGTTTCGAACTTTAACATATCACATTCGCTCATGCGAGGATGAAATAAGGTCTCATTTCCTCCCCGGAAATGAATACACTATACATTTAACATCCTTTTATACTGTATATTGTGGATGTGGATACATATGTAAAAACCTTTATTGAAAATGTCTGCTCATCAGCGGAAGGACAAAAATCAGATAAAGTTTCTCGAATTTTTGGCAGCTCTAAGACACGCGTACTTAAACACGTCGTCGTTGGCACCATCCACGTCATTTAATTTTAAAATCCGCTTAATTGAAATTTGTCACATTGATTTTTGAAATAGAAAAATTATAATTAAAGTTGTGTCGGCAATGAGTTATTTTATTTAAGGCGTAAGATCACGTATTTTCCAATGAATTGACGTCATTATTTTTTTGTGTTAAGCCTAAAAGTACTCAGTTGTTGTGAAAATTTTAACTTTAAAATCCACAGCCTCAATTGGAATAAATCAATGCCAAAGACAATAGTTCCCTTTACTGCAGACTATTTGTTGCTTGTTATTAAATACCTACTCAAAAAAGAAAGAAAGGTTAAATTTTTTGTTTCACGAGAGGTACAACTATAGGCTTTAACAGGAATCCTCAATAAATGATGTATTGTTGTTAAAAAAATTTTATGAATAATTTTTTGTAGTTTCATATAAGCGGAAGTTATTATCCACTCTGTTATTATCCACTCTGTTCTTAAAATTAATTTAATAATACAAATTTAAGAATCTACTAAGATACGAATGTTCATACTTAAATAGTTGTACAATTCAAGGAGAGCAGAAGATTTATCGGAACGAAACCCCCCTAGTCAAAATATTAAAGGAAAATTCATTTTGTTTTAAATAATAAGCGATTTTTAAAATACTGTAAGTTAAGTATCATAATAAAAAGATGAAGAAATTTAAATATTAAAATATTAAAATTACTTCTGTTTTAAGTGGAGTGAATGAAATTAATTCAATTCACTTACTTACTTTTCTTTACTTTTGATGGCGCTCACAGCCCAGGATGGGCTTCGGCCTTAACTAACAAGCCCCTCCAGCCAGCTCTGTCCCTAGCTAGCCGCTTCCAGTTGCGCACACCGAGTGCTTTGATGTCGTCATTCACTTGATTGCGCCACCTGTTACAGGTTCTTCCTCTGCTGCGTACCCCATCGGGGTTGGATTCGAAGACTCGTCGGGCAGGTGCGTTGCTGTCCTTACGCTCCACGTGCCCCAGCCATCTCAGCCGCTGTATTTTCAGCTTTTTGACCAGGTCAACGTCGCTGTATAGCCCGTATAGCTCGTCGTTGAATCTGCTCCTCCATACTCCTTCGATACACACCGGACCGAAAATCACACGAAGAATCTTCCTCTCAAAGCACCCTAGCAGATTTTTATCCGAATCTTTCAGTGTCCATGCTTCTGACCCATAAAGCAGGACCGGGATGATTAGGGTTTTGTATAAAGTCTCCTTGGTTCTCTGAGAGAGGGCCTTACTACTTAAATGCCTTCTTAGACCGAAGAAACAGCGGTTGGCAAGAGTAATTCTTCGCTTGATCTCTGCACTGATGTCATTCTGCGATGTAATAGTGGAGCCCAAGTAGACAAAGTCCTTGACAACTTCGAAGTTATATCTGTCCATCGTGATATTTTGCCCGAGTCGACGATGTTGAGGTTCCTCTCTTGATGACAGCATATACTTCGTCTTGTCCTCATTAACCGCCAATCCCATTTTAGCCGCCTCCGATTCAATGCTCGCAAATGCCCCTGAGTTAAGTATCATAGTCACAAAAAAAATTCTTCGAAAGCTTTAAATGACTATTTTCGCAGCGCCAGCGTCACGATCTATTTGCGTCACATATTATTTGTTTGTCAATCTCTTTGGACTTGTGCGGGCTTTTCTACTGACAGGGTCATTTGGCTGGATTATAGCTTAAAGTTATTTTATTCGACCATTTTTCGCTAAAATATCAGCTTTTCATTCGCTTAAAAAAAGTTTTTTTTCTTAATTTTGCATTTTCGACCTTATTTTGCTATAAAGACAAGAATAAGGAGTTGTTATTGTATTTTGAAATTTTTAAGGGAAAAGAAAATCCATAGAAAACACGCCTTTTACTATAAAATACCAATGCTAGCCTGGGTCTAAAGAAAAAAGTAACGAATATTCTCAATATTCCCTTCATTTCACTTTTCTCCATGGAAAACAAAAATAATGCATTCCAAATATTCCGAAATAATTAATCAATACAAGAGCTTATCCACAATATTCCGTTAAATTGTGTATTAGTCCGCCGCTGCTGCTACTTTTAAATGAAAAAACGCCCTTTATCTTTGGTTATCGATATCTCAGGGAATCTCAATAATGGATTAAAATACTGCATTGTTTTTGAAAATCTACCACTTATCAGTAAATAAAGGACAACATTTTAGATGATAGTAGACTAAGGCCTAATTTATTCACTCAAAGTTGAATATAACGTCCGGATTTTTACAGTCAACTTGAGAAATAGTTTTTATTCACTCTAAGGCCTTATTTATTCAGACAAAGTTGAACATAACTTTGGGAGTTTTACATTAAACTTCAGAAATAGTTTTTATTCACGCAAAGTTGACGTTTTCAACTTTTGATTTTCAACTCTAGAGTTAATCAACTTTCGATTTTCTCAACTCCCCGAAATAGTAGAAGTTAGCGAGGAAACTTGTGATTTTTCTTCATTTCTGTTTATTTTTTCATGCTATCCACGATGAAAATATCGGTTCTCGTCCGATCACTGAAATTAAGCATAGTCGGGTATGGTTAGTACTCAGGTGGTGGACCGCATTGGAATAAGGAAACACAAAATTCTTGTTCCAAATATTTTGAATATCCAAAATGAATAAGGAAATATTTTCGAACTGAAATGCAAAATTATTCTAATACAAAACGAAAGTTGAAAATGACGTCTTGTGTGTCATGTGTCACAAATATCCCAAGGACATTTAAGAAACAGCAGGTTGATCAACTTTTGCATTTCAACTCTGGAGTTCAGTTCAGACTCAAAGCAGTGAATAAAAGTATTTTTCAACTTTCAGCTCAACTACGGATTTGAAGTCAACTTGTAAGTTGGCCAACTTTGTAGTTTTCAGCAAGTTGAGCAATAGTGAATAAATTGGCTCTAACAATGTTAAATACCTACATACATATGAAACTTAAACATGTAAAATATTAAAATGGGTCTGTTAAATAGTTTTTTTTTTACAGGAACTGTCCGGGTTTTAAACGTGGAGTTTTTCTATGAAACTTGCTAAAATTAGGAAAATCTCATTAACACCTTAAAAATGTTTAAAAGGTTAATCTACTGTTTTCTTAGTACTAATGTTATAAAACTAAAAATATAAGAACCTATGTAAAATTTGCTTAAGTTTCAAGTTAAGACATTTAAGGCGTCAGCATTTCCCTATAACATGGTTAAATGACCTTAAACCTAAGGTAATTCATTTTTTTTTTTAATCGTATTTATGCTATTTTGCATTACCTAGGATACACTCAAAGTGTCTTAGTGCTGGGGAAAATTATGCTTGTCTAATAAATTCCATAAAAATAAGGTTACTTTAGTTTCTTAAGACAAGTTAGGCCATTTTACGTTAAAAGGGATTTATATAAATAGGTTTAGTTTAGGGCAGATTTATGCTCGGCAAATAACTTCCATACAAAATATCTTACCCAAGGCGTTTGGGGCAGTTTAACACAGACTTTTTCTCTGAGTGTATATTTGCTTCAAATTTGGTGCTAAGAATTTTTATGTGATTCCCTGTAGATGATATTCAAGTTCCTGTTCTAGCTGTCATGCAACGATTTTGGTTTTATCAAGTGTTCTCAAAAATTGTCATAACGATTTTGATTAAACTTCGTTTAGACCAGTTTTAATAATACTACGAACCAAGTTTGCCTATTCATATTCTCCAATATGTCATTATTGGATTGGTTGATTTGGCATAGTTTTGAATTCCGGTAGATACTTCTGGTTTTCGAACAAATAATATCAAAGATAGCGCAGTCAAATTAGACAAAAAAAAAGGCCCTAACCCGGACAAAATTTTTTGCAGGTATATTTTTTTGTGGAAATGTTCAGAACAGTGTCCTTAATCAACTGTTAAAAGTCCCAAGCAATCGTACGACCACAATCTTGAAAAAATGCAGCCATCTTGCACTCTTTGTTTGTAGCTATATCTATGGAACTTCATGCCCTAGAAAGACCATTCAAGTGACAAATTGACGGGCTGAAAAAGCGAAAATCAGGAAAGTAAATACAAATTAGTTAAAGCTATTACATGTCTACTGTTTTAAATTAAATGAATTTAATAGACTTAATTGCAGTGCAAATTTGAAAAAATTACCAATGTCCCATTAATATTTAATATAAAGCTGAAATTTTGTGGATATATTCAGAACAATACCAACAATCATTTTGTGTAAGCTACCGAAAAATCCCTATTGGGGTTAGTACACCATTTTAAAAAAGTACCATAATCTGTATTTTTCGGGTTTTGGCTATATCTGGGTATCTAATTGTCCTAGAAAGACCATTCAAACGTAAAATGGCCAGGCTTCAACTTCAAAATCAGCGAAGCACACACAAAATGAAAATGAAACTAGGTACTTTAACCGAGTGAAATGCACTACAACTAGATAAAAAAGATCAGGACGCTGAAACTTATGTCATAAATGAAACATCTTTCACGCTTTTTATTAATGCGATCAAACCGAAATTATAAACTTCATTCAAGTGAGCTACGGTGGGTGCTCTTTACTTACGAAGGAAAAATTAAACACAAAGTTGTAGTGTTACTTCCTAGTAGGACCATTTAAAAGGGCCTAGTGGGCGTAATTTATTGTGAACAAAATAAAAGGTTATATTTAAGTGCTAAATAAATCCTTGATTTAAATCATAATAAAAGACTGCAGAAGTCCAGATTTCGATTTGGTCGTGGCAGTGAAAGTTTTGTTTATAGAAATGGATAATGCCGGCTCATTTTGTGTCAAGGAGCAAAAAGTTGTTCAGTTTTGAAAGTTGAAAGAGGCATTGATAACATTCGTCAGTTTAGGAAAACTCGCATTGACGGAATCGCCGCACTTATTGGAAATTCGAAAAGTGCTTTAATTCATGTTAACTGTCGAAAAGAGTACATTCGCCGACTTAAACCTCTATTAAATGCTGCGCATGAAGAGTCAGCCAACAGAAAGTCACGTTTGTCGTTCGATAGTTTTGGCTTCAAACGTCAATGCATGTTTTGTGAGCTTGAGGTAAGTTATAAGGAACATCTAGACAGGCAAGCATCGTATAGTGTGGTGGTTTCTTCTGACTTCATCGATTCTGTGTTCGTTCTATGGCCTCAAGACGTTCTGATGGTTGGGCAGATAAGGTTATGCCTAGGTTGCATGCTGAAATTGACCTCATAGCAGTGGAAGCTCGTTAACATCGCAAGTGCCATACATATTTTTACGTTCCAGGTCAACTTCCTCTTCTCTTTGGGCAATAGTGCGTGCCGCCCCGCAGATAACAGTAAATTTAGAGCTCCAGCGGATATTTTTAAAATAATATCATGCAACTGCAAATGCTGATGCGAGCGTAATTGTGCTTGCCGACAAGTGGCCTTTTCCTGCACGGCAATGTCCATATTCATCGATGAAGACGACAGTGAAGATATTGCTTGATACGAAGGTAATGATTGTAAAACATGTTTGCGGTAATTAGGTGTTTCATTGTTCCGTTATTATTTCTAGATAACGAGCAGAGCCACCGAAGCTGCTGAAAAAATTTTAAAATTTGTATCACGATATTTCTCAAAGTTCCTTTATTTTATTGTTATAATTAATACACTTAAAAAAACTGCTCCTAGCATTTTTTATTTTGGATCTTTTTTTTGGAAACTTAACATATATCATTATTGGTACTGTTCTGAAAATGTCCACTAAATTTCAGCTTTTTAATAAATAGTTCTGGGACATGGGTAATTTTTTTTCGAATTTGCACTTCAATTATTTACTCTGTTATAGTAGTTTCATTCAAAACAGTTTAGCCATAAAATACATGTTACTAATTTTGTGTCTGCTTCGCTGATTTTGAAGTCGAAGCCTGGCCATTTTATGTTTGAATAGTCTTTCTAGGACAATTAGATACCCAGATATAGCCAACAACCGAAAAATACAGATTATGGTACTTTTTTTTTTAATGGTGGTCTAACCCCAACAGGGCTTTTTTGGTAGCTTATACAAAATGGTTGTTGGTATTGTTCTTAACATGTTCACAAAGTTTCAGCTTTATAATAAATATTTATGGGACATTGGCAATTTTTTCAAATTTGCACTGCAATTAAGTCTGTTAAATTCATTTAATTTAAAACAGAAGCCATGTAATACCTTGAGCTAATTTATATTTACTATCCTGATTTTGGCTTTTTAAGCCCGTCAATTTGTCACTTGAGTGGTCTTTCTAGGGCAACAAGTTCCATAGACATAGCCACAAACAAAGAGGGCAAGATGGCTGCATTTTTTCAAGATTGTGGTCGTAAGCCAGTTGATTAAGGACACTGTTCTGAACATTTCCACTAAAAAATATACATGTAAAAAATTTTGTCCGCGTCAATGTCAAATTTGACTGGGCTAAGAACAATATTTCTTTTTCAAATTTGTTTCCACATTTATTTTGTATCAATTATAATTTTAACTGATTTTTTTAATATTTTCTGGTTGACGAAATAAAAATTCAAAAAATATACATATAAAAATGACACTTTTAAAATTTAATGAGACGAAAACGAGCTTTTAATCTAAAAGTAGGTACCTACGTACTGCAAAAAAAAAAAACGTTATCGTTAGAAGGTTGAATACTTCGATTTGTTTAAATATTTGGAAGTCCTTTATCAAAGCAGACATATGTAAGTCCAGAGAAATTATGATTTGTTTTATGACTATAGGTAGGCCAGTGGGTGGTTATCGTTGACTTTCGACGTTGTATAAGTTTATTGCTATGCATAGTTAGAAAAAAGTTTCCAACAACGTCAAAGTAAGTAGACGCCATTAAATCAATTGCGCTTCGTGAATCTGTTTCATTTTCATGTATCTCTTAATTACTGATCCATTTTTGACTAAAATGTCAGTTTATAGGCACAAAGACGTATTTTTTTTTTAAACTAAAAGCCTATTACATACATCATACATCGGGTGGCACAACGGCTCATGAAGAACCAGGGCCTAGTGACTAACAACTCGCAACCATTCCTGTGTGCGCCTTTCGACAGGAATGGAAGGGACCTACAGTTTTATGACGAATCCGAACGGCTAGACGAGAAGCACTTATTCGTGACAAGTGATACTCTTGGAGGATTTGTCAATTCCTCGCAAGAGGCAGTAGCCCTGACAAAAAAAAAACTTTTTAGTTTTTAGGTGGACGAGGCTGGGAAGCGAACCCAGACCTCCAGCGTGACAGTTGAACGCACTAACCATTACCCTACGGGCTACTACTAAAAGCCTATTGATTATCAAATAAAAATAATCATTGCAGAAACACTTTAATAAATACAAATAAAAAAAATCAATTTTAAAAAGGCTTTATCTTATAAGTACAGAACTTCTCTCGTTATTTCAACGAATTCTAATTGAAAAGCCAATTTGTGAATGAACTCTTTTGAAAAGTTAATTTTTGTGAAGGTGTATATTTTACGTAATGTGGATGTGGTAATCTCTTGTTTAATTACTCAGAAAATATACATATATTTTAATCGATAAAAGAAACCATTTATGGGGCCATATTAAGCTAATTAATTATATCATTTTGCTACCCCATACTGCCGTCACATTTTCAATTTAATAACTCCACTCTTACTCCAATATACAATGGAACCTTAATTCATTCCTTATTGAATGGGAAGTCAATGTCACTTCTTATTGAAGGGTAGCAAAGGCAGAAAATAATTTTTAGAGGACAAAAATTACGACACTGTGTTTAATTTTTGTTTTAAATTATATATCCACGTTTTGTATAAATATACCTACATTACATACCTACTTACAGTTCAGTTCAACCTGTGTTCCGATCAGTGAGACTCTCCCTTCAGCGTTTTTCTTTATATAAACATATGCCTGATGCTCGACTGATTGTTATTAAGCCATAATTTTTTGACAAATCAAAGGTATCGGCGAGGTCATAATCGACCTTGATGGTTGATGGAACAGCATGCATCCTCCATTTTCATCTCTATGGATGCTGTCATACGTATATGGTCCTGGAGTTAATGATTTCACTTTGTTTTAAATAAAATAAAATAAAATAAAATAAAATAAAATAAAATAAAATAAAATGAAATAAAATAAAATAAAATATAATAAAATAAAATAAAATAAAATAAAAAAAATTAAATAAAATTAAATAAAATAATAAAAGAATAGGTAATTTAAATGTGCATTTAAAATTTGTTAATACAAATAATTTTTTTTACGAAGAAATAAAATTATCGTGCAAATTTCCATCGGAGTTATGATAAATTTTAAATATTACATCTTATACAATGTTATAAGACATCAAGGCGACATCAAAGCATATGACAAGTTATATTAGCTCTCCCTTACCACACAAAACGTGATTTCTCTTTAGAAGTTTTTATATCTCTTATTTTTAAACAAAAGAAGTGAACCCTATAATTTACGACAAGATTAAATAAATCTTCTGTGTTGCCACGCACAAAACTCCGTTTTCATTGCAACGGAAACAAGAAAACGTTTGAAGCATTGTTAAAAACTAACTTTCTACTATAATACAACAACAAAAGCAACAAAAACTAAGGAAAATCATAAAACGATAGTAAAATCTCACATTGACAGACAGGATAAACTTTTTGTGAAATTTCAGGACAACAAAAAATTAACGCCCAACGAACCCCCACCCTCACCCCATTCATGATGGTTAAATTATATTTATTATTGTTATGATTGCCAGCAGTTATATTGTGGTTTATAGTGTACAACCTACATTGTGATGAAAATAGCGGTTAGAACTGCGTAGCGTATACATCAGAACAAAGAAAGCAAATCGTAAATTTTTGCTAACATTTTATTTTTGTTATGCCTCGTAGAATAATAAAGTTTGACGAAAAGGATCAACGACATGAAAAAACAGTGGCAAAGACATTATTCGTTCAATGCTGGTTTATCCCTAACAAAAATGAAAAAAAAAAAAAAACACCAATAACAACAACAAAATAGCTGAAGGCACAAAAAACAGTCGAAGCATTTTAGTTCTTCAGTTTAATGAATGCAAATTCGTCTGAACTTGAATGTATTGTCAGGGTTGTTTATTATTTTGTGCTTCTTTTTTTTTTTTTGTTTTTGTTATATTCATGGGGATGATTTTTTCAGGACTTTGTAGAAGGCTTGGGGTAGTTTTTTTTTTTTTTTTTCTTCCATAAAACCATTTTCCACAGAAACAGTAAAACATTGTGGTGGGATTCAAAAACAGAAGGATATGGGGGCAAGCAAATACCATTACGTAGGTACATAGTTTGTTTACGACTTTTAAATTATTATTTTCATTGGATTCATGCCTTTTCAATTTTTAGTTTTTTTTTCTTTTTACTTAGTTTTTCTTTTTTGTGGTTCTAGAATTCGATATTTCGATTCTTCGATTTTATTTGAATTGACATGTTGTATTATAACGGGTAGGGATTCAGGATGGTGAATCAAATTTTGTGATCCGATTTGGGATGTGACTGAAGATTTATTTGGGTTTGGTAGGTTTTTGTAAATAAAATAGATAGATACTTGTTTTGGTTTGTGTACTTACCTATATCAATGTTAAAGTAATATATAAAACAGGGTGTTCCATAATCAATGATCCGAACTGAAACTGTTGAAAGGTGAAAAGTAATGACGCCTCAAAGTTTGGTAACTTGTCCTTATTGAAACAAATTTTCGATTAACGGCTCTTTTTGGAAGTGTTTAAAAACTTTTACTTTTAACCAGTTTTTGACTCACTCCGTCCATGAGAAACTTTTTTAATTAAGAAAATAATGTTAGTTGGAATCATGGAAAATAATAAAATACAAATCTTAATACATTCGATACAAGAATTCACGTTGTTAATCCCCTGTTCAAATTTATATTAAACAATGAACAATTCAACTCATAATAAATTGCGAAATAATAATTTACGAATTAATTCAATGCGAGTCAAAAAATTGCGAAAGGAAATCTACGTAGCGTAGATTTTGCCCAATATAAATAAATGCGAAGCGATGAAACTGCAACACAAGAAATAGCGAAATGAAAATAAGCCGTCAAAAATCTTCCAGATGTCCCATACCGCCATACCCCATAAAGGGATGGGAGAAGTATTCCTTTTCATTTCCTTTAGTTTTCCAAAATAATCGACTTTTTTCATTAGAACCAATGAGAGTACACTGAGGGAAAGTGTATGCATTAAGCATATAAATATATACATACATTTCTGCAAACAATACTTATTGTACTAGTACCTCATTATGATTACATTATGAAATCTGTACTGAATACATACATTTTTTAGCACCACGTAGTCAATAATAATTAACTCGTTGTATGAATGTATGTCAGATCTGATTTCTTCATAGTTATGTAGTGAGTAAAGTTTCGATGCACTCATTAAATAAATGTAAATGTTTTATGGACTCATTACATTCATTTTTGCCGGTTATGGAGTGGGTAGAATCGTTTTACATATTTTGTTTGATGAATTTATGATTATTTAGTGAGTAGTGTTCCTCAGCAGTATATTTATGTACTCATTACATAAGTCTCTATACTGATTGCATGAATAACATGTACTTATAACATCAGTTATACCTATCGTCACATGAGTGCAGGAACTTGGACCTTTAATATTTTGGATATACCAACATTCTAAGGTGCCTAGCAGACCTACATAGAAACAGTTTAAATTTTCATTAGCCTCTTATTTATTTTTCACCAAAATCCTACATTTTATTGTTCAAGAATTTATTAGAGGGAGAGTTAAGTAAACTTTATAACATAATAAATATGTCTTTGCCGAGATGTCCTAAATGAAAATCGAGTAACTGAGATTCTAGTCCTAGATTCAGGGTCGAAATGTACTTATTACACAAATATGTTTTGAGTACATAGTACTGTATCTACTCATTAATATGGGCAGTTTATAGTGTTATGTAATGAGTACAGTTTCTTATACTCACTACATATTTCCATGATGTATCTTTCTTAACCACACAGAAAAAAATCTAGTTTTCGACAAGGCACTAGAGAGTTTTGTATAGATTCTGGCAAGGGCTAGCAAGGGTTGGCAAAGGATAGAACAAGGCCCTTGGCCCAAAACAAAAAATTGGCTTATGTCAGTCCAATGCGCTACCCACTAGGCAACTTGCTATACAAAAATTCAATGTCGAAAGTGAATACGTTTCATACTCTTATGTTACATATCATATTCATGACAAAGTGATACTCTTGTAGGATTTGACAATTCCTCGGCAAGAGGCAGTAGCCTTGAGAAAAAACTTTTTAGTTTTTAGGTGGACGAGGCTGGGAAGGGAAGTGAATCCAGACCATTCCTGTCATACAGAAATGGTTCCGAGTTGTTAGTCACTAGGTCCTGTTTCTTCACGAGCCGTTGCGCCACCCAAGTTATTTATTTACTACTCATATATTATTGCAATTGAATGGTGTTTACAAATGTTTTGTTTTTGGTGTATAAGAGATATTCCTGATGGGGTACCGAAACATGTTCAACAAGTTTTGAAAAGTTTTCCTCTTTTAAATTGTTTGGTACTGAAATCCGCCAAGGGCTTGTCAAGTATCTGACAAGTTTTCCTGGTCTTGATTTTCCCTACTGGAAATTTACAGGGCCTTTCCCAAACTATACAAAAACTTGAAATTTTTCAACCGCGTATCTTCTTTATTTATTGTATAGCTGGTTTTCAATTCATTTTGAGGGCACAAAGGTAAATTTATTTTTTTTTAAACACAATATTTCAAGTTTGTTATATTTGCATTTGAACTGAGATCGTTCCAAGCATCAAGTGACTGTGTAACCACTGAGTCACATACATAAGTATTGAGTCAATATCTTCTAATACAAGTCAACAATTTTCCTTAAAAATTGGTGCCTTAAATTTGATTCAATCATTAATCGCTGAGAGAGTGGGGGATGACTTTCATTTGGCACATAAACTGAAATGCAACCATTACACTTTTCTTTTTACTCAGTAAGAACAATTTTCATTGCAATTCTATTTAAAATTTAATACCTCGATTATTACATTAATGCCTCTGTACAGTTTTCCTTCGTGTTAATTCAATTTTCCTACCCTACAAAACTTAAAGTCCCACTGATCCTTTCTTAAAAAAAAAAACTCCCTCCCTATTCTTATCGCCATCGGAAGGTACCTACATTCATCACTTCCGTAAATTTGTAATTTTTATTTACTTCTTAATTACTCGCCTCCTGCCTATGGAAATCCGTTTATCATTTCATCCCCTCACAACTCAGAGTCTTAAGTTCCTTAGCGCATTTACTTCATTACTTTTTCAATGAAAATCACTTAATATAGAAAACTTAATTCAATTCAAATGCTGCATAGAAGCTCAATCAATTTCAACATTTTTATTAAAACTTGATGAAGCAGAATCGATTATGCGTGCCTTGCTTACCAAAACCCGTCCCTCCAACACGTTCATCATCGCTTTCAGCACCGGTCCGGTAGTTAACAAGAAAAATCAATTTTTCTAAGCACATGCGGTCGTAGTCGTAGGGCTAGAATGTAGTCATTCTTCGCTGATGATGCCTTGAAAGTCCTCTTCTACCCCCCGATATAATAGAGCCTTATTGTGGTTTAATATATGCCTTTGACGCCTGACGCGCCACCCCTGCTGTGTTCTTGATACTTTTTCTGCTGTGCTGCCAAAGGTTACAAAACTACAAAGGTACCTATAGCTATATGGGCATAATTGGTGGTGTTTCCCATTCTTAAAAAAAAAAAAAAATACGAGACTAACTTTGCCGTTGAAAAACAAATTTCCAACTGCTGTTGGCAAATGAAAGCAATTGAAAATCTTTTTTTTTCCGTTTGTTGTTTTTTTTAAATTTTTATTTTTTAAAGACTGCTTGAGCTTTATGTATTATTGTATGTATGTGCTCTGCGTGTTTGTTGAGTCAAATTGTTAAAATTTTCAATTGCTCTTTGAAAATTTGTTTTTCGTAAGTTTTCACATTTTCACATTTGTACGCGCTAACTGCATATGCTCTACAGTCAGAGAGAAGCAGCAGGATGCTTGAATCCTTGCATATATTCAATTTTGAATGCAGTGTGCCGTGAAATCGTATGGTTCTATGATCCTAAACTTGTATATATTTTTTTTTGTTTGTGACTGGCAATGAAAGTAGTTCAAATATAATAAACACAATGGAAAGAAATTCTTTTTGAGGGTTAAGAGGAAGCTTGGAAAAATTAACTATACAAAATAATATTTTGTATTAACAAAAAATATTTTTCGCAGTTGGGTTTTGTAATGATTATACGGTAATTTTAATTAGGGACTCTGAGCTTTGGCAATTTGAAAAAAAAAAATAAATTAGAACCTGCTTCACCTTTATTTATGTTTATATCTAGGAACTTACATTTTTGATATTTGTGAAAAAATGAAACGTTATTAAAGTGCTCCTCGAAATTTCGTGCAAATCAAATGGTTATGGTCATCTAATTTCACCTTAACGCATTTCTAGTGGCTTATAGTTTTAGTTAAGTTGGACAAAACATGAAACTCTACACTGTGTCTATGTTTGGTCCAATTAGAGGATACCTATGTATATTAGAGAAAAATTTATGGAAAAGATTAGTTTCCTGGAAAATGCACGTTCCGTTTTTGAAGTTTATTCCCTTAGCCAAAAGCGGTATCGAATTTTTTAAAGTGAGATTTTATGCTTAGATTTTATATTTCTAAAAAGATAAAAATAATTTTGCCACAAAACATTTTTCTGTGTTGATAATTCTATGATTGATGCCATCGAAAGCAAAACTTTTATTTGGTTGTCCTTCTTTTTGAAGCACAGGTTGTATGTTAGATTCCGACCAAAAGTTTTGAATTCTAGCTGGCCAGCATTGCTATTTCAATAACAAATATTTTTCCAAATACAATCTCCTTGATAAAAGTGGATATAATAAGTACCTACCTCTATTTCTCTCAAATTGCTCTTTAATAGTTGCTTTTGGCGTTATCAAAAAAATCCACTTCTTCTACGCCCATATGGTTGTGGTCATGTTTCACAATCACGAATTGCATTTGGCATTGGAATGCATTTGACATTTTTTCCCCTTTTTCAATCAAAGCGGCAGTGAACTGATAACACAAGACTCACTTGGATTGTTGTTTCAATGACAATTAAATTTTTCTTGTCGAATGCAAAACCAATAGAACCATCACAAACAATTTTTTTTTGCTCATATCTTTTGCATCGGTCAACTCTTCTTTATCAGTTGTATTTACTTGGCACGTTTGCCAACTATTGTAATGGATTGATGCTGGTGCATTATTTAAATCATCCGGTACATTTTTGACTGTTTCTGGAAGCTTTTATTTTAAGTATTTATCAAATTTGCATTTTAGTTCAATTTCATCAGGTTACCCAACTAACATTTCAGCTTCGGTTCGGCTTAATAGAATAGGCTTTAGAAGTTCCATAACACTCTTATTTCTATTCGGCTTTAAGGAAGCAGTTATCCAGCTCGTTAGATGTATAAGAACTTTAATTCCGCCGAAGGCCGTACCGAAGCTTTATATAAAGTGAAACCTGCGGCACATCAATATTTTTAATCTAAAAGAAGCTGAATTGTTAGTTGGGTACTCATTTGGGAACATGTTTCCATCCATTATTCAGATGCTGAACATTATCATCAATTTCTTCATTATCGCTCATTTTAAGAGGATAAGTATTAATATTTGTGTGATGTGCTGCATCTTAATTCAAACTTATTTCGTCTTCTTTGAATGTATTTCGTCTTATTCGTCAAAAGTCTACGATTTGTGTCTCCAAAAAATATACAGGGTGTCCCATTAACAATGGTCCAAACTGAAATTGGTGATAGACCAGGTGATGAACTATCAGAATTTGGTAACTTTTCCATACCGAATCATAGCGATTCTCGAGTAACGGCTATTTTTTGAAATTTGAAAAAAATCTAACTTTGAACCAGTTTTTTGCTCACCCTGTCCATAATTGATTTTTGTTTTTTACAAATTTGGCATTAAAAAATTCACTTATAGTTTCACTAACTTTACTGAGTAAAATATTTTTGATTGGCATCACCATTTGCCTACAAATCATTAGTTAATATTGAACTTTGCCAAAATTAATTTTTGACCTCAATCTTCTGATGAGCCCCCTGAATAAAATTCGTATGGCTCAATACAAGTTTTATATTTCAAAAATTGCCTACTTTTCTGCAGTTTCAAAAAAGGTATTAAACTTGCCAAAGCTATTTTTAAATAGACAGTTATAACCGTTTGAACCCAATAAAACAGGTTCAAAATCAAACAAAAATGAAACATTTTTGTTCAAATATTTCGATAAAATTAGATTTTCACTTCAAATATAACTCCGAAAGAGCTGAATTTTGGTGGAGATCTTCGTTTTGATGTCATACGCATTTCTTAAATAAAAACATTAAATTTTGACAAGGACTTTTAATTTTCTGTGGTGAAAGAGTATAAATCCTATATATTTGAAAATTTTACGAAAACCATCAGGTTTTTTAAGAAGTGTCTTTGGAAAACATGTAGCTTATAAAATTCTACACAAAAAAGATAAACTCCTTTTTTCGTTGGAGCAAGAGATTTTGAGAAAACGGGGACAAAATGTGTTTTCATACTTTGATGTGGTATTTTCTACACCGTTGCATTTGCGCACATTTGTCTCAAAATTTATTGGTCTAACGGAAAAATGTATCCTAATGGTTTTTTTTAGAATGCTATAAGCTACAAGTTTTCCAAAGACACTTCTTAAAAAAGCCGATGGTTTTCGAAAAATTTTCAAAAATACTGGATTTATACGCTTTCACCACAGAAAATAGAAGGTCCTTGTCCAAATTAAAGGTATTTATTTAAGACATCAAAACGAAGATCTCCACCAAAATTCAGCTCTTTCGGAGTTATATTTGAAGTGAAAATCTAATTTTATCGAAATATTTGAACAAAAATGTTTCATTTTTGTTTGATTTTGAACCTGTTTTATTGGGTTCAAACGGTTATAACTGTCTATTTAAAAATAGCTTTGGCAAGTTTAATACCTTTTTTGAAACTGCAGAAAAGTAGGCAATTTTTGAAATATAAAACTTGTATTGAGCCATACGAATTTTATTCAGGGGGCTCATCAGAAGATTGAGGTCAAAAATTAATTTTGGCAAAGTTCAATATTAACTAATGATTTGTAGGCAAATGGTGATGCCAATCAAAAATATTTTACTCAGTAAAGTTAGTGAAACTATAAGTGAATTTTTTAATGCCAAATTTGTAAAAAACAAAAATCAATTATGGACAGGGTGAGCAAAAAACTGGTTCAAAGTTAGATTTTTTTCAAATTTCAAAAAATAGCCGTTACTCGAGAACCGCTATGATTCGGTATGGAAAAGTTACCAAATTCTGATAGTTCATCACCTGGCCTATCACCAATCTCAGTTTGGACCATTGTTAATGGGACACCCTGTATATGTATGTTGCAATTTTAAAAAAAAATCTTGTGCATACATACGCCGGAAACGGGTCAAAAAAATCCGCATTTCTATTAAACAAACTTAAAAATTGTAAACAACATTATAAAGTAAGCTTACTGTGATGATTTTTAAAGTAAGACCATAAAATATTTGTTTAACATATGAACTTTTCTTATACCCGGCGTCCTTGTGCGAATTTCCATTCTGACTCCAGAAAAGAAAAACCGATTGAGAACGCTGTGAAAATGTTGTACCTAATAAATAAATAACATACTTCTAATGGGGTGACAGAGCTCAAACTTTCAGATAATTAAGCCCTAGTGAATACCTAACTTTCCTTATACCCCGCATCCTTGTGCGGTTTTCCATTCTGACTCCAGAAAAGAAAAACCGATTGAGGTCGTTGTGAAAATATTGTACCTAATTTTTAAAATGAAAAAATTAAATTTTTCTTGTGGCTCGACACCGCTCAAACTTTCAGAGAGTCTAGCCCTATTGAATACCTAATTTTCCTTTTACCCCGCATCATTGAGTGACTTTTCGTTCTTACTCCAGATAAAAAAACACAGATTGTGATGTTTTTCTTTTGATAAGGAAAATATACTACCTAAATATTAAAATCAAAAAATAACATATTTCTATAAGGGTGACACCGCTCAAACTTTCAGAATATCTAGACCACTAGAGCAAGTGGGCACAATAATTATAATACAATATTTATTCAGCTAAATAGGTAGGGCACGTGTAAGTTTTGTGTCAAAGATTGCAACAAATTAATTAAATCAAATGTATTAAAGTCTTAAACCTCAGAACGACAGATACCTAAATACCATTCAATATCCTACCAACCCCTATCCCCCACCCCCATCAAATTTCTTCTTAAGACGGGCACTGATAAAATAATTATTTGTTCATTTAATATATTTATTAATGTTTTAACTTAAGGAGTCAAAAGCTATACAAAGGTGCACTCAGGCGTATACGTACTATTTTTCGTGTTTGCTTTGCGTGCATTTTCTTTACTTTTTGTTTTGTATTAACAAAATTAAATTTTATTATTTTCAATAAATCGAACAGAAAAGCTAGCTTATATTCAGATATGAAACTTATAGAGAAGTATAATTATCAGCGTTTTAAGGTAGGATTTAGTCAAGACAAACTGCTAACATATACAATAGGTGTTATCAAAATGAAAAAGACATTGCAAAGATTAAACTTAAATAAACTTACTTTCATGAATCTTTGCAAATTATACAAAATGACCCTTCATCTTTTTCCAACTGCACTAAAGGGTATTATTTTGAATAACATACTTGATTGTAATCAATTTTGAAATAAGTAAACTATGAAAAATATTCAGCAATGCTTAGGCTGATGTCTGTTATAAGAACCTTGTTGATAGTGATTTCCTTCAAAAAGTAACAAATGCATGTACGACAACGAAATGGGTTTGTACTAAATAAAAGTTTAACAGTTTTAAAACAGATAGACTTTTTGTTGCTGGATTTTCGGAATTTTTGTTTTATTTTACTTCTTCGTAAAAAAAATATTCATAAAATTTTTTAAATGTAATATTTTTGACTAGCTTAGAAGTATCAAATTGCGAGATTACGAAAAAATAGATAAAGTCAATAATGAGTAGGAAATATTTGAAAAAAGTGTAGCCTATATTCTCAAAGTGTAGCCTATACAAATTTATCTTTATTTCCATTAACAAATTACTTCGAAAGTATAAAAATAGCTTCAAAAAAGAAATAATTTTCTTTACAACTAATAGGTAATTATTTGACATCAAAATTCCGATTTGTTAAATCCTGAACGACAAAATCCTGAATTATAAAATTCCGAACGTCAAAATTCCGAATTGCAAAATCCCGAATGGCTTAGCACTTCTTACCCAACAAAAATCTAAACCACTCGGAACTTTTCCGATCTGATTTAAATATAAAAATCTCCAATATTCTTTATGTTTTTGGTAGTTTTTGTGATTCTATCGATAAATTCGGGGAGCCCGACATAGGACGACCTAACCTCATCTCTTTACCAGATAATAGGTATACAGTTTTTAAGATAGTGCCCAAAGAAAGAGTTTGCGCATGGGTTGCCTATAAAAAAGTGATGTGCCCTTCATAGGGTTGCCACGCTTTAAAGATCAGTTTTTGCGTTTATTCAATTATCTGATTGCGCTTATGTGGTTAGCCATAAGGACATTCAAAAAATATATTATTAAAGGAAATTTAATTTAAAAATGTTTAAATACGGGATTTTTTGAAATTTTAAATTTAAGTAGAATAAATTAGGGTGAACGTATTTAAAGGTCGAAATCTTATTTTCTAAACGGTAAGTCATAGCGGAATGATTTTTGTTGCAATCGATAGATTTTATTGAATACTTGAAAGTTGTACATGACAACAAAAATTTACAACTTGAGATGTGCACGTTTGAAAGTCAAAAATGGCGAAATATTTGCTTGAAAAAAAATTTACTGTAAATCAGTTCTATCAGTTCTATTGAAATATATGATATGTTTTTATAAAGCTGATTAATAAAAAGGTTAAAAGATATCTGCCAAATTTTTAATTAAAACTCTGGTTCTGGTAAAGCGAATTTTTGAAAAATATTTTTTTTTCTTCGATTTATAGGTTGTTTTATTTTTATTCTTGTACCCTTTGGTATTTTCATTGAAAATAACATAAAAATGCAGATAATTCCAGGATATCTACAAAAACTTGGTTAAAACTCAGGGTTGTCACACTTTAATATTTCTCCTTAAATTTCCTTTCATAATATATTTTTTGAATGTACTTTTGGCTTACCACATAAACGCAATCAGATAATTGAATAAGCGCAAAAATTGGTCTTTAAAGTGTGCAAGCGTATGAAGGGCCCAGTTTTTTATAGGCAACCCATGCGCAAACGTAAACTGTTTGCTTGGACACTATCTAAAAAACTGTATACCTCTTATCTGGTAAAGAAATGAGGGAAGGCCTAGTCCTATGGCGGGCTCCCCGACTGTACTTACCTAAAAAAAAAGCCTTACTACCATGGGCTAAATTTAATAAAGTACTAGTCTTCAAAAAAAAAAAAATTAATTGCAGTGTTAATACTATCGGTAATGTTGTCAAGTCTATAATACTCTCAAAAGTTCACTACGGCCTACCAATTAATTGAAAATGCTCTAAAACATCCAGCCCTAAGGACTAGTCTTCAAGCTTTTCGTATAACGCCCATCAAAAATATTATAACTGAAACTGGACTTCCACATTTAAATGATAGACTCGAGTTTCTTTCATGGCAGTTAATCCAAAAAATCAGCTCTCCATACACAACTCCTGTTCACGATGATGTCAAAAAATTGCTTAAAAAAAAAAAAAAAAAACACCGAAATATCCTTCAGCTCTACAAAAGGCTCTTAAAGCAACTGTTGACCTTAACATCCCAATCGGCACAGAAAACAAACTATAAATTAATCTTCCTCCATGGAATTTAACCAACCACTCTAAAATCTCTCATCTCACAGCATATCCCAAAGCATCTACAAACAAGATAATCTACAAAACTATGTTTCTGGAAATAAAAGAAAATTACCAAAAGCAAGGGTGCAATTTTGGATTTCTGATGCATCAAAAACAAATGACAGAACTTCCTTCGCTGTTGTTAATTAAAACGGATCTATTTATTAGTAAGGGCTTGCTGCATGGCACCACATCCACTTTTACGGCCGAGATTTTTGCCATACTACAAGCAATTCAAGCTGCAAAAATGAAAAAAAAACAATTATCTTTACTGACAGCTTGTCATCAATTAACGCCATCAAAAAAAAATAACAACTCTTCTAACATTGTTGCAGAAATCCGTGACAAACTTATAGCCAACAAAAACACCCTCAAATTGGCCTGGGTACCGGGACATTCAGACATTATTGTCAACGAAATTGCAGATAGAGAAGCTAAACAAGCGGTCATGGAGCCCCTTGTCGAATTCTATCAATTCAACCAAAAAGATCTGAAGAAACACCTCTCAAAGACAATGAAAAACAAAACTATAGATACTTGGTCTGAATATTAACACCATTATTCAATGCTTAATCTATCCGCCGAAAAAGCCTTATACCCATTACATTTACCTGTCTCGACGATTAAGCCCTATATAAGACTCAGATTGGGACATACCAACATAACCAACAAACATTTAATCACCAAAGAACCTGCCCCACTTTGCGATTACTGTGACGAAAAACCAACCTTCACCGTATCTCATATGCTACAGTGCACTAACGTCGATCGAATATGCAAGAACACCTCTGCAAAACACCTCCAACAACTCTTGACAAACATAACCGATAGTAACATAAATATTTTTTTTAAAACTTAAGCTAGAACACTTAATTTAATTATATTTTAAATATCAATAAGCGAAAACTTCTGGTAGCTATCGTTTTATATGTTAATTATTGAAAATGTAATTTATTTTATATTTCAATAAAGTTATTATAATAAAATAAAAATAATATTAAGTGGACTTATTTCTGATTTTGTGTTGAATTTAAATAATTTCTTGAATTGATTTTTTTTTTTTTGTAATTCTTCCTAATAATCTAGTCCTAAGTAAATGTAAATATGCAATAGTCCTGAAGTGAATATTTGTTTTTGTGTGATTAGTAATTTTTCATGAAGATATCAAAGTACCTACTAACAAATTCACGAAAATTCAATAATTTTCAAGAAAAGATATCAGCTTTCATGTTTACTTAATTTACCCTGAGGTTACACGAGCCAGTACTGGCTACAAGTTACACTACATTTTAATTTTCTTACTAACACATACAAACGTGAGCAACTTGCTCGTCAACTGGCTTGCCATTTTCGAAGCCAGTTGAGAAGTCAGTAGAGAAGACAGTGGCCTCGTTCAGAATTGTATGTAAAGCTATATGGATAGCTTTTCGTTGGAAATTTAATGCAAAATTTAATATTCTTTCTACCACAACTTCTAATGAGAGGAGTGACCAGGAATTTTTAACATTTCCAAAATAGGCAACTGTCAAATATGATTGAAGGATGGCTATATGATTATGATGAAATATATAACATCTCTTAAAAATCCTAATTTTTTTAAAGTTTATTTTGTTCTAGGGAAAAATGAGAGTTTTGGGGATTTCGTGACATTTGGTACATTCAGTTACCGATTTGTCAAGCCATAGACTGTCAAATTAAATTGAAAGATTGCTACGGAGATGATGCATTGAAAAACTTTAAGATATCTGAATTTTTTGTGATAAAATTTTTTGCGCGGGAAAATGCGATTTTAGAGCCTTTATGTGACATTTTGGAACGAAATATTCCTCGTACGACGTAATTTAGTTTCTTGCCTATCAGTCAACGCATGAACTGTCCAATTCCATTAAAGTATGGCTTCGATGATGATGGATTAAAAAACCTCCAACAAAATCAAATTTGTTTTTAAATTATTTAGAAAAAAATCAAAATTTTTGAATTAGATGAAAATCAATCCATGATAATTTGCGCGACAGAAAAGTCTTTCAATGCATCCTTCAACGCATTGGCAGTATTATGCGTTGACTATCGCAAGACTTGATGCAGAATTCGACGTTATTTTTTTGTTTAAGAAAAAATCGAAGTCCGATGGCAAAGCAAATTCAATAAAATTGTGTATTTAGAATCCTAGGTAGGCTGTCCTAGTAAAAGCTGAACGTGATCGCAGATACTTGAAAGCAACTTGCAACCTACCGCCTACGTCACAGCAAGTTCACTTATACGAACTTGACAGTCAATCTATGTAGCCAACTGGCTTGCCAGTACTGGCTCGTGTAGCGTCAGGGTTATAACAAAGGTATTCAAAAAGTACTAAAAAAAAGTATTAAAACAGAAAGAAAATTCGGGAATAATACGGAAAATTTTTCCGGGATTTCGCAATGACGGGATTTTGACGTTTGGGACTTTGCAATTCGAAAAATTGGCGTTCGGGACTTTACAATTCGGGATTTTGACGTTCGGGATTTTACAATTTGGGATTCGGCATTTTGAAATTCGGGATCTTTGCGATTCGGGATTTTGAAATTCGGGATGACACTACTTTCCCTGACAAAAATTACATTTTTTTTTCGAAAATATGTAATAAGCACATAGATTTTCATTTAAAAAAAAAAATAATAAAATCAACCAAAAACATATACCCACTAATTTATTTTTTCTAAAATAAATACTTGATGATTCAGAATTTCTATTTATTTTAACTAAAATTTGGAAAATTCCAAGAACTGACAGCTTAATTTGAGATTGAGGTTTAACCAAAATTTGAGAACGAGGATTTGTAGGTGTATTCTTTACGGAAACGAATAAATAGAATCTTAATTTCTCCATAAATACCTATTAATTTTCTAAATAACTACAAATATTTTTCGTTATATTAATTAATTTTTTTTTTTTTAAGTAATTTTAAATATTTTGTCCCTTTATATAACCAGTCACAAATTGGTTTTTAAGATTTATAAATGTGCAATATTTGTACTTCCTTAATTCTCAGACCAATGCATGAGTGGCACTAGGAAACCGAAAAGCTTTCAGTCCCCGGTATGTGTGTCACAGACCACCTTTTATGGAACGACCACACAATGCTGCTAAGTGTTTAGGTTTTCTCCGTCGATGCAAGACATTTTTCTCCCCTTCTGATCTAGCTGTGATCTACAAAGCCTTTATTCGTCCAAAACTTGAGTATAACTGCCACATTTGGGCAGGTGCTCCAATAACCCACTTGAGTTTATTGGATAGAATTGAAAAGAGAGCTCTTAAAATGATAGGTGAAAGAACTATTCTCATCTCTTGAGCATCGTCGAAATGTTTCATGTCTTTCGTTATTTTACCGTTATTTCCATAAACAATGCTCTAGTGAAATAGCCAGTTGCATTCCTCCCCTTAAACAATTCAACCGTAATACTCGCGCTTATAGGAATGCCCATCAGTTTACCCTTGAGCCCAATTTCGGACGTACTGTTAAGTATAGAGATTCTTTTTTAGTCGCACTACTCGAATGTGGAATGCTCTACCCAGCTCAATTTTCCCCTCCCATTGTGATCTACAGACGCTCAAAACCAATGTGCATCGGTATCTCCTTTTAAATCCCCTCCAATCTACCTAATCGCTGTGCTGTGTATATCATCTTAAGGGTAGTCATAACCCCTTTTGCACGCGCTAAATATAAAAAAAAAATATGGACAGCAAATGAAAAAGGAGTTCTTATTGAAACTGCTCTATTTTCTTTTTACGATACATATAACATTAAGTTAAAACAAGCAAGCACTTTTGCAGGACTCCTTTTGTGGCATATATCCATAGTTTCTGCAGTCCTCAATTTCTTCTTTTTTAATGTAAAAAGCAACTCAACTCGGTCCCTATTTACAGAGGGTAGAATGTAGTAAATGCGTATAGTGTAGTGAATATCTTCTGAGTAGTGTAGAGTGCGCTTTATTCAATCTTCAACAAAAAAAAAAAGCTTTTTGATTATAGCGGGTGGCCCTTTGAGGTTAACCACTCAGCGAGCAATTTGTGAATTCTTTTGAAGCCCTTTAACGTCACTCTTCAGTGGAGACTACAATTGAAGTTAATCCTTTTAGCGTGGCTGCTGTGTGGGACAACGGCTTTTGCAGCCATCAGCTCTTAATATTAGCAAAGGACCTTACTTCACTATGAATTAACTAGGAAGTTTCTTAAAGAATACAACAAGGACCGTGGTGGTAGATATAAGGGCTATGAGCCCAGAGCAAAGCGTGCTGTCGACCTATTTATGAAGTGCAAAAATGTGTCTTCATGCTTTTTCTTCTACTTTCTCCTATTTTTGTTGCAGATTTTTTTTTTAGCTTTTTTTTAATCTTAGGTTTGAAAATGAGCAAAAATGGTGCTGCAAAGTGGAGTAGAATAAGCTGCCGAGATAAATGCAAGTGGCGATGACGGTTGAATCAGGTTTTTTTTGCTTGTCCCCATCGGCGGCGGCGGCAATGGCGGCTCCACAACGTGCCTTGTCATCATCATTGTACTTGTAAAATGTACTTAAAGCAAAAAAACTTTCTCTTTCGTGTTGAAAACGTTTCCTTATATAAATGTGTGCTTTTCATTATGGTCTTATATATTGTATGCGCTAGAAAACGAGCTGAGTGTGAGAAAATCCTTACTGCGCCGCCGAAGGACGATGACGATACGATGAAGATGAAGAAAATGTTTGTGTGTTTTCCATGTCTTTCCTTTTTGGTGGCTTAAGCATTGTCTGAAGGGTGCTAATGGCTTTGGTGTGCACTCTTGAAATGCTTCCAATGTGAAGAAGATTCACAGAAGAACACAGAATATTTGGAAACTCCTTTCGAGAAAGCAGGATTTTTTTTACTCATGCTTTTCTATATAAAATTGTATAAGGTAGTGATAGCTCATTGTGAAATTGATGATCATCCTTAGCGTTAATGTTACAGAGCGTAGAAAATTTTAATTGCATTTCTAAGTGGAACAGTTATGTAACCAATGTAATGCTAGGGAGCTAGAAAAAGAGGAAAATCTCATTTATTGAATGTACAAAAATATAACAATGACGCTCAAGTGCACGAGAAGAATTCCAGAATTTATTCGTTGAACTCAAGGGCTTCGAATATTTATTGCTATTACTTCTATGTCTATCCAACTGCTTTTTTGGGAAAATGAAATACTTTGTTAATATTTAATTTGTATAAGGATTATCCAAGTTTTGATAGTTTGTTTTTGGGTCAAGAGTTATTTGTTAGGAAACTTAGATGATTGATAGAAAAGTCTTTTGATTTTTTACTAGGACGGTGGAAATATGGAAATAAATTGCACGACCAGATCGCATAAACTTGCCTTATATATAAAATGTGTCTAAATATCGCTCATTTAAAAGAACAACGTCATAACTAAAAAAAAACATCAATTTTGACCTAATGGTACAGTTAAAACTCATTTATATTATAAACTATTTTTTGGAAAAACGTCATTTCTAGAACTGAAAAATTAAAGGCTATAAAAGCATCATTTGTCGTTATATACACTGTTACTTTAAAATATTTTTTTGTGGAAATGTCTTTTTTTCATTTACCTATGAAGTGAAAACAGTACAATAAATATTTTAATCGTGTCATATTTTGCGATAAAACTTTAATTAATAGCTCTACCATGAAAAAAAAGGAGATAACAATGAAGATGATTATAAGAAACAGTCATGCAAACTTTAAATTGCGATTTCTGAAGTTTGACGTTTTTTGAGTTATGACGTTGTTCTTTTTAAAGATTTTGCGATAAAACTTTAATTAATAGCTCTACCAAGAATAAAAAGGAGACAACAATGAAGATGATTATAAAAAACAGTCATGCAAACTTTAAATTGCGATTTCTGAAGTTTGACGTTTTTTGAGTTATGACGTTGTACTTTTTAAAGATGGTTTGTAATATACTTAGGGTAAAATGTATGTACTCACGGCCAGTTTGTTCACAGTGGGTTAAATCTGCAATTTGATTATCACGGTTTCTTCCTAATCCATGATTACAGATCCATGATAGTCAAAGACTGTTTGTTCACTATTTTTTCAGCTTCATTAACAAAACATGGCTTTTCCACAAATCGTTCCATTTTCCTGTCTTTCTGTCAGTTCGGTTGTCAAAACTTAATCAAGAATTAAGATTTTTTCATTTTTGTTGACGTTTGTGCCATTTTGTGTTTGTGGATTGTTATTTGAAAACAGTGTTTACAACAATTAGAAGGTAAATAAATTCTTATTTGCAACCATTAAACTTTCTTTATAAATAACATAGTTCGCGATGGCAGCCAGAGAAAGTGTATTGTTTTTTTGTTTGTTTAATTGTTTCACTTTACGTCAAAAGTGGCCACATACAGTTATAAAAAGGAACAAGGTTTGCTCGTTTCTTGTGTGACGTCACAATAGTCATAATAAAGTCAATTTGCATACGTATTTCTGTTTATCATGCGAGTGCGTAAATCAAGCATGAATTCCTATAAATCCTTGATTAAATGGTGCTAATCAAGCAAATTCGGCTGATTAGTGATATCTTCAATTAACTGCTTAAATCATGGATTTCTTGATTAAAATTTTAGTGAACAAACGCATTTCATGATTATCAACTGGAATAAACATTGATGATCAACATTGATGATCAGGCGTAAACAAACTGCCCCTCAGTACTTTGATTTTTATCTGCATGGGTTTGCCCTGAAAGCTGTATTTATTGAGTAGAGTTAATGTGTGCTGGTAACATTTCAGTTTATGTGCCAAATGAAATGTAATAAGTTCATATTATAAAAAAAATGATTATACACATGTTTATGTAATATATAATTACATATTTATGTTATCATTTCATAATTATGTAATCATTACATATTAATGTAATCATTACATATTTATGTAATCATTACCTTTTTATGTAATCATTACGTTTTTATGGTAATGAGTTAATATTTATGTAATAATTAGTTATTTATGTAATGAGTACATATAATTACCCAAAACGCGACAATAAGCCAAGTCAAATTGTACCTACTTTTTCTGCCAAAAAAATCCAAGAGTAGATTTTTAAACGCAATTTTCTTTATTTTGGTATTAGCAATACTCTCGCAAAAGCTCATTCGCAGATCGTATGGCCGTCAGTAGTTATTCAAGATTAAACGTCGAAAAAATCCGCTGTTCGCATATAACTCCAAAACGGTAAATGCTATCAAAAGTATTTCATACGAACTTGTATTTCTTCTCATTATCAAGAATTATATTCCTGACAATTTTATTCCTACGATTCACCGTTAAGAAGATATCTACTTTTCAAAAAACGTAAAATGTCGAAAATGACGTTTTTTGACGTATAACTCCTAAACAGTTCATATTTTTGGAACCATCTGAATGCAAAGTCTGTACTTTAATGACCCCCTATATAGAAATCTTTTGACACTTTTGTACGTATAAGAGATCAGTTGAGATATATTGCGACCAAAACTTCGAAAATATAGTTTTAATACAAAAAAATCGAACATTTTTGAGATTTTACGTTTTTTAAATGTCGATATCTTCCTAACGGTGAGCCGTAGGAAAACAAAAATATATGACTTTTTTTCTTGCGGATGGCAAGGTTTACAAGTTTTGTGATTTTGTTTTTCGTAAGAATTTACCGTTTTGGATTTATGTATATGCAAAAAACTGATATTTTCGACATTCAATCCTGAATAACTATAAATTGATACACACACACACGATATGTTAATGGACTTTTTTGACATTATTGCTAGTACTAAAACAAAGATAATTGCATTTAAAAATCTTCTCTTCGATATCCTTTGATATTCAAAATTTCAAAATTCTGGAATTTACCAATTTAAGTATAGAGCATTTTCCTAAATAAATACATACACCATAACCAATTTCGTTTCAACACTCAAACTCAACACATCCCATGCTTAAGTAATTCTTATGGATTTAATCCAGATTCCAAATTAATTTGGGTCTATATTTATCTATTAGCTTTTTTGGTGTGAACTTAAAATGCCATTTATTCTATCCTTCTGCAACGAGAAAAAAAGTTCTCTACCATTAAACCTATTCCTTACCTACCTACTATTTAATGCTGCCTAAGATGAAGGTATTATTAAGGCACCTATTCTCTATCCTATGTATGTATGTGTAAGTGTATATTTTGTGCCATCATCAACAAGATATTTAGGAAATCGACAGCATCCTGGAGAAGGATATGGGAAAAGGAACACAATGTTTTCTTCCATGGTCTGTAGATAACATACGGATGCAATTTATGGCAAAATTTTCAAACGAAAGTGTATTTTTGGGTTAGCTGGCGTGACGAAACCATACATACTCGTACCTACATAGACATAGACTAAAAGTGAAAAGGAAGAAACAATATAGAAATGGAAGCGAAGAAAGAGGATGCCTGGGCATGAAGATAATTTTATTCAAAATCGAGGGACAATGACGTTCAGTCAGGTGCTGTTTTTGTCTTGTAACTATTTTGCTGCTTGTGTGTAAACTGACAAAAGGAATTTGAAAGCCTTTGGCATTCTGGCATTTTCAAATAAAAGGGAAAAGCAAAGTAAAGATTTTATCTATTTGTAAAACGATGTCCTTGTTTAATGCTATTGGAATTTGAGAACTATTTGGAATGTATGTACATATATTATGTACATATGCAAGGGTGTTCAATTTATTTATTTTCTGTAAAAGGTGTTGTTTATTTGGAATAAGACATGGAAAAACTTTTAATAATAATCAGATCTGCATCAGATAAACACATTTTGAAAACAAAAGTAAACTAAACTTTTACTATCATTAGCAAAGTTTGTGATGAAGACACCTTCTTAAACTTTAAAATGTCACCATTTTTTATTTGGAAGAATTTGCCATAAATTTAACAATAAATACAATAAAACAGTTTATTAACAGTGCTTTAAAAATAATCTAGGTATAATAGTTGTTGTGATATTTAAAAAAAAAGTAACGAATTGAATATGAAGAATGGCAATTAAATGATTAGGAGCTGTGTGAAGTAAGAATCCCGAACTCAGAATTTTTCGTTAGGCTTTTGAGGATCTTGTGCACGTTTGTAGAACCAAAACAATAATTTTTCCATCCTCAGAAAAAAAAGATAGTAAGCTTTTCTTATTTGAAGCAACTCTTCAAAAACAAAAATCTCGTTAACAAGCCTCTCAGGATAAAAAATATTAAGCAATTCCCTTTATACTTGTAGCAAAACCAGCCGTAATTTATAACTTAGATGATGGATGGGGCCAAGCAAATTTGTTTGTCCACCGCCAGTAGCTGGTCTAGGATTTGGCTGTGGGTGGGGGGATTTGAGTTAGGAAATCCAGTTAGGAAACCCAGTTTGTATATAATGAAGTTATATATAACAGCAAACGAATTTTGACATTATAACTTTTCCTTTAATAATAGCAGTGAGCAGAACATGGTAGTATAACTAATTTTATAAATTTAATTTTTAGCAACGTTAAAGCCTCAAACCACACGAACAAATTCGTTTATTTATATTGCTTACTTAGTAATTATTTGAATTTCATCTTTTTGACAAAATTTAAAAACTGTTTGTAATTAGCTAGTTCAGAAAAATGATATTTTAGTGGTGTTACTGCGGCAAAAGGTCATATGTGCTTCGACAGTAACAATCCTCTGAGATCTCATTTTCCTGAATTAGCTAAATCACAAGTAAAATACCTACCTGTTTTGTTCAAACTGTCACTGAAAAGCACAGAAAATAGGACTTCAAGACTTTTAGTCGGGCATAAGAAAAAGCTGCTCTAAAAAATAACCTGCTCGGCCCAATTCTGCAAGTGTGAATGAATTTTTGCGTACGCTGCATACCTACAGTTTCTATTCCTGTCAAAAATGTGTCGATAAATTTAAATTTACACGTCACTCTAGAGTCTATAACAAAAAAAATAAATCGGCTGGCACAACGGCTCATGAAGAACCAGGGCCTAGTGACTAACAACTCGCAACCATTCCTGTGTGCGCCTGTCGACAGGAATGGAAGGGACCTACACTTTTATGCCGAATCCGAACGGATAGACGAGAAGCACTGATTCGTGACAAGTGATACTCTTGAAGGATTTGTCAATTCCTCGCAAGAGGCAGTAGCCCTGAAAAAAAAACTTTTTAGTTTTTAGGTGGACGAGGCTGGGAAGCGAACCCAGACCTCCAGCGTGACAGTCGAACGCACTAACCATTACGCTACGGGCTGCTACCTCTAGAGTTTATAGGGATTGTAAACATTCATGCAACCTGCAAGATTTTTCTGAGTTCACAGA
The DNA here is from genome assembly GCA_949320155.1 of Melangyna quadrimaculata. Classification (NCBI taxonomy): domain Eukaryota; kingdom Metazoa; phylum Arthropoda; class Insecta; order Diptera; family Syrphidae; genus Melangyna; species Melangyna quadrimaculata. The sequence continues at coordinate 169,499,476 of OX439485.1, read as the reverse complement.
GTTTCTCACGCTTTTGAAATTTGGCTCCTGGACTAGACTAATTGTACTTAATTGCTTAGGCCAAAAATATTTAGTATGTACAATTGCCTTGGACTTTTGAAATTTTGAAAACTAAGGCCCAAAAATCTCCAAGCCTGGCCATGGCCGTAAAAAAACAAAAAAATAAGCGTTGTAAAAAAAAACTAAGCGTTTCTCTCGTTAAATTAGCTAAGTTCTTAGTGCAAACAGTTGTTGCTTTTGACATTATTAATTGTAAGCCCCGACTACGTTTTTTTTTTAATTACCTATACCCTCAAGCCTAGGCACAACTTCGGACTTTGACAGTCTCTAGAGTTAAGCCCCAAAAGCTCTCTGGAATAAGGTTAGTTTTAAGGCAGTTATTTGTTTTACCCTGACTACGTTTTTTGTACAATATTCTCAGAACATATTAGTCCCAAACGGGTTTTTCCAATTTTCTGGCTTTTGTTTTAAGTCAAAATTGTCGTTGCATGAAACATGTCCATTATTCAAAGCCCCCACTTGTTTTTTTTTTCAATTCGGTTTAGGCTTCAGCCCCAAACTTAGGGCTTAGAAAAAAAGTTACATAACACGTGAATTGTTCAGCCCCACGTTATCTTGTCCATCAAATTTCACATCTTCTTAACAATATTTTAGACAAATATAAAACTCTAAACTTTGTAATGTATTGCTTTCTATATTTGAAATTAATTTAGGAATTGGCTGTGGCAGGGCCTTAACCCCTATAGCCAATCTCCTGGATCCGCCACTGTCCACCGATTGCTTCTGACTTTTCATCAAAAATAATCGTTGTCCACCCTTAGTTCAAAAATATTAAACATTTAAACAAAGAAGCAATCGTCTAACGCCCCCAATTTAATACTTAAAAGGATGGAACTCATTTCTAAAACTCACAATGACGTTTGGATAAGTTTAACCAAATAAATTTCGTTAATTTTCCCCATCAAAATCCTTGGATAATTTTAACCAAATTATGTTAATTTATTTCAATTTTTAAATCCAGTATATATTTTTACTTTTAAACTTTGTAAGCAGTTTAATTTTTTTTTCTCCAAACTACGCCAACTACTCAAGTTTTTGAATTTTTGAATTTTCAACAACCGCTTGAGTAGGCAACCACCAAGTTTTGTATCGATTTTTACTCTTTCTTCAATTTAATTTTTCTCTCTCACAAACTAAGGCAGTTATTCAATTTTTTTTTGTTGAATATTGTTAAACTACAATTTATTATGTTCTAAAAAAAAAATCACATTTAAAAATTTGTGTGAATGTTTAATTCTTATAAAAAGTTACAAATTACCGCAAGCAACTTGCGTGCAACATCCAATTCAACATTCAATTCAAGCCTCAGTTTTATTTATTTAAGCCACAAAATATTTGCTAATCACAAAAAATAAGTGTGTTCAGAAATCAACATCAAACAAAATATAGGTACCTTCTATCAACAAAAATGATAATTTATACCTACTCGACTGATAATATTACTCGTGTGTATGTATTTATGTACATTACTATCCAAAAGCATTAATTTCATTTTGTCCTTAGGGAAAATAGTATACTCAACACATATTTATATAAAGAAAGTATAACCGCACTAGTTAACAACTCATTAAATATAGGAGGTAATGAATCCTCTCTACTGTTCTATATATTTATTTCATATAAAGAGTGTAAAACTCATGAATCCTTACCGGGATTAATTTAATTCTAATTACTTTCACAAAACTTTCAGAATGTTCAATTAATTATTAATATAACCTTACTCATGACGACTTTTCAAAATTATAATGCCATCATTTCTATGATGATGACAAAAATATACAGAAAATTCCATTACCTACAATGCGAATTCTTCCATTAATAAATTTGATATGATTCTATTCTTATATCAAAATAACGAAAAAGAATATTCTGATGGCTTCTGGGGATACACATAATAAATAATTCCATGGGTACCTACCCTAGCATCTACATACATATATTCAAATTAAAATTCCGATAATTTTTCCACCGCATTGTTTCAACTTTCATTCCAAACAGGAATTACAAGTTTATTTCGACGTTCTATGGTAAAAATAAAATATTTTCATATTTTTGAACAATTAATGTCAACTTTGGTTTCTGGTATTACTTTCGGTTTGACACCACACCACCTGGCAGGACTTTCAATTATGAATTAACAAATTTAATTTGACATCTTTGAATTTGCGACATTTATAAGTTTGTATTTGCTGCTCAAGAATATTTGCTCTTTCCAAATTTTATTGAAAGTACGGGCTGCCCAAAATTGGCCGTTTTTGTCATACAAAAGCAATATCAAATGCCGCCAGGAACACTCATCCTTTCTAATAATGGCAGCATGACTTTTGGCCTTATCCACATCTATTATATTTATTCAGAGAGACCTTTGTTTCTGTTTGACATGCTACTGCCTGCTGCTGGTAGGTACACTCATACCGTCAATCATTTTAAGGACAAATTTATCAAAATGATTTTCAAAGCTTCGTCTATCGTCTATTTCGGACAGACCAGACACAAAGACGACGACGACCGACGACGTAGGCCAGGATGTTCTCATTATCATCTCCTTTCATCCTCGGTACATTTATATTTAGCTTTTGATGACTTGATTGTAAATGTGTGTGTTATATTTTTGTTTTATTTTTATGTGGGGGAATGTGTTTGGCACGTCTTGTGATTAAAGAGCACGATTAGACTGATTGTAGAACTAACAAGTCATTATTATGACAAATTATGTACACATAAAAAATTATACTTTTTTGTTTTGTGCATGTATTTAACATATGAGGGCACATTTGCATAGACGGAAATGTAATCCAATTTTGAAGCATGAACAAACATTTTAAAACTTTTCTTAGATTTGAAGTTGTGCATAATAAAATAACGCAATTTTGACTTGCTTTATGGAACAAGAATTAGTTTCATGTAAAAAAAATCGTGGTTTAAATCAAAACTGTATAACATTACCATAACGGAGAAGTTCAAAAACATTATTTTCGACAAGACATCAGTCGTCCTGGGTGTCTGTGCGTGCTGATGTTTATCGAGCTGAAGCCTTATCAGATTTGCTTCAAATTTGGTGTGGAGCCAGTTTTAGGCGTTTCCCTATAGTAGCCCAGTCTATAATTACGCAAAACGTGATATAACTCTGCTGTTTATGAAAATGTTTTAAGGCGTTGTTAGAGTAGCCTGTAGCCTGTAGCTAACTTTGCAGCTTTGAAAAACAGTGCTCGCTGAAGGAAAAATGCAGTAGTAAAAAACGCTAAAATCAACCCCGGTTTTCTAATAATTTGCTATATAACTTTGCAAATATGCAATATAGGAAAAATCATCTACAAAATTGAAACAAAATCTGCTACGAATTTGAAATCAAACACTCTAGAGTATTACAAGACGAAATTTTACATTTCGACCCAAACCCTCGGTTCCAACGCTCGTCTTCAATGATACTCCTTTTGTCAGCTCGCAAGATAAAGCCAATTTGCTTGCAGCACAATTTGCTGTTAATTCGACGCTGCCAGAAAGTGTTATGACTCCTCGTGTACTTGAGAGCGTAAATGATTTTATGGGACAAATCTTCTTTCGCACTCGTGCGGTTGCAAGAGTTCTAAAAGATCTCGATGTACACAAATCCGCTGGCCCGGATAGTATCCCTCCCATTGTTCCGAAGAGGTGTTCCTCAACGCTGGCAAAACCACTGCGTAAGCTTTTCCATCTATCCTACTCTACTGGTCTCTATCCGAGTGGATGGAAAACAGCATTTGTCCAGGCGTATCTTGTTCACCCTCTAACTATCGACCAATTGCACTTACGTCCCTTCTTTCCAAGGTCATGGAAACGCTGATTAATTTCCAGCTCAAGAAATATCTCGAAGAACGAAAGCTTCTTAATGACCGGCAGTACGGCTTTCGTAGCAATAGGTCCACTGGTGATCTGATGGTATATCTCACCGAACAGTGGAACAAATCTTTACATTGGTTTGGAAAAAGTAAGATTATTGCACTTGATATTTCAAAAGCTTTTGATAGAGTTTGGCACCAAGCTCTCTTATCGAAAATGCGCGCATTTGGTTTGGATGAACATCTTCTTCGTTGGATTAGAAATTACCTTTCGGACCGTTCAATACAAGTCATATGGACGGTTTCAAGTCTGAAATCCACAAAATAAATGCTGGTGTGCCCCAGGGCTCCGTTTTGTCTCCGACTCTCTTCCTTATTTTTATAAATGATCTTTTGTCTGAAACTTCTACTCCATTAAACTGTTTTGCTGACGATAGTACCCTCAGCTTCTCATATTCGTTTACAGATTCTCATCCATGTCCTTCGGATGTGGAACTTGAACGGCAGCGTATGATAAGCTCATTAAATTCTGATCTCGACAGCATTGTCCAATGAGGAAGCAAAAACCGCGTAGAATTTAATGCTTCTCAAACTCAATGTTGTCTCCTGTTGTTAAAGCGAAACCCACTTCCAATGCCGCTTTCCATGGGTGGCACTTGCATCGAGGAAACCGAACAGCTTTCAGTTCTCGGTATGTGTGTCACAGACCACCTTTTGTGGAATGACCACATATTTGATGTCGCCAAAAACGCTGCTAAGTGTTTAAGTTTTCTCCGTAGGTGCAAGAAATTTTTCTCTCCTTCTGATCTGGCTGTGATCTACAAAGCCTTTATTCGTCCTAAACTTGAGTACAATTCTCATGTTTGGGCAGGAGCTCCAAAAACTCACTTGAGTTTGTTGGACAGAATTCAAAAGAGGGCTTTAAAAATGATAGGCGAAAGATCTATAACAGAAACAATTACATCTCTCGAACACCGCCGTAATGTTTCGTGTCTTTCTCTATTTTATCGCTATTAGTATAATCAGTGTTCTAGTGAAATAGCCAGTTGCATTCCTCCCCTTAAAAAATTCAACCGTAATACTCGCGCTACTAGGAATGCCCATCAGTTCACCCTCGAGCCCAACTTCGGACGTGCTGTAATGTACAGAGATTCTTTCTTCAGTCGCACCACACGAATGTGGAATGCTTTACCCGACTCGACTTTCCCCTCTCGTTAAAAATTAAAAAAAAAAAAAATAGGAATACTTGCCCTAAAAAAAAAACAAGTAAAGCTGACCATCATGACCGAGCCGAACAGTTCAGAGCCATTTGGCTCCGGTTCATTTGGCCACGGTCCAAATTTGGGTGCCATACACGGCCGCTCCGAACCAATTTTGACAGTTTGGTTCTTGTACAAACAAAAAACGTCAGCGGTCCGTTCAATGCAGAAAGCACAAGTCGACTGAACTGAACTTCTTATGACAGTTGCCCAATCAGAAACCAAGAAAATTCTAAAAATCTGAATTTTGTGTTTTCTATTGAACATGACAAAACTTGACAAAAAAGAGAATGAGACAGTTAGATGTTTCTGGTGAAAATTGTATTCTAAAATTTAATGAGATAAAGTGAGAAAGTGGGATTTTATTATGGTGGTGGAGCGATTGAAAAGTTGGAAGCAAACAGAACTGCTCGGCTTGCTGATTCTCCATCCCCACACACGATAGAGCCGAACATTGGTTCGGTTGTTCGTGGATTTTGGACTGGCTAAATACAGTGTTGCCAAGTCGAAATTCCAAATAAAGTCAAATCTGACTTGTTCACTTTATTTGTCTCTTCCAAATCAAGTCAAAACAAAAGTCAAATATTTGAAATTTTGTTTCTAGTCAAAAAAAAAGTCAAATATCAAAATACAATATACATATACATTTTATTAATTATAAACAAAACATAAAGTATTTCAACTTCAATTCAACGAGTTAATTAGAATGAATAATGTTCCATAAATTATTATTATATAAAAATAAGTACATATGTACGTACTTAAGTAAAGGTACATAAAGTTAAAGATCTTCAAAATCTGAGCTATCACATTCAATTTCATTGGTTATATCTATATTTTTGTATATAGCATATATGTTCCAACTTTTTTTCTTTTACTTCTGCAGGAATTCCAAAGTTATTGCAACAGTTTTTGTTGCACAAATGATTTCTTATCGTCAAAAGTGAATTAGTTAACAACAGCTGCATTCTGTTTCTTTGTTTCGTTTTGATCAAATTTAATTGACTAAAAATTTTGTCTACTTCTGCATTGGAAATTGGCAAACTCTTTAAATGGATTTTCTCCACTTGCATCCTTATACAAATGAACTTCGCACCAGAAAGGCACTGTCTCTTTTATGTTTTTCCATTTTATGAAATAAAGATTGCTCCACTGGCTTAAAATCTTTTCTTTTGAATCAGGCTCAACCTTTTTCTCTTCCAGAACTTGAAGCAATGAGCTTTTGTTTTGGGAAAAGCATGTGTCGACAGAAAGCATGCTGATCTGTTTGAGAATTTTTAGAATTTTTAGGCCTACACTGAAGTTGAAATGTATATTTTAAGAAATTTTAACAAAAAGTTAAGTTGCATATTGAATTATTGAATAAAGTCAAAAAACAAGTCAAAACACTTTTGACAAGATTTGTATTTCATTTCATGTCAACAGCGATGAAATCTTGTCAAATTTGACATGAAACAGGTCAAAACGGCAACACTGGCTAAATATCCAAATTGTTCCGCCGAACCAAACGAAGCCATCTGAGTTTTGCCAATCACGGTCAATTTTGGTTCGGCTCCGGGCCGTTCGGTTCGTTGGTTCGGTCGTGTATGGCCAGCTTAACAAACGATTTTTTTAGTTTGCTGTCTAAGGTTATTTTTTTATCATTTTCTTTAAAGATCGGTTTCAGTCTTTTTAATAATTCTTTTGGGAAATAGTACGATAACTTAGGCGCCAAAAATTGATAACGGTTTTGTGTAGAACAGTTCAATACAAGCATTTTTTAATATGAAAGGGGGTTCTACCTGCCCCCGTATGGTCGGGAGGGGCAATTTTAGAAAAAAATACTTAAAATGAAGAAAAAATTAGTAAAAAAACTACGGCAACACTGAACATAAAGTACTAATTTAGCACTTTCAAGAATCATTAAATATTTTCGTGAGAAAGATTAACTTTTTTCCATTTTCTAACGGGACTTTTTTTTCGAAAACCTGACGTCATGGAGAAACTCTGAGGTCAGATTCTAATTCAGTTCACCAAAACCCATTGGGAATTTTTTTTTGTTCAAAGAGAAAAACCGTTCCGACCAGTTAACCAATTAATTTACGCTAAAATCACATTCTAGACCACTGTGCCCCGTTCTTTCTTCAAAGATTAAAGCGGTTATTTTTAAGCGTATTTTTTTATTAAAATTCAAAATTTCTGTCTTTTTTTACAATACTATTTGGTATATACTCGTTCAATTTGTGATATTCTAAGACACTTGGACATAGAAGTAAGTACTTATGAATTTTATTTTTTTTAGTACTTACTTGTCCAATTTGTGCTTATCGAATAAAAGTTAAAATAAAAAAAAACTTTACACAAGGCAATTTATAATAATTTTTTATAATTTTTGAAATGTATTTATTGATAATCTAAGGCCTAGTTCACACGAGTTACACCGCACGTTTTTTAGCTGTAAACATCAAATAACAAAATGAGTAGTGGCACATATGTACATACATTTTTATAGAACTGTTCACACACAGATTTTTCTGCAAAAAACGTGTTAACCTGTGAAATTCGGATAAGTACACCCTAAGAACGTGCGGTGTGATCTCGTGTGAACTAGGCCTAATACAACATCCCACTCAAATGTCTTTCAAATGAGAAATTACAGTTTATGTTTGCTCTTTTATTATCTTAGGCCCAGTTTTTCGGTAGTGAGTTAAGCCCGAGTTAGTTAACTCTGAAAAAATATATTTGTCGACAGTTATGACAAGAAGCAGATTTTAAGTTGAGGGTATATGCAGAAAGTCCTAAAAAACGAGCATTTGTTTAGTTAATCCAGATTTAACTCGGCTTTACCTTTAACTACGCATTCGAAAACTGACCCTTAGTCAAAATGCCTTACCTATTATACCTAAAAAAAAAGAATTTGAATGGCTAGGTAGCTGTAAAGTATTGGTGTCTACATTATACATTTTTAAAGCATGTAGTTAAAACAAATGATGCATACATCTTAAATAATAAATATACTTGCAAACTTCTATAGTTATTTACTTATACAGTATTATATTGAAAACATTTATTTAGCTGTTGTGAAATGTGAAAGCACTAAAACATGAAAGATACTGAACTAGTATTTGCTCCTGTAGATTTATTTTAACGAACATTTATTCTCGACCACACTGTTTTTGGGAAGAACGGATACCTAGAACTTAAAACACATAATTGTTTGTACAAATGTAAGTGGTACGAAAAATATTTGAAGTTTATTATAGAGCGAACTCTTCTGATGGGAATTGCTATAGTTGAAACCACATCCTGCATCTGGCTTCTACAGTACGAGTAGAAGGTATCTTAGCTGTTATATCTATTTCTCTTCTTTAAAAAGAAAAATAAAGAAACTTGTCCACAACATTTCTATAGTTTCTGAGTTGACAGAAAATAAACAAAGTGTAGTTGGTTACAAATCTTCTATAACAAGTTTAAGGTGTGGTAATTTATATATGGTGGGAAGAAAATGGAGATGGAGATATTTCCTTTTATTTTCCCTAATGGGCGTTTGTCATTTATAAATTACTATACCAACCGACTTCGTCTCTGTCTTGGCAAAAATATTTTCCTTTTCTTGATACATTTCAATTATTCAAATAACAACGGTATAGTTTATGGTTGGCTGTAGATACATTGTGTTTATTGCAATGATAAATGACAACAAATATTCCAACAATAGTTTATACAATAGAATCCTTCTGTGTCTTCCCTTTTTTTATGTTTTAGGTACATATAATAATTGCCAACTATGAAAATCTCTGAAATTGCTTCAATCCAGACAAGAATTTAGTATTTTTTATGTAAGTGAAGTAAACACCATAATTTACAATTAAGAATAAATCATCAACTGTTCTATTTTGTGCATATCTTGCGGAGCGATGTGTTACTTTCAAAACAAAGATTATAATATGACAAAACTTTCAACATTTTAGACTTCTGGTTCCTTAACTCCGAATTTAAGAGTTTAACAAAAACTTAAGCTATTGATATTGGTGCCATGAAAAAAAATAAATAAATCGGGTGGCACAACGGCTCATGAAGAACCAGGGCCTTGTGACTAACAACTCGCAACCATTCCTGTGTGCGCCTTTCGGCAGGAATGGAAGGGACCTACAATTGTATGCCGAATCCGAACGGCTAGACGAGAAGCACTTATTCGTGACAAGTGATACTCTTGGAGGATTCGTCAATTCCTCGCAAGAGGCAGTAGCCCTGAAAAAAAACTTTTAAGTTTTTAGGTGGACGAGGCTGGGAAGCGATCCCAGACTTCCAGCGTGACAGTCGAACCCACTAACCATTACGCTACGGGCTACTACCCATGAAATGGAGTCCAACTGAATAAAGCACAACACCATAAATTGGACTTTATTGCACTCCTAGGTGTAAAATAAAGTCCAAAGCCATTTTGGACTTTATTTCAAACCTAAGAGTGCAATAAAGCCTTATGGCTTTATTGCATAGTTCTATTTTTGGGGGAAAAAAATAAAAATTATGAAAATATGTTTAACAAAATATTTATTTTTTATTGCAAACAAAAATTCTTAGGGCCAATTTTATCATTAATAAGGTAGTTTCATAAATTTCGGGCGAAATTTTATAGTTTAGTAGAAAAAACTTTGATAACAGACAGACTGACAACATAGGCGCCTACCAGACAACCGAGCATACCCTAAGCGGAGCGACGGAGCCGCGTGAGCGGAACAGAGGACCCGAAAAGGGAGTTAAAATCCTTGAACCCGCGAAGCCGGACACCCAAATACACAAAAGTACAAAGTACAAAAGACGCGCGAAATTTATGAAACTACCTTATTAAAATTTCTAAAAGAAAAAAAAAATATCAACCAAAAAGGAAAATAGTAGTAGGGTGTAGGAATCACCCACCCTATCTTGTTAAAATATGCCATTCAATATAGCCTCATGCAAATCAATTTTTTGTAATACTACTTTTTTTCTAATATAAAAACATTATACTGAAATTTCCTAAATTTAAAATACTTTTTAACTAGTATCATACGAAACCAACTGAACACCTCCAAAAAAGTGACAGTTCGTGCTTAAAATTTATAAACATACCCATTTTTACATTTATGAACGTAAAAGTGGCCATATGGATTAAATAAGATACTAGAAAGATAAAATAGCCAAACCCAAAAAAACTTCGTTGAGCCAATTAAATTTTCATTAAAATTCAGCCGATGTTAAACTTCGTTGGCCCACTGAAATGGCTTTCATACACCGATGAAACGCTTCATCAAAGTAAGAAATTTTTCGTAGTTTTTAACGAGACTCGTACACTTCAGAAATTAACGTACCTACCTTAGAATTTCATAGAATAATGATTTTTTATGTTGGTTGTATTGATTATTATTTTTTTTTTTTTTTTCGCAAAATACATACATATATTGGCCAGAGGGTTTTTTTGTTGTGGTAATTAAGTTTTACGTTGGTAATGAAATTTTACATAAATTATTGTAAACATTTTCGTTAGCTTATGAAATTTTTCGTAAATTCATAAATTTTTTCAATAAATCATCAAAAAAACATTCGTAAGGTAACGAAATTTATCGTTAATTTATGATTTTTTTCATAAATCAATGGAAAAACATTCGTTAAATCAACGAAAACACATTCGTAAGCTTATGAAATTTTCGTTAACCCTAGAAAGATAACCCTATTTCATGTCCCATAAGAGTTACATGTAATTGTTAAGTCGATTCGACGTAGGTTATCTTTCTAGGGTTAATGCATGAATTTTATTCATAAATCAACGAACAAATTTTTGTAAATTGATGAAATTTTTCGTTAATTCATGAATTGTTTTTTTCATAAATCAAGGAAAAAATATACGTTAGCTGATGAAATGTTTGAAAATTACGGTTTATCTGTTCTTAATAGAGTATCAGAATGTGATAAGGAAGGTGAATTTTAGTTTATTAATGGACAAGGAACCTCGACAATAGATTATTGTGTGATCAAAGGTCACTGGAAAAACAGGGTTAACGATTTTAAAATCGAAAGCAAAACATTCTCAGCCCATCTGCCGATTGTCACTTTCGTTGATTTACAACGACTTGATACACAACCAATTGAAATGGAGTGATAGGACAAAAATTCAGTACCAGAAAAACTGAAGTCGATGTTTAGAAAGAACATCAGAATTTGAATCTGAAAACATTGATCAAATGTATGAAGCTATGCAAGAAATGGTATTTGAGGTAGCCCCTAGTAGACCGACTTCATCTAATGCGAAGAAACAAAATCCATGGTTTGACACTGAGTGTAAAAAGCTGCGAGAGACATGCTTTGCTTTTCTTAACCTCTTCCGAAAAACTAATGCTGATATCTTTCGGGTCCAAGATAATTCGGAAAATACCATATATAAGCAACTGTGCGTAAGAAAAAAGGAAGAATATTTCAACTCAATTGCAGACCAATTAGAGAACACGAAGGACACCAGGACCTTTTGGAACATCGTCAGAACCGTTGGAGAATTGTCACCAAACTCAACCATATCAGTGCAACCCGATACACTCGCTTACCATTTTCAATTTGCTGTTCAACCCTGTAACTGAACAAAACTTTCTTCAATATGGACTTCCAAACATTCAGATACATTCAATAGATGATAACATAACATCAAACCTCTCGTGGACAAGTCACTTTAAAGTTAAAAGGGTAACAGCAAAAATTGCAATTAACACTATGTGGTGGAAATTCTATGCGAATAAAGATGTATGTACTGCTGCAAAGTAGGTATAGAATATTCAATGCAACTACCAACGCGTGCTTATGTTATGGCAACGAAGTCTTTGGATGCAGTAAGGTGGAGGAGTTTGAAAAGCTGCAGCCGTTTTTTCTTTAAAAGAATATTCAGACTCCCGAACACAACCCCAACATATGCAATTTTTGTGGAATCTGGTCTTGGAGAAATCTTCCTCAAAAATCTTAGAGACAACTGCAACTACATCATAAAAACGATGATCAAAGACAATGGTAGTATTCAGAAAACTATAATGATGTATCTCTTCAGGTCCAAAAAGGGTATTTTTGCGGAATGGTACAGTTTGGCGAACAGTCTTAACCTCGAATTACACTTGACAGAGGATTGTAACCAATGGCGTGATGCTTTTTTTGATCTGATAGCTCAAATTGATGAATCATCATATTGTGAACATCTGAGAAGAGCCGTCTCATCGGAAACAAGACACATCTACAAGAATTTGAATCATCAACTTGGTACAATGAATTATTTCGATGACGCTCTTAGTGTGGATAAGATTGGTTTGATATTTCGTGTGAGGACAGAACTTTTGAAATTTAATTTTATTCCATATAGGCAGGATTTGTCTGATATATGTTATCTTTGTAATTTGAATGACCGTGAAGATGTGCACCATTTCATAGGTGTATGTCCCATTTTACGAGAACGTAGAAGACTTCATTTTGAAAATAACTATTTAACAAGAAGCGATACCTTTGAAATTCTAAACGGATCTAGAGGATGGTTGAATTTAGCTAATTACTGCAGAGAAGCTTTAGGATATATAAATAGTGTTATAAATTTCTTTAACAGACTGCAGCAAAATTGGATCGAAAGGAAGGTAATTCAACGAGCGAGACGGGGCGCTCGGTTTCAACAAAACCTCCAACGCATTTAGTGGCCTAAATCCCACTTACGCTCTAAGTGGTCCTTATTTTATAATAGACCTAGCCGAAAGCTGATTTTCGCAAGCACTTTTTTCTAAAAGAGCCACTGTGCCAGTAACCGTCAATTTAAAAGTGCCGGTTCGATAGCTGGAAAATGGTATTCCTGAGAAGACTGTTCCGATTTAGATGATTTTTTTTTTTATTGTCGAAAATTGAAGATCTCAAACTGATTTTTTTTAAACTTAAAAACATACATTTTCCAAAAACAAATATTTTTTTTTTTTAATTTTGCTTCAAAATATATAAATAAATTAATAGAAACAAAATCAGATTCTGGCTAAAAAAAAAAACTCTGCCCAAAAAATCGTTTGAAACTTGTTTTAACTTACAAAATAAATTAAGAAACTACGAGTATTATAAATTAAGAAACTATTTTCTTTTGTGTTTTAGAAATATTTCTTTCCATTTTTTGAATTGTAAACTTTTTGGTAAAATCAATTTCCTATATATCTATTTCAAAACAAACAAAAAACCATGAAAACTGAAGCAGGTTTCACGTATGCTATATAAATAATGCTTTTTTTACTATAATTTGCTTTCAATTATAAAATCAGATTTCAAATAATTTCGTTGCACAAAACGTTCATTTTCCAAACAAAGTTTTCTTAACTTGGGTGCGTTCATATTGTTTTTCATCAAAGCTTATCTACTTATCTAAAGCATTCAAATTACATAAATGGGGTATAGCTATGAGAAGTTTTCGAAAATTTCTAATCTGAAATGGACCAGTGTTTCGATGAATTAACTATAATCTCAAAGAGTGTGTTACTTAGAAACCTTTAACTGCAACACAAAACTATGTTCCTCAGGCTTTCTAGCTAGTCTACTTTATTGGATATTGAAATCAAATTTGAAATCAATTTGTGTGCCATCCTGCTTTTACTTATTGCAAATTATTTCCTGCAGTTGGCAATCATTAAACAGTAAAATAGTTGTCTCAGACAAGACTGATGGCTTTGTCCAAAAAACTGCTTCTGAATCAATGAAACTATCTACGGCACTTTTCTCTCTTCTTAAGTGTGTATGCCTCGAAGGAGGGTATTTCAATTAAAGCAAATCTCGAGTCTGTTAAATTGTGGAAGCTTTTGGCTTTTAGAACACACTCCTCATAAACATCAGTTTCTGAATTTTGGAAAGTGATACCGATTCCCAATGCGGCCAGGCAGAGACCACTTAAGTATAGCTATCTATTGTCGTAGTGAGTTGAGAGTTCTGTTCTCATAATGGTCCTGAGGGTTAATTTTTTGTTTTTGTTCATTTTATTTATATTTTTTTTGTTGTTTTTGCTGAATATATAACTTTGACACTTTGGTAATTGTTTTTCACTTTTACTCTTTCTTTGTCTGTGGGTTTGGGGATATTGGGAAAGAGTGGCCAGACATTCGGACGGTTGACGATGAAAAAGATAAAACAAAAAAATCTGTGAGTTTTCTTTAATTAAAAACTTTAATAGGATATTATCAATGGCATGGCATAGAGACAGAGAGGGTATCATGAGAAAGAAAGAAGCATAATCCTTTAGAAAGTTATTTTGATGTCCTTATTCTATTATGGGTTAATGTTTTATGATTCAATTCTCCCACAAGGGCTAATCTCTTATGATTCAATGGTATTTGAGGACATTTTGGGTGTATTAGAAGAATGTAAGACGTTGCAGTAGCTCTATACCTCTAGCTTATGCCTTACTTCGCAATAATGGGACATAAGAATGTAATAACATAAAGATAATTTCCTGCGGTTATTTCCACTTTATCATTATCATCTGCAATCAGATTTACGATTACCATTACCATTATACCGTCATAATAATGTATTTGTTTTGTTTTTTTTTTTTTGTGTTGTGCGTCGCAGTTTCTTTTGTTAACCACTCTAACAGATTGTGCGGTTGTTGGTATAATAAATGGAGAAGAAAACGCGAAATTTCTTGAGTGATAAACTCGGTACCTTTTGTCTTGGCATCCTTTTTATGGATTTTTATTATCGTCTAGTTTGCTATACGATGGAGCGAGCATATTGTGCAGAGGATGTTATTGTTGTGGCTCTCAACGTTGGAGCATCAGACTTCTAGGGATCCTACTACGAACTAGATGATAAAGCACCCGGGGCATGCTAAATGTTTCGTTGTTTTTTTTTTTTTTTTTTTTCACAATTCAGCTATTTTTTTTGTTTCTGTTTTATATTTCATTCCCAAATGCATCATATAACAGTCCTGTGGATGTTATATATGATAGTGAACATAGAACAAGGAGTCGGTCGGGTTTTTATTGTTGTATAGCCCAAAGCTAACATTTAAACTGCAAAAAATGTACATCTGGGATAATAATAGATGCTTATTTTTGTGTAGGTACGTTTTTTATGAGGATAGTTTTATCCACTCTTTTATTTCAAAGTTTGACGTCAAAAAGAAAGTAGCACTTTTATATGAGAGGTCATATGTCTGTGAAATATTTCAAAATTGTAATTAATTATTGCTGAAAATGCTTTAAATTCCAGATGTCAGTTTGTTTATCCGTTACAATGAGAAACAAATATCGTATGCCTTATACGATAACAATACGCCCAAATCATTATTTCACTCCTACACCTACTCATTCTAAAAAAATATATAGTCATTCATTGCAAGGCGACATTTTTTCTTCACTCATGTTGCACCTGTATGGAGTACCTAAATCAAATTACTCCGAAAAATAGTCTGGCAAAAGTGTAAAATATGTGCTATTCTTAGTAACGTTTGCTACAGTAGTACTTACTTTTGATGGCGCTCACAGCGCAGGATGGGCTTCGGCCTCAACTAACAAGCCCCTACAGCCAGCTCTGTCCCTAGCTAGCCGCTTCCAGTTGCGCACACCGAGTGCTTTGATGTCGTCATTCACTTGATTGCGCCACCTGTTACGGGTTCTTCCTCTGCTGCGTACCCCATCGGGGTTGGATTCGAAGACTCGTCGGGCAGGTGCGTTGCTGTCTATACGCTCCACGTTCCCCAGCCATCTCAGCCGCTGTATTTTCAGCTTTTTGACCAGGTCAACGTCGCTGTATAGCCCGTATAGCTCGTCGTTGAATCTTCTCCTCCATACTCCTTCGATACACACCGGACCGAAAATCACACGAAGAATCTTCCTCTCAAAGCACCCTAGCAGATTTTCATCCGAATCTTTGAGTGTCCATGCTTCTGACCCATAAAGCAGGACCGGGATGATTAGGGTTTTGTATAAAGTCTCCTTGGTTCTCTGAGAGAGGGCCATACTACTTAAATGCCTTCTTAGACCGAAGAAACAGCGGTTGGCAAGAGTAATTCTTCACTTGATCTCTGCACTGATGTCATTCTGCGATGTAATAGTGGATCCCAGGTAGACAAAGTCCTTGACAACTTCGAAGTTATATCTGTCCATCGTGATATTTTGCCTGAGTCGACGATGTTGAGATTCCTCTCTTGATGACAGCATATACTTCGTCTTGTCCTCATAAGCCGCCGATTCCATTCTAGCCGCCTCCGATTCAATGTTCGCAAATACCCTTGCCACAGCTCGCTTCGTTCTGCCGACAATGTCTATGTCATCCGCATATGCAAGCAATTGAACGGACTTTTGTTAGATTGTACCGCTGGTGTTGACATGTGCGTTGCGTACAACGGCTTCAAGAACGATGTTGAATAGGTTGCATGATAACGCGTCGCCTTGCCTTAATCCTTTCTCAACATCAAAGGAATCGGTGGTGTTCTTACCAATTTTGACGGAGCAGCGAGATTTTTCCATCGTCATCCTGCACAGGCGGACGAGTTTGGCAGGGATGCCGAGACTCGACAAGGCTCTGTATAATTCGTCAATATTCACGCTATCATACGCGACTTTAAAATCGATAAAAAGGTGGTGTGTATCGATCTGGAATTCCCGAGATTTTTCTAAAATCTGTCGGAGTGTGAACATTTGATCGACGGTTGACTTGCCTGGTTGAGTCATCTCTTCTTGCATGGGGGGCGTGAACACAGATCAGCGTAATGCACATCAATTTGCCTTTGATGCGGATTGTGACCAGGCGCTCGCTTACACTTCGGAAGCCCAAGACTTCTTGCCTAAGTCTTCCCCTTATCACAAAACCACAACCAAAGAGCCGCTGACCCTGTTCCTTCAAGCACCCGCCGTAGTAGATGTCACACGATTTCAGTCTCCGTATGCCCTCTCCATCCCATCGCACTTCCTGGATGGCTGTTACGTCAGCATTTAGCCTGTCCAGGTTCTCCACTAATTGTTCGGCTGCACGTGTTCTGTATAAGTACAGGACGTTCCACGTGCAGATCCGAAATTTATTGTCCTTGTTTCGTTTTCTGGGGTCGTCAACTTTAAAATCATCCATATCCGAGGCTTGTTGTTGTTTCGGAATAACTTTTTTTTACGTGGTAGGGAGGTTACCCCGACGCACAACCCCCGACTCGGAGGACCAGACCCTTCGTATAACTCCAAGGGTATGGAGCCGGATAAACCGCTCCTTATAGGCCTGAGCTACAAATATGTCGTAGTAGCCCATATAAGGTGTTCACTAAGTAGTTCAACCTAACTGGAACTGTAGACGCCACCGTTGATTCCATCTAGAGAATTCGTCCGCTACCGCCTCGATGAAAGGAGAAGTGCCTTAGTTGGAACACTCCTCCCCCCTCTCTCGTTGGCTGTCCCCAACAGCTTTCCACGGGGATTTAATAAACCCCGTCACCAGCTGAGGTACTAGACACCCGATGTTCACCATTAGGAGGTGAGAGTAGGAGTTGGTAGACAGAGGTGGGTTTTGAGAAAAACCTGTGGACGCTTGTGTCCTCTTAAATGCACATAACTACCCTTTTGAACTATGATTACTATTTCTATAACCATTTTCTTACATAATACTCAAATTTTACATCAGTAACTTGAACATAAGAACAAGTATATGAAGTACGTTTGCGACCTAGACATTGTATCAACAAATTTCAAAATTTTTATTTTAACTTGGTTTTAAAAATTTCTTACCTTAATATTAATCTTAACTATTTGTATAGAGACAAAACAATTATTTTGTATGTCCGCGCATAACTCATAAAGTATTTAATTGATTTACGTGAAACAAATTTTATAATATTCTTTATGTATATGGGAGTGCTTAAGTCTATTCCTTATTCCTTAATTTGTTTAATTTTTTATAATATTACTGTTTTTGATGTGTAAACATCTTAGCGCTAGGTATTAAGAAAAAAACAAACTCTCGGTATGGGTAAACTTGAAAGAGGAAAGACAAAATTACGAATACGCCACCATCTTGTTTATTTAGATTTTTAACTAATGGATGCGAATGGTTCGTGCATTGAATAGAATAAATTGAGATATTGTGGTAAATGTCGGTAATGTGGTTGGGTATAGTAATACACCAACGACACCAACCAAGCCAACGGTTTGTGCATTAAATAGTGTCGGAAAAATTATCATCATCATATAATTGTGGAAAATGCAGTTTTTTAAGGCATGGTGCAACTGCTATGGTTAAGGTCTAAATTGGGTATGATTTTAAGAGTTGCCACATTCTCTAAAAGTACCTTTTTTGAAAGTGGAGGGTGAGGTTAGAAACAAAATTAAATACATATTTACGCTCAGCCCTCATCAGTTTGCTATATACTGTAAGCTATAGTATAAACTATATACTACACTGATGTTTACACATCATCCCCTTGAGTCCCGGTACTCACACATTTTTTTTCATTTTGTATCACCCTTTTTCTAAGATTTTGAGCCAAATATTCACTTATACTATCAAATCGGTTAGATCACTCCTCGTCACTTGTCTTCGAACTGACGACCACCCTCATAAACTTTGCGTACTAACCATCCCCAGACATTTTCTATGATGTTTAGATCAGGTGAGTACGGCGGCCATTGAAGCAACTGCACTTGTTGCTCCTCTATCCATGTTTTTATTATTTTTTATTTATTATGCGCGCTGAGTGAATAGGCGCATTATCATGTTGGTAGGTCCAGTTTATGGGTCCAAAGATGTTAGAAAATTTAGGAAAATTTCTTTCCAAAATTACTTTATAGCCAGCTGCTGTCATTCTTGATGTTACAACCTTGAGCTCAACTGTTCCATAATAACTGACTGCTCCCCATATCATGACACCTCCTTCACGACTATGATAGCTCTTTAAAAATCTTTTTTCTTTTCTTAAGTCGTGAAAATAGAAGTTGAACCCATCAGGGCCATCGAAATTAAACTTTTTTTCATCTGAAAAAACCACGTGATACCATTCTTTTTTCCAACTCATGTGAAGTCTTAAAAAATCTAATCGCAACATTTTCCGTCTCTCGTCAAGTGGTGGTTTTTTCTTAAGTTTCATTCGTTTAAGATGGCTTGAGTTGTTGATTACTCTTAATACTGTTGAGCAACTTGCGTTTACGCCGACTTTTTGTTTTATTTTTGCCACAGAATCAGAAGAATTTGATGCACATCTTAAAATTCTTCGTCTCTCAGCTGCTGTTGTTGCTGTTTTCTTACCTCCCTTCATGTTTTTGCCGTATGCATCTTTATTTTTCAAGTAAGAATAAACTACATTAAAACTTCGGCCAACTTTATCAGCTATTGCACGTCCAGTTAGGCCTTGGTCTCTAAGTAAATCGATTTTAGCTTTTTCAACACTGTTAAGACACGTAGATCTACCCATTTTTCTTAAAATTTGAAATCAAGAATTAAATTTTACTGAAAACACTAAAATCGTTAATTTAAACTTTCAAGCACTCCAAAAAACTTATAAACAACGAAGAAAATGGCGTTGTACCTATTCAGTTGACTAAAAAAAAACTCCTACTTTGCATATAAAACACTTTGCAAGTGGTTGAAGAAAAACTCACGGTTGTTTTTGGATAATTCTTTCGGAATTATCTGCTTTACATCTTAAGGGAATAGTTAGCATCAACAGATGGCATAATAACCATCACTGTTTGGAAAAAATGGATAAAGTATATTAAAAAATGTTTGTGCGTATTCAGTTGACGAGGAGTGTATTTAAAAAAAATTAGAACTTTTTGATAAATTTAACATTCTTACGAACATTTTAAGCCCTTTATTTTTTCTTATAATTATAAATAAAATCTGAGGAATAAATATATAATCATTTGAAATTTGTCAACTATTCTAAATTATTTCTATCCTGCCAAGGGGTAGATGCTTTTTTTTTTGTTTTCTTCTCCCGCAAACTGAATTCATGCCTACTAGCTGAATTTGTAGCTGCGATTGCAAGAAACGTAGGGTGCAGCTTAAGTTGAACTCACTTCAACTTTTGCTGCACCCTACAGCTACAATCATTGGGCCTTACCAATAATCAAATTTAGTGACGACTTAAATATTTCTGTAAAATGAACCATAATGGTATGGAATATAACTTATTAACTGTACATGATACGACCTTATTATTAATGTTAACTCTAAATAGTGAATCAAATATGGGACTGACTTCAAAAAATTAAACATTCTATAAATAGTATATTATTTGTGATCAATACAAATAAGGTTAATTTACTGGAATATTTAAGTCCTTACTAAATATGATTATTGGTAAGGCCCATTGCGTTCAAGGATTTATTTTGAGTGGAAGAAATTCACTTAGTATGATGAATGCTATAGATAGGAAAACAGAAAAAATACCAAGTTCTAGTCGTGTACAGATCTGCCCAGCCGCACCTAAGGTTTTTGGCTTATCAAAACCCAAAACTAAAAACGTTATTCCAATTATTATAGACCCAACAAAATTGAATGAAATAAGATGTTCAAATTTGAATGAAAATGAAAATACAAATAGAAAACCCTAACGAGTAACATGTATTTTTTTTCGTATTAAACCTCCAAAAATGAACTGTTAATTTGAAGCATTTTACCATTGAATTCAGTTTCGCAAAATTTTACATCTAGTGTTACCACTTTTCTACATTTGGGTAAGTAGAAGTAGGTACCCTACGCACATGATGCCAACAAATTTATAGCTAAATAATTTAATTTCCAGCACGAAAAACTGGCATATAAATTCTATTCAAAATAGAATTTCAAAAGCCAAACCATACGAATTCCATTCTTATCTGTGAATTTTGTAAAGAGTTGCATGTGTAAATATACAAAAAATACCACAAAAGAGCGTAAATCCAATCAAAATCAGATTCCAAAAATATTACAAACGTGATGTTAGGAAACGGATTCCTCCTTCTTCCGGAGGCGGCGGCGGGCGGTAGCAGCGGCCATCATTTCATTTTTACTGAAGTATAGAATCCAACATGCATCGTTAAAGGTGAGATGAGGTAAGCGCTATGGCTGGCTGCTCCCCATAGTGCTGCTAGCTGCTCTGCATTTCTAGAGGAAAACCTTTCTATATAGGTACTGGTACATATTTCCATTGCCTTGCCGCAGTACATGAATAACGGTTTCCTTTTGTTGCTATATTCTGCTGGTTTGGCACCCTCTAGCTGCAGTTGGTACCCAGCAGTACTACAAGAGGAGGAGGACAAGGGGAAAGAAGAACTAATACCTAAATGTGTGTAACTTCCTGCTCTGCTACGTGATATTCTTATTTTTAAATTCTTTTCAACTGACGCGAAGCCCGCACGCCGAAAAAGGATTTAATGGCACCCTCAGACAGTCACGTCCTCGTGCCTTATCCTATACGGTAACTAATAGCAGCAAAAGGACCAAATCGATCCACAAAGGCAACCTGCGTGGGATATTATGAATTCCAGGGAACATGAGGTTTTAGGATTTGTATCCTGCAGCAGTAGAGACGAGCGACGACCCCAAAATATGTTCCAACCGAAAAGTCCAAACTGCTTATTATTGCTAGTTTTAGGAATATAATTTGCTACATTGTTCCATACTTCCGGTGCCGCGCTGGCTGGTAGTAGGCCGTGGGTCATTTACAATACTATAGGCTTTTTGAAGAATCCTCAAACAAAAAAGCTTTTTTGATAGGGACTACTATAACATATGGGACAAGGACATGAGTTAATAGGCAAAGCAGTAAAAGGTTTCGATAAGAAGATTTCCTGGTATTGGTGTGGAAGGGGGAACAAAGATTTATTGGAATGTCAAAATCAGCCCTAATATCCCCAGAGTCTTGCAATTCCGTGGTCAACTAGTCGAGTGGTTTGACGTTGTTGGTTGAAAAGGATTCCGGAAAGTAGAGCTTTTTAGAATTTCTCCATGGCCCCTAATAAATCTGTTGCTTGTTAGTGCTGAAAGATTTTACGACTTCATAGCTGTATCCGTATGCATTATTCTAGTGCTGAAACAGCCTGTATATAGAATATTCCTTATTTTTATGACGTGGGTAAGTGAGTCCAGCCCATCTTCGTGTGATTAAAATCACTGTTTTATTTAAGTTTCTATAAAATTTAAGTGGACATGTGTGGGTTACACAGCATGAGGACGCACATATACATATGTATATTAATACATTCTTAGGATGGGTTTGAAGGTTCATCTGGGTTAAATTGATTTTAATGATTAAGAATAGAAAAAAAGGTATAAAATTGTAGTTTTCCCTTCGATATTTTATCTTCTCCTCGATGGGATAATGTATCTGCATCGATCAATAGCTTCAGGACTTTTCAAGGACTTTTTTTTAAGTAAGAAGTTTATGAATTTTAATGTAACGAAAAATGTGTGGGGTGTTGTATAAGAAGGTATACTTTTGCCAAAAAGAACAAACCTTTATAGAGTGAGAAGATATTCCATAATAGAGGAGGTAAAAAGTTGGTAATTTGAATACTTAAAATAGTGTTCTTCTGGGAATGAAGAATGATGATTAAGATAGAAAACTTTAATAAAAAAATTTAACATGAGAAAGATGGTTGTGTCCCTTCCTGTTTTTGATGAGGGTTAGTGAAATCTTTTGTAAAAAAAAGTGAGTATGCATGAAAAAAATACTTTATCGATTTAAAAGCAAGGTTTTTTTCTTATATAATGAAGTCGTGGTCTTTCAGCTATGAACGTTCTAGGTGAGCTTCGACTAAACTACCATGTTAAATCTCTAGCTAAATGTATACTTTGACGTAGGGTAAAAACAGACTAGTGGACGGCATGCCGAAATCCGCATGTTATTGAACTTCTCCATCATTTTTAAGTTAGTGTTCATAAAAACGTCGACATTTTTCTTAACACGAAACCAATACTTGCCCTAATAAAGCATAAGTTACAAGTTCTCTTCAGTACTGACCAAGTTCTTGCCTCTGGTAAAACTATTTGTAGTTCGGGACGTTCTATTATGTAAATGCTAAATTTGATAAAAAAAATATCGTAAATAGTTCAATCAAATTAGCAAAAATATCTACAAAAATTCGGGAGGAGAATTTTATTGTTTTATTTTAAGTACCTCTTGGGGATTTCAACCAAAAATCATCTACGTCGTCCGACATTTTGAAAAAGGCGTTTAAAGGCGTTAACTCGGTTTTCTCAAACGCTATTAGTCGTAGAGTAGTTATTTTGTTAACTTTTGTAGGTTAAGATGTTCTCTACAATTTGTGTCTTAAAATTTTGTTTGATAGCTCCTTCCTATTTAAAGTTATTGTCGAAAAACAGCAAATTTTCGATTTAAAAAATGTTTTTTAAGTTTATCTCATCCAATGTCTATCCGAACGAAAAATCACTTTTGATACTTTTTTTTGTATGTATGTAAGTCAAAAAACTTTCACGACAAAGTTTCTTATATTATATAAATAAAGTGCCGATTGATTTTATTAAATTGGCTTTACTTGTTCCACGTTATATTAACAAATATAAAATTACTTACACATTTGTAAAGAAAGGTACATAATTGTGTATAATTTTTTTCTTGAAAATTTAAAATTTTTCATCAAATTTTGAATTTAAAATAGTAAATATAAAGTTGGTGGGACACTTACACACCCTTTTAGAACGAAATTTGTTGCCCCTTCCCAATAATTCGTATTTAAAAATTTAGCCACATTTGTAAGCTTAGTTTTGAGATCTTAATCTAATAAATCTGACCAGTAGAAATGGACTAAGGATTTTTCAAAGGAACAAAAGCCGATTAGAAAAAAAAATCTTGAAAACCCATATTTTAAATCGAAAATTTGCTGTTTTTCCGACAATAGCTAACTTTTTATAGGAAGGGACTATCAAAATTTGTTTGAAACAAAATTTGTAGGGAACATCTTAACCTACAAAAGTAAATAAAAATAAATACTCTACGACTAATAGCTGTTGAGAGAATCGATTTAACGTTTTTAAAATGTTCCACGTTTTTAAACACCTTTTTTTCAAAGTGGCGGATGAGGCAGAGCTTTTTGTTGTTGGAATTTTGTGGTTTTGGAATTCCTAAGAAATACTCTTTAAAATAAAACAATAATATTCTCCACCCGAATTATTGTGGATATTTTTTAAATTTGAAATAATAGTTGGTAGACAAATTTTTTGTATTATTATCTAACATCAAATAATTAATATAAGTGCCGATTTGAATTGCAATCTTAATTGCCGTCGAACTCGGTGAAAATGGACCCAGCACGTGCGGTATCTGAGGGGGAAAGATGGGTGGGCTTTTATTTAAATTCAAAAATATGCCATTTGAATTTAAAAAAAAATATTTTTGAAAATTCAATGCGTTTAAAACAGGTTGATGATAATTTTTACTTAGGCTTTAAAATGGGCCTACAAAGTTTGTTTTTTTTCAAGAAATTTTATGAAGCTTAAGAGTATAGAAGCTTATTGAGTATGTAAAGTTCGTGACAAAGGAGACAGTTTAGCTAAATGCTTGTCATCACTATAGAATTAAACTCCAACTTTTACTACATCCATTTCTAAGAACGTTGGCCAAATCTCAGAAACATTAAATAAATCTTGGAATCAACCTGCTTAGAGACCATCATCGTCGTCGTCGTGTTGAGCCCTTTAAGGAGATGCAAGTTATTTGTATACCAAATTTACCATCTGATGGGAAAATCATTTAAATCAATTTTTTGTTGAATTTTATTTAATGGAGTGGTCCCACATATGTTGATGTGAAAAAGAGAGGGATTCCGAAAAGATTATACAACTAGGGCGAATATCCAGCGGAAAGTACAGAACACACCATCACCCTAGGGCGCGCACACATATTCACTTTACATTTAAATTCTACTCTATGTCTGCATTTTGATGCTTTTTCCTCTGAGTCGTTCCCTGCCTCCTTTAGGGACCATAAGAAAAACAAACAAAAATACAAAAAAAAGGATGTACGTAGGTAATATTGAACCCTATGAGGACACAGAACAACAAACAACAACAACATTTATAAGCTCGAGCGCAGCAAGTCGAAGTCAATAGTTTAGCAATGTCTACGCCATGCCATCTTGGTGAAGGCTGTCGCTGCAGTAAATCTGCAGTAAATTGTGAATGTGGCAGATGCATTAAAGATGCAGGAGGACGAACTAAAAAAAAAAAATCCTTGACTATTTTCCACTGACACCCTTTGCGACTGAAACTGGGAACGTATATACATAAATCTACGATGCAACCACGGCAACCTGATAGTTCAAGCAATATTGTTCTGCATATAGTATTACTGAAGACATCCAAGGGTAAAAGGGGATTGAAAAATCGATTGCAATCGAGAGTTAAGTGTGCGAAAACGATGGTGTGGTGAATGGAGCGTGTATATTGGATCACTAAATAATAATTGTACTGCAAGGGTTAAGTGAAGTTGTATGTGTCGCCGCCAATATACGCAATTAACTGTTATCACTTGGATTCAGGATGTATGTTATGTACATTATGTATGTTGAGGTGAAGTGTAAAATCAATGAAATTAGGAATTCTTCATAATCTAATGAAAAATGAAAGCTTTTAACATGATATTGTGATGTGTATTATCTGCGATAGCTAAGGATGAACTTTAACAACATTTTGAGAATTGAAAGAAAGTATTTGACAAAATGGTCAGATTCCGGGAAAACCCAAAATTACCAAAAATTATGAAATTTAAATCCTGGAAATAAAATAGATTGAAGTTAGCACAATGTGTACGTTGAAATAAGACAAGAAAAACATCGTATCGTTGGGAGGTTTATTTCATCTAATAAGTGGGAGGGAAATTTTCTAAGGAATTGACTTAAAATAGAGATACAAAATAACACCATTACTTGCACTGTAGTGATATACATAGCTCTATTTTAAGGATTGGGTACGATATGTCGACTTTCAAAAACTTAGACTCCAAAAAATTGACTTTCAATATCTCGACAGAAAAAATGTCGACTGGTTAAAAGACCGACTGAATGAAATATCGAAAAAAACTAGACCGATTTTTTAAAATGTCGACTTTTAAAATATCGACTGTAATCGATATTTTAATGATCCAGATTTTGATAGTCGACATTTTGTTAATCGACATTTTAGTAGTTGATATTTTGATAGTCGGCATTTAGATCAGATTATGGTTTGTGGAATAATCGTTACAAGCGCGTGCGCGCTTATAGATTATTCCATAAATCATAATCTGATGAAAATATTGACTATCAAAATGTCGACAGCTCTCGATCATATAAGGGTCGATTTTTTAGAAGTCGGCATTTCGTACAATTTTGTTGAAAAAAAATATCGATAAGGCGATATTTTGCTTTACTTTTTTCAACGCAGTCGACATTTTTTCAGGTCAAGATTTCATAATGTCGACATTTTCTTAGTCGACCAAAAATTGAAAAGTCGACATTTTGAAGAGTCGACCTTTTTTTGTCGATTATTGGTACCTAACCACTATTTTAAGCCAGAAATTCATTCTTGAATTTTTATTTCAAATAAAACAATTCACTAAAAATTAAAAAAACAAAATAATTTTCAAAGTTAAATTTCTTATTAAAAATTAGAGTTTGGTATTAGTTTTGGATTTAATATCTGTGGTGTTTGGTATAAACATGATAACTCCATAAACGTATTTTTAAAGTAAAGGCATTAAAATTTGTATGAAAATGCTGTAAAATCTCTTTCAAAAATAAGAAATCATTTATTTTCAATTCAATGCATATTTGAACCAAATCGGTCTACTCGCTTAGAGGCTTTAGATCGAGATATTTTTTGATGGAGTTTTCATGTTTATACCAAACACAAAAGATACTCAATTCATCAATTCTGAGTTTTGGTGGAATAAAAGTTTTGGGCTTTCTGAATTCTGATAATTGTATTTTCTGAATTATTATATCTCGGAATTTGGGGTTTTAGAGATTTTTCGGAATTATGTTTTTTTTGTTGGTGTATTTGGAGTTTTATTGATATATGTAACTTCGGGTTTAATGGATTTTGGGTTTCAAGGACTTTGAAATTCCGGACTCTTTCTGACTCCCTTCAGATTTCTTAGTTACCTACCATTTACAAATTTATTAAATCAGTAACCGAGAAAATTTTAAATGAATTAAAATGATTAAACAAACATTTCCAAAACTTCCCTGGAGAATTCCAAAAAAAATCCGCCATATAAAAGACCTTTAGGTACCTATTTTTTTCATGTTTCAAGCATATATTTTGGCAATGTTTCAAATAACGGTTATTAGGGATTTAAGAAAAAAATGGATTCCGGATCTTTATTTTTGAGCATAATTTTATCCTGCTTAAAGTTTTTATAAAATTTTGTAAATCATCAACTTCGATAGAAAATTAAATTTTGTACAAAAAGTTTAAAATATAATAATTTGTCATATTTGGAGTAGTTTTTTACGTATAGCGAAATTTATAGAACACAATTTTTCGAGCTAAATTGTTGTCAAAATGTGAGTGTATATTTTTTCAAATAAAAATATTTATATTCTTTTTGAAAGGTGAATTCAACATTAATTCAACTCAATTAAAATGTTCGTCTTTTATTTAAATTGAATGCATTTTTAGATTTTTCTAGCGTTATACAGGGTGGTCCAAAATTCACTTCCTAATTTGAAAAAATCATAACTCTTCTGTTTTTCTTTCCTTTTTGAAGGTAGGTACTTATAAAGAAAACTTGGGAGATTTAATAAAATGAATTACAGCCCTTTGAAGGGGACAAAACTAATTGAATTTTAGTTTGAAAATAATCACTCCATTATTTTAACCCTTATATCGCTTATTGACGTCATCTCATATTGAGTGATGAAGATCATTTCAACTTAAATGGATTCATTAATAAACAAAATTGCCGTACATAGGGTACGGAGAAACCAAGGTTGGTCTATCCGCGGGAATTGCATCCACTTAAGTGCACTGCCTGGAATGGTGTAACTTCAGAAAAAATTATTGGGCCATTCTACTTTGATGACGATGCCGCCACTACTTTTACCATAAATGGTGAAAGGTATCGGGCTATGCTCGAAATTTTTTGAGGCCAGCGATTGCTGATAGTCCTTAGATGTGGTTTCAGCAGGATGGACACACGCTAGCGCCACGATGGCGCTACTAAGTGAAATTTTAATTTCCAAAAAATTCAGGATTTTATTGGCTTCCACGTTCTCCGGATTTGACTGCACCAGACTTTTTTCTGTGGGGTTATTTGAAGGGTAAACTGTACGTAAATAAACCCACCAGCACCACTATCCTGCAGCTGAAGGAGAACTTTCGTGATAAAATACAGGCGCTGAGCCCAGATGTCCTACGATGTGTTATGGAAAATGCTCTAGAAAGAGCCCGTCTCTGTGAGCATGAAGCTGGTGCTCATTTGAGGACATTATATTCCACACTTAGCCCAAAAAAATCTCCATGAACCATACTTTGAGATTCTAAAATAAATTTATTAATAAAAGTAATTTTATAAAAGTTATCATCACATTAAATTAGGAAGTGACTTTTGGACCACCCTGTAGTTGGTATGGGCCAAATTTCGTAAATTTATTTGAAGTGTTTATATAAAAAGACGGTAAAAGCAGAAATAAATCTAAAATTGGTACAAACGTAAGCAAACGAAGAACAAACGGTTGCAGTTAACAGTTTTGCTCCACCTAATACTTGGTGGGCCAACTACATACAAGCCTTAAAGTCTTAATAGCTTAATGAACTAATTATTTTTATAAATGATTGTTTAGTTACAAATAATAAGATTAATTTATTCAAACTCTCTGCCAACAATAGCCGAGTTATTTTTGTTTCATACGCATTAGGTCCTCACTTTTTAATATTATTAGCAAAACAAAAACAAAATAAGCACTTAGTAGTCGAATTTGTTTTTGCTTTGCGTTTAAAATAAAAAAGTAAGTAATTAATGAGTATGGAAAAACCTCGGATAATATCAGTTAAACTTGGTACTATAAGTTAAGTGTAAAAGGTTTAATAATATGTAAAACAGGAAATGTATATAGAACATTCCTTAAATATTTAAGAATTAATGAAGAGAAAACTTTTTTCAATTTTTAATTGTGTATCCATTCTAAAAAAAATTCCCTCCAAGTAAACAAGCAAGAGTGCGTCTTAACCGAACGAAAGGAACCGACAGACAGACGTATAAAAACATAGAGATAAATTGAGGACACAAACTTTTTTGTTTCCTCTATAGTCTAAACGTCATGGCTGATTTAAAATTCAAGTTTGTTATTTTTTGTTTTTGAATTCATAATATTTTCTCTATAGTTGCGAATCTCAGAATTGAAAAATTGAAATATCTTGTCATGAATAAATTTAACTTATGAATTTTTTTTAAGATAATAATGAATTTCAATGCTTTCTAAACTTTTGAATTATTATAAACAACTCTATAAGCAGATACTGTATAAACAAGATTTTCATATAAAATAAAATTGAATTCTATCCAAAAACAAATGAGAGATTTTCAATATCTAATATATTAATAATTCCATTTATTGAAACTGGTATAGAGATAGGTGTACCTATCTATTATTTTGAGTATTAATATAAATGCAATTTAAATGGAACTAATCGAACCGATAAACAAAATTCTGAAATAGTGCAGCATTTTTATTAAGTCTTGGATTTTGTGATTTAAATTTGATTATAAATCGTCTAAAACGCTTAATGTAGTGGATACCTGCAGATACCTATTGAAATGCATTATTTCGTGGCCCCTCTATTTTATATCATACAGTTTATTTTAGATGATTGTGCATGAATAAAATAAATTAATTATGTGTTTGAATAATGTTTTTAGATAAACAATTGTTTCTATTGAAATCGAAAAAGTGGGAATGATTAAATTTTAATGAAATAGAGATTATTTTGAGTGGATATAGACAATCCCCAATTGAGAAAATCCTTTTAAATCGCAATGAAATATTTTATTGACATGGCTTTGAGTTGCTTAATTGAAACATTCAATAATGGAATTAAAAAAGTATTTATAATATAAGTATGGATGTTTTTTTTCAAAACGATGTTTATCATCTTTTTTACATGCTGTTTAGGGGGCAAGTAGGTATTTTTTTCGAGTCAAAAAAAAAAAAGTTCAAGGTATTATTCAAAACTAACATTATACAATGATGCAGAAGTTCAAAAAGTGATTTTCGTCAATTCGGCGTTGTTCGGTCTGTTTGCCTGTGCGTCCTGATGTACATCGAGCTAGAGCCTAAACAAATGGACGGATTTGCTTCTAGGGCTGGGCACGCGACGAGACTCTGCAAGACTTTTGTAAGTCTCGTCTTGGTCTCATTAAAATCTAAAATTTTTAGTTTCGTCTCGGTCTCGTGTCGGTCTCGTATAATTAAGTCTCGTCTCGCTCTCGTCTCCGAAAAAATACGATTTCCGGACAACCTGTTGATTATTGGAACGAAATATTTTCGATTATAGTTCGAATATGTGCAGAACAAAATAAATATTTAACTGAAATTGGATTTGTTAATTTATTAGACTTTCTCTAAATTTCGGTCCAAATATACAGTCTCGTCTCGGTCTCGTCATGCGAGATCGAGACTTTTCTCGTCTCCTGGCGAGCCCTATTTCTTTCAAATTTGCTACTTCGTAATTACCTAGAGTAGAAATTCAAATTTTTGTTTTAGTGCATCTTAGAACGGGTAGCTTACATACAATGATTTCTAGGCCAGTTGTAATAATACTGCATTTTAAGGTTTTACAAAAAGCTTCAAAAGCTTCATGAACATGAAATTGTGTTTTTTTTTTCTTAAATGCCTATTTTTATACTTATTTAGGTATATTCCCGAATATATCGTCATTAATTTCGTTGGTTCTTAAAAATATTGTTTGTTTGTATTTAAGAGGAGAATCGGCATTTTTGGGTGTGAGCGGCCACGAATGAAATTAGTCTCAAAAGAAAGGTCTGCTACAAGGGAGAAACTTTCAATATGGCCGTTTCGTTGCAGTGCATTTAGGAAAAGAGATATGAAGATATTTTCGAATGCATTTTTAAATGCATTTTTGGGGCAGGTAGCATTTTCAAAAACTATCTGATACTCATCCTGATTTGAAAATGTCTAATGACACAATAAGTAAAAGGTCAAGATATAGCCCGCGGTAATTTTACTAAGCTCCTTATACGAGTTCAGAAGACAACAGTATAAGATTATTATTTCATCACAGCTTTTTAAAAAGAGGGTACCAACCGAATCTTTTAGTACAATCATTAACAAAACCGGTGGCGGCGGTGGTCAGATAAGCTTATTCAGGCTGTTTCGGTGGGAAAATGCACTTTTTCTTTTGTATTTTGGTCTAAGTATACCTCCTTAACAAGGTATTTCCAAGAATGGAGTATCAAATGACAAAGCTAGATTGCCCTTTATATACGAATGTAAGGCTCAAACCGGCTCCGGTCTTAGAAGGTTGGGCCTTTTTTGAATTCTCTAAGAACACATGTTTCTCGTACTAATGTGAACAGACAAAAACCAACTTTCGGAAGCATCACTGATGTCCATCCCAATTTTGACGATTTTCCAAATCTATCAGAAGATGATTTTGTTTGTTGTTGAAGATAGCCCGCCGTTATTTTGCTTAGCACCTAGTACAGGGCTTGTATAATATTGAAGTGCACCGAGGACAACAAGTAAGACATCTTCCGCAATATAACGAAGAGCAAGACATTTGGTTGCAGCGCGCAACCACAGTGGGATGCTGAGCGCATATTATGTGCGTAGTTTGGTATTTAGGCTGGGCAAGAAGCCAAACCAATGATATTCGCTTTGCAGCAGCGGAATTAATTACGATTATAGAGGATGAGTAGTGCCTATTCATTTTTAAAAAAACATTTTATTAGTATAGAATATTATACAAAGTATGGTAATTGTAGTATTGTACTAATATTTAATGTTTTATGTGCTTTGTTTATAATATAAATCTTTGAGACTGATGTCTAGAATTGTTATTCCACTTTCCTTTTCTATTTTTCCATTCACATTAGCCACAATACTGACTAAAAATCTATTAAAGTGTTAAACACAAAAATGCATTTTATCCTACTTTGAAGTACACAACAACGAAAAAACTTTAACACTGTACTTTAACGACCAAACCACATCCAAAAATAATAAAACCATTTTTGGCCGCTCGCACCCACTTTTCATACAAATTTGCCCATTCTCCTTTGGATGTACAATTTCATTTTACGAAAAATTTTATCAAACAAAAAATATTTCTTTTTATTTAAGTTATTTTTCCAATTTGTTTGTTTTTAATCAAAAATTTCAAAACTGCTTTTTCAACATTTCGAAATATCGATTATAGAAAACGCCAAAGAATTGGTGCTCGCAGTTCTGTCTGTCTGTCCTCGCCTCTACAGCCCAAACGGCTTAAGGGATTTTCTTCAAACTTGGTACATAGTCTTTTTTGACTAATATGCCCACACGTTTTCTTAAATTTGTTTAGGACCAACAATAATGGTACCTGCCATACAATTTGTTTTCGACAAAAAAGAAAATAATATTTTCCTCAAAAACGACTCGCAGGATTTTGTTAAAAAACAATCAAATAATTTAAATAAGGAAGTGATACTTTTTAATAATTTTTTATTTTCAAAAATTGGTTATTTTTGGTACCTTCAATTCAACCATTTATTTTTTGGTTTGTTATTTTCTCGAAAGCAGTTAAGTTGAAATTTAAAATTTTTTTTTTTATGGTAAATCTTCTAAATGTGATGGATAGGGGAATTACTTTCTTTGTTTGCCCCGTTTGAAGAAAAATTTTCGAACAATCCAAATTCTATATATTTCTTGTTTTTATTCAGATAAAGCTATTTACAGACAAATCTTTAAAAGTTTGATAACGATTTGACTTCTTTCAAAATGACAACTCTGAATGAAGTACCTACATTAGATTGTCCTCGTGTAAAAAATATTAGCTAAAGAATTTCTTGATGTAAGTTTACTT
Source organism: Melangyna quadrimaculata (assembly GCA_949320155.1). Lineage (NCBI taxonomy): Eukaryota > Metazoa > Arthropoda > Insecta > Diptera > Syrphidae > Melangyna > Melangyna quadrimaculata. Next base: position 169,466,349 of record OX439485.1, on the reverse strand, counting down.
TTTTCCATTCATTCCTTGCTATCTATATTCAAACTTACTCGTATTATCCTGATACTTATTCAATATTATGACATTATTAACAATGAAGTTGTCTCTTTCGTATATGTTGTATTTACGTTATCAGAAAAACTTGATGCTTTATAACTCATTCCAATAAAATAGAAAGCTTATCGTCTTCATTGAAAAATTGTTACTGACGCAAAAATAAATAACATAACACACTCATAATATTTTCTATATAGCCTTTTCTTCTTTAGGTATACAATCATTATACTCTATACTCTTGGTATAAAGAGCAATCTAATATATTGATCGTAAGGTATTTCATCCTTCTTTTATTGGAATTTTCTATATTATGACATTTCATGATTTCCAATACACCATCATCACATACATAACAACATATGAGATGAGAGAATTGGAAAAACTCTAAGAAAATGTTTGCCTTGCGAACCTTTCGCAGACAATTCAATTCAATTTGCTGCCATAATTTCTTGTTTGTCGTAATAACTTTATTACGGTTCTTCGTTACCCTTTAATTGGATAGCAAAAAAAAACTTCTTTTCAAAGTATACGAGTAACGAGTACTATCAAGAAATGTAGCTACTCTCTTGACATGAACAAAACTGTATGGGATAAGCATGATGAGAAACTCCAACAGTCGCATAGATTTCAAATTAAAACGTCAAATCCAGTGAAAAAAAAAAAAAAAAAAAAAACAGAAAATGTCAAGGCCGCAACTATATTGGGGGAAACTATAGAGCTTATTACCAAATGGCAATATATGGCTGTCTTATTCATTTTACTTTGTGGGGAATGTCATAACAAAGAAAAAAAAATTGTGTAAAATTATTTCAATAAAATCAAAAAACTTTTAAATCTTGTGAAATCTTTAGATATTTCTTTAAATTTATTTATTTTATATTTATCCACTTTATCACTTTTCTTTTATCAACACAGAACTTCATTAAAATTTAATATCAAGCTTTTGTTTTTTTTTTTTCAATTTCTTTTGTTTGACATTCCCCACAAAGTGCTGGCTGTAACTTTTGAGTTTGACAGATTCGCAAAGAGATCTATTTTACGATAAGTTTAATAAATAGGTCCGTTCCTTTACTTTAAATTTCTGTGCATTTGTGTGATTTTCAGTCCAAAGCCGTTCCCGTACTCAATAATTTGACAGTTTTTTACAAAAAACAACGCTCACGAGAGAGTAAATAATTTCCCATACCTGTGATTTTCAGTCCGAGAAATTTCTTCGGACTGAAAATCACAGCACAGCAAAATGTCAATTTGAAAGCAAAAGAATGAAAGCCAAACATCGTGCCTTACTTGTCCAGCACATTAAGTAATACGGAATTTGGTTGAATTTGCGTTCCCGTACTTTGGCACAGTTATGATATTTTTGGGAATATATCAACGTTGCTCTCCAAGATCTGACAGTTGTGATTTTCTGTGCACAAAGTAAAGGATCGGACCTAATGTTTCAGTATCTATTAAGTTGATCAAATAAGTTTTGTACTGAGTCTGCCGAATCTATAAAGAAATTTAAAAGGCTTCTTAACTTTAAACTGCCTCTTAATATGAATTTAGTGGGAAACCGATATCCATAATCAATTTTCACATTTAAGCAACGTTACTTAAACCCCTCTAAGCCGCTCTAAACTTAAATATATTTTGACACATGAGATTTTTTTTCTTCTCTTTCTCTCTTTTTATTTATACTGTCTATTGTGTATGCATTCTTTTTTGCAATCTGACAGAAATAGCCTGTAAGTAAAAAATGTACTAGAAATTAATTGAATTTGTAGCAGATTTGTCAATTTTCTTGCGTTACGTTTGCGTTACATTACGACTTTTTAGTTTAGATAGCATATTGATTATTGAAACAAATTTAACTAACGTCATTTAGAGACAAATTTAAAATTAAAGCTTAACTAAATAACCCGTAAAAGTCATTCAAATAAAGGGTCCGCCAAAAAACTTTTTTTTTTGAAAATGCATCATCAACATCAAATGTAGATTCGGCTGTGTGGCACGTAGCGCCGTACTGTTGAAACCAAATGTTGCCAGTATCCTCCTCTTCATTTTTTGTGAACAAAAATTCGTTGAACATGGCCCGATAACGATCGCCATTGACTGTAACGGCCACTCTTTGCTCAGTTGAAGAAAAATGGCCCAATTATGCCTCTGGACCAAAATCCGCACCAAACAGTGACTCGTTTTGGGTGTATCGGCTTTTCCATGTATGCGTACCCCAAATGCGACAATTTTGCTTGTTTACATACCCGCCAAGATCAAAACGACCTTCATCTGAAAAGATGATTTTTTTGGCAAAATCGGCAAAGTAATGTCGCAATATTTCCCAGCGTTGTTCAAGCGTATACACAATCATATTCGTTGAGCGGAAGGATAAAACTAATTATCTGTCAAATCAGACATTAGCTAAATGCTACCATTCACGAAATAAGCACTAGTTGTTAGATGGCGGACCATTTATAATGTTATAGATTCGGCTGAGTATATTTATCAATATTTAAGCTGATTAATTTATTTTTAATATTTTGAAAAATAGAAGTTGTAACTCTTCCTTCGATTTGAAAAAGCGGTGATCGGCATGTTTTTAAATTTTTTAATAAAAATAATAATTTCCTTCTTGCCTGTTCTTCTGCTTAGACTTAATAAAGGTTTAAGCAAGACTTTAACAATTTTCTAAAAAAAAAGAAAATCGCATGTTCTTAACATTAAAATATTTATTTTAACGCAAATATAGTTTCTTATGGCTACGGGCTTGGCAAATATAGAAATCAATTGCAGATAAAAATATAGCTCTGTAGCAATTTTTTTGATTACCTATGTATCTATATATACATTCGACGAAGACTTTTACAGATAGTCAACAAAAAAGTATTATGATAGATACAGAAGAGTCCATTTGATTGACAAATAGAAACACTCACAAAATGAAATGTCCATCTTTAAGCCTAAAGTTGATTGGACAAAATTGTCTTGTTTTTGGAATGTCTTCAGAATTTCTTTTTTTTTTTTTGCTCTGTCTCTGTCAGTATTGATCTATACGGCATAAGGACATTGATGAAGAATACTTTAACTTAAGTGAATAAATATTTGCTTAAATTGTGAAGTTCATATAGGTACTTTAAGGTTGATTTTTATTATTTTGAATTGTTTTTGAATTTATAAGTCAACACTTGAATTAGATAGCTCTATTAAATTAATTTTCTTTCAAAGTTGGTATACATACGAGAAGGTCCTGATATTTATTTTTTTTTTTTTTTTTTAAAGGACTCGAGAAACGCAAACAATTCTATGAAATAATGTGGAAAGCCTCCACACTTATAAATAAACACAGCATAAGGTCTTTTGTATCTTTTGAAAACTGCAATAAATAGAACACACATGTTGTGCTTATGACAAGTATTATCTACGGGTTGATTTCAAAAGGGTTTCGTGGAAATGAAACAAATGCATGCTACCATAAACACATTGCAGAATAGATACACCTACCATAGGATAATAATTCTTAAGCGAAAATTGGACCATAAGTGAGTTTACTTACCTATACATATTTTGTTTGCACGTATTGTGGGAACATGAAAAAAAAGTTGCACTATAAAACAAAATGCCTACCTAAACAAAAAAAAAAGACCTCTTGTGCAGAGAAATTAGTCAAAAACACTATCAGAAAAGCTAAGTTTGGGGCTATCAAAAAGCTAATTGCTTGAGCGGGTATACAAGGGGATCGTGTGATATAGTTCATGATCCTTAAAAATTCTATCCTGGTACAATCTTAACATAATGCAATATGACTTCAATTTTAAATCAAATCAACAAAAAAAAAACAAAAAATAAGACGATACAGACATTCTAAGAAAAGTTATAGTCGCTTTTATTTGGGGATGATTGTATTTTCATAAATAGGTAACTTAGGGGTGTATCTTAAATTTTTGTTGTCAGATATTCAAAATGGATATCGTGGATCTTATAGAGGATACCCACACAAGTATTTCTACGTCCCAGAAATTAAAAAAAATGGTACTTCCAGACCCCGTGGCTTTTTTGTATGTAAAAAACACTTTTTTATTTTTTCAAAGTCGAAAAATGGTCAAGAAATTCGCGTATCAAATGTCGTTTCACCGACTTAAAAAGATTTCTTTTGGCTCTGCTCTCTAGGGCTGCTAGTGATAAAATAGCACAAGCTACTTCCCCTTCAAATTTAAAAACATGCCTTTTTAACTCGATAGCTGAAAACTACAAAAAAATATGATGTTTTTAAGACTTTTATCGATTTTAAAGGCCTACACGGGTTCGAGAACGAGAAAATAAGAATCGTCTTAGATGTAATTTCGTGTTCTGAACTTAAATCCGTCATATATTTTCCACTATCGGCTCTAGTTTTTGAGATATTCCAGTCTGAAAATGGATTGTAATCATTTTGTTCCCTATTTTTGAAATTTTGTAAAAATTCGACATACTTTTATTTTTAAAAAGCACAGATTCATCAAAGTATTGCACTATAACTCATGTTCATGAATCAATGAAAACAAAATTTAAATTAGTGAATTTTTGGAATTGCTCACCAAATTTTCGATTGAACTTTCAGTTTTGGCTAAGTGAATTTTTAAAAAGATTTTTTTTTGTAATTTATAGGTTTTTTTACTTTTGCACCCTCCTTGGTATTTTGATTAAGAATAAAAAGCAATTATTGTTAATTCTGCTGTAATCACGATCATGATGCTACCAGCATTTAGTGTTGTCTGCAAGAACATGTTCCGCCGCACTTCAAAATATCAATACGCCTTGATAATATTATTTACTATATAGTAACGAGAATGCCAACAACAGAAGTGGAATAAAGAAATACACTTTCTTGGAGTCGTACATCATCGTACTGTTTATATTTCGATATTTTCCTTACCCGAAACCAATACATCCCCTTTAACCAAACCAAGTAAAAAATCATTAAGAAACTTCAATCATTTTCTTTAAACAAAATTAATTCCAAGACATCTTCTCTTTTTTTAATTTATGTTTTTTTTTTTTAATTCCTCACCAACCTGTTCTATCATCGATCTGTGTCGTGAGCACTTGACATATCTAATTACATTAAATGCACACCATCAGCAGCTGATGCTGATGTTGTTGAAGCGTGTTGAAGCCATGAAATATAAGCGAAAGTGCCAAGTACCTACACCTCGCTGCAAGATTTCTATAGGAATATACTCTCTGTGCATCCTTCAAGCACGAATATACACTTTGCCAATCCTTTTTAAATAGCTATTCATTCGGTTTTTATTTTTCCACTATATACTTGGCGTGGGTTAAGGACAGGAAATTTCTTCAACACATTCGCTAATTGCTTCCGATGTACCTTCTTACATTGAAAAAGAAGCATAACATCCATCTTGAACACATAAACCAATTGGGTGAATTTTCTTTTTTTTTTTTTTGCAAAAGAAAAAGAAGGAGAAGCCTAACGAAGGACACATCTTCAGTTGACATGAAACGCGCTAAGGAGCTTTGATGTAGCGTTGTGTACTCTAGATGCTTCGTGTAACTTATATCTGTTGCCATTTTGTGTTTTTTGTGTGTTGATGTTGTAAAAGGAGTGGGAAGGCAGAATGGGATAGGTAAAGAAGCAAAAGAAGTAAAATACAAAATTACAAAACCAAAGAAAAAATGATGCAAGTAACGCAACGTTCCGTATAAGAGGATATTTTATGTTTTTGTATGGTACTCTAGAGATGTGAATTATTTCTACTTAACCAGGGCTGTCTTTTCGTATTTATTCTCACAACCTATAAATTGAACTTCAGTCTTCAATTGAAATTTTGAATGATTTCCTTCTGTTTTTTCTGATTACAAATCTTACAAATTAACAAACTTCTCTATACAAATCTCCATAAAAAGTTATCCCCTCTAAAGTTATGAAATTATCCTCAGATTGAGATATACCTACATTTTACCTTGTCTTCCTTGTAAGCGTATTCGTCATTATGTGAATAAAAAATATCTGTGGACTTTTGTCAAAAAGAAGCAGAAATCTTTAATAACTCAGTTATTAAATATCTGAGTTATTAATGCTTTCTGTGGCACAAGTGATTTCTTGACGTTTTCAAAATAATGTTTCATAGGAATTGATTAAGTGCCATTTTTTTTTTTTTTATCGTAGCATGAAGTTCAAATTGTATCTAATTTATTATGGTAATAATGTGCCTGGAACTAGCTATTAGTGGTCAATTATATACTTACTCTAATAACATTTAAATATTAAATATGAACTTAACTACCTTATGCAATGCATCATACGTTATTCCAATTACAATAATGAAATAGCTACTCTGTTAGTATGGTAAGGCCCTATAATTTAAATTACAGCCCTGATACGGATCTTGATTACTTCGTAGCTTCCTTCCATATTTACCGCCCACTTTCCTTCCTTTATTTTGTTATTTATTTGAGCTCTAATTCAATTTTCCGCAATCGAATGCGCTGCTTGCTTCTCATTCAACCATATATTTCCTTACACACAAAGCCATAGGGAAAATGATAATACTTTGCTGCTATTTGTGTGACTAGTGTATATTGAGTGTAAGTGAGATAATATGTGCATACAAATACATCAAAATAGGTACCTACACTCTCCGTCACTTGATTAGAGTCTTGTTTTTCTCATGTCATAAATTGTATATTTTTGCTTTAACCTATATCAATGCCGGATAATATTGATGACCCTGGTGCACTTTTCTTCTAATTAATTGACGTGGAATTACATTTGAAAGTTAGCTTAGACCCAGGTCTAAAATGACTATGAATACGCCCCAGTGTCTTAAAGAGTCAAGTAGTGTCAAATTGTTATTACGTATTGATACTACAAATTCTTTTTTAATGTTCTATGTTTGCTAAAAAAATGTGGCTATTTGCACAAACGCATTACATATTTTGAAAATGGGTATTACCCCAAAAATAACTACTAATTATCATAAAAATAAAAAATATTTGAAATAAATAACTGGTTTTCTAAAATTAGTAGTAATCTTAAAATTATGTCGTTTTCGGTTCGAGGTACGGAGTTACTCCTTTTTGACTCCGCTTACTCCAAAATAATTCGATTGGCTGTTCCGAGTAATGTTTTCGGAGTATTTTTCTGTTCCGGAATTAATAAGGGAGTAGACCCAGAAAACACAAATACAGATAAACCCTTTCATCGGATTATTTGTCAAATTAATTTTACTCGACTGAACGTGTAAAATATACATAAATATCAGACAATTTACGTCCACACACATAAATATTTCACAAATTAGTCTGGGAACAATAGAAATTAATTCGAGGAGTAGTACTGTTCCGAAATCCAATCGAAAACGACATTAATAAAAACAAATAAAAAATTAGTAGTAAGTGGGAATAATTTTTTATAATTTCCTAAAAATTGACTACATAACTACCCGAAATTTTTTTTCTAAATTTCCATAAACCGAAAATATGTACATAAACATATATAATGTATATTAGGGTGGAGCGATCTTATATGGGGAAAAAAATAAATGGGAATATCAAAAACATACCCCCGCAAAAGATTTAAACTTTTTGTTCTGGTTTAAAAAATTACCACTAAGGGTCGCGCATTCGATTTGAAAACTGTAAAAAAGCTTAACGTTATCGCGTAAATTCACCAAAAATTTCAATACTGATTTAACTTTGGCAGTGTTTTCGCTTATAAGTGATTTCAGAGTCATCGTGTTAATTCAACAAAAAAGTTGTTCTTTATTACTGATTTAGCTTAACTGCTATTCTGCCTATTAGTTATTGCAGAGTTATCGTGTAAATTCACAAAAAATTTCAATACTGATTTAGCTTAAAGGTTAGACCGCACACAACTGCAGCGGAACTGCACTTCAGGACGCGGCAAAATATTATTTGTATGAAATGGTATGAGCTAGCTCTAAGCGGCAACTGAACTTCATAAAATTGCATACAAATTAATGTGAATCGCAGTTTCGCTGCAGTGCAGTTCTGCAGAGTGCGGTCTAACCTTAACAGTGATTTCGTTTTATTAGTGATTTCAGAGTCATCGTGTAAATTAATCAAAGACTGCTTTCACACAAAGAAACTGAATTGCCGGCAACTGGGAGTTTTTAGGCGAGAAGGGCGAAAGGGAAAGAAAAAAATCTCCCCTCTCACCCTTCTCACTGACAAACTAGCTAGTTTCTGGCACAGTTTCCTTGTGTGAAAGCGGTCAAAAAGTTGTTCTTTATTACTGATTTAGCTTAACTGCGACTATGCTTATCAGTTATTGCAGAATTATCGCAAAAATTTCAACACAGATTTGGCTTAACAGTGATTTCGCTTCTAAATGATCCAGATTCATTGTGTAAATTCACCAAAAAGTTGTTTTTTGTTACTGATTTAGCCCGGGCGTCATTTTATTTTGGACTCCCGGGCGTCATTATATTTTTTACGCCCGGCGTCAATTTATTTTCGGCGCCCGAGCGTCATTTTATTCCTGACGCCCGGGCGTCATTTTATTTTTGACGCCCGGGCGTCAATTTATTTTTGAAGGCCGGGCGTCATTTTGTTTTTGACGCCTGGGAGTCATTTTATTTCTGACGCCCGGGCGTCATTTTATTTTTGACGCCCGGGTGTCATTTTATTTCTGACGCCCGGGCGTCATTTTGTTTTTGACGCCTGGGAGTCATTTTATTTTTGACGCCCGGGCGTCAATTTGTTTTTGACACCTGGGTGTCATTTTATTTTTGACGCCCGGGCGTCAATTAATTTTTGATATATTATATATTTAAATTTTGAAAATATAGCTCATACAATTTCATACAAATAATGTTTTGCCACGTCGTGAAGTGTAGTTCCGCTGCAGTTGTGTGTGGTCTAACCTATAGCTAAATCAGTATTGAAATTTTGTTCGCAATAACTAATAAGCATAGTCGCAGTTAAGTTAAATCAGTAATAAAGAACAACTTTTTGTTGAATTTACGCGATGACTCTTAAATCACTAATAAGCGAAATCACTGCTAATCAAAGCCTATATTGAAATTTTTGGTGAATTTACGCGATAACTTTGCAACAACTAATAAGCAGAATCGAAGTTAAGCTAAATCAGTAACATACAACTTCTTGTTGAATTTACGTAATGACTCTGACATCACCAATTAGCGAAATCACAGTTAAGTAAAATCAGTATTGGAACTTTTGTAGAATTTATGCGAAAACTCTGCAAACTAAAATTTCTTGTTGACTTAACGTGATGACTCTGAAATAATAAGAAGTAGAATCAAAGACAAGCAAAATTAGTAATAACCCGGCTGGAAAAATGCCCAGTTTCTGTCTAGTTTCAACATGGCACTAGTCAGTTTTCTTTAGGGAAAATCTAGACGAGGAAAACTTGTCAATTATACGTCAAGCCCATGCAAGTTTTCAGTAAGTAAAATTTAGGCGAGGAAAATGTTTCATGCTCTCGTGAGGTTCTCGCTAGTAAGAACTTGTTGGACGTTTTCGGCATCCTACCAGATTAAGCACTATCGTTACTGATACTTATGCAAAATTATAACTAAATAAATTGAATCGATGAATCGAAAAATACAAATTTTAACTTTTATTATATTTGATCAGTTTTGGTTTAAAAAAAAAAAAAGTTAAAAATTTCACGCTCTTGTAAATCCTGCCAAGATAATCATATATGTAGGTATTTACTTTCAAGAATCTCTATTTTCACACCCCCGCGAAAGGCTTTTTGAACTTTTCATTAAAATTAATCAAAAATTATAACTTTCTGTCTTAACTCTTAAACTATATTTACTTAATTCCAGATGGTTCATCTCAAGTGGTTCATATCGATTGTTCTTGTGGTGGGATGAAGTTTAGATTAAGCGCATTTTTGTACACGATACTAAATCAAATAATATGATAAACTAAAATTGCTTTAATATCGTATTAAATTCATAAAAATCTGCACTATTATTTTTATTATTCAGGTTTTTATTTTTGATCTGAGTTATTTTACTATCGAATCACAACCGATACTAAAATACCCTTTTTTAGTATTTCTAGCAAAAATATGATCATAGTCGACAAGGCCCTAGTTTTGGCCATTACTCAGCCATGCTAGGGCCTTGCCGGAATTTATTTAAAACTCTCGAGTGCCATGACGAAAACTAGAATGTTTTTATGCGCGGGAAACAATAACTGAAATCACTGATAAGCGAAAGCACAGTTCAGAAAAATCATAAATTAGATAAAAAAAAATGTCTCGATCTTTCAAGTTTCCAGGAGAATTTTGATTTCTTAACTGTTATTTCAGTAACAGGTATTTTTACGGGTATTGGGAAGTAGCAATAACAGTTAGTAACAGTTACCGATAACTAGCAGTTTGGCCCATCCCTAGTACACATTATTTTTTTATCAACATTTTAAAAGCCGTCATGGACATAAATAATACCAGAGTTATCAATAAATTGCCATTAAATAATATTAAATGTTGAATCTCGATTAAGTGACGCAGGATGTACCTACATGTGAAGTGAATGATTTACAATTATCTACCTCAGCATCGGATTCACGTACGAACGTGACAACCACACTACTATTATGCAATTCAAACCCAACATTTGAGTCTGCTCTGTAACCCAATTAGAGTTGCCAGTTAAGAGTTTTTTTTTTTTTTCTTATGGAAAAATCAAAATGCTAATTTTCCAACTTTCAGAACGCTTTTTACAATTGTTAAACTCCTTATAAATAAATCGGGTGGCACAACGACTCATGAAGAACCAGGGCCTAGTGACTAACAACTCGCAACCATTCCTGTGTGCGCCCTTCGACAGGAATGGAAGGGACCTACAATTTTATGCCGAATCCGAACGGCCAGACGAGAAGCACTTATTCGTGACAAGTGATACTCTTGGAGGATTTGTCAATTCCTCGCAAGAGGCAGTAGCCCTGAAAAAAAACTTTTTTTTTTAGTTTTTAGGTGGACCTCCAGCGTGAGAGTCGAACGCACTAACCATTACACTACGGGCTACTACTAAACTCCTTATATAGAATTTAATTTCACCTTGCAAGTGAATAATATAGATTGTTATTTTTTTTAGGTTATACACGTTTTAAATTAAATAAAGCACATACAAATTATGTAATGACAAATTTTATTGGGTTGCGTGAATAGATAGTTATTCTTGTAAAACTGAATTTAAATTATCTGTCAGCTGTCAAATAATAATTTGTCACTTAAAACAGCGTTGCCAAACTAAAATCAACTATTTAAAACTCGACAGACAAAACTAAAGAAAAATTAAGAGAGTAAAATGCATTTGACTGGGGGTTCGAAATTTTAAGCACAGTTTTATTAATTTTTTAGACATCAACTTGGTATGGTATTTGCTCCCAAATAACTTACACCCAAGTGCATAAGTTGAACGTAAATTTATTGTACTAATAAATTGTGTACTCATAAAAATTCAAAAAAAAAGGAGTTCTATTCTGAAAATGCTTGGGAAATTTTGTAAGCATCTGGCAATACACAACCAGACAAATAAAATGGTATAAAATTGACAGAAATAAAAAAAAACACGACACAAGTTCAATTCGAAGTAATGGTTTGAAGTGCTTTACCCAACCGTAATGTAAAGTGTATTCAACTGTGACTTGTACGGCATTTTGAATAACTTGGAAATTTTCAATTATCGAAATTAATGAAAGAACATTTTTGTAATATTTCCAAAGCTTGGTAAAAGCATTTCTTCCACACAAAATATGAATATGGTATACCTACTTACTTATCCATACACATAAGTGTGTATATTGGTATTTAGAAAAGTTATATTTGACGAACGTTCATTTGTATCTACGTCTCTTTTACTGAATATATATTCAGCTGAAGGGTTATTAAAGATCCATATAATATATTGTGACACACCATCAAGGACTGCAATTCATTCTCATTTCAATTCATGCGTATACTTACCTATACGTTTGCCAGATGCATGCATTATGAAAAGGATGAAAAAGGCTTTACTTATAAAGTGAAGAACGTATAGGCACTCATCAAAGTCTGTCATATATTAAAAATTATTATTAATATTTGAGATATTTGTGCTCATACGTACTTATATTTTGTAAGTTCACTTTACAAATCTGTATTTTCTCCTTAGTCAGGCATGTCTACACTTGAAATATGTGAAGAAATAAACAAATTGCACCTAAGGGAATTTAACAAAATTAAATAAAGTAAGATATATAGGTACCTTTCTATCACGTACATTTATAATTGGTGTAGGTACTGGTACAATGTATATATATATAGGCATACACCCGTTAATATGTACATACATATGTAAAAGATATTTTAATTTAATTTTGCGACTGTAGGGCAAGCTTTGGATTCGTAAAAAAAATAAACAATTAAATCGACATTTTAACTTAACTTTAAATAGAGAATTCTAATTATACACCTACACCGGAAACCACCTAAATGAATTTGTTTTCAAACTTAAGCTTTGGGAATTGATTTGTGTAGTTCTTAAAATAACTAGCTGCCATACAAAAATCGTGTACAATTTTTTTTATCTTAAAAACGGCTCTAACGATTTCTATACAAATTTTGGGAACTAAAAAACTACCAAAAAACGATTTTCAACGGTACCTGACATGAACATTTTGTTATTTTTAAATTTCCCATTATAGGCTATTTAATAGACCGGGATTTTAAGGGAAGAAAGGAACAATTGTGTTCACGCTTAAATTCACCCATGCATTTCTGAGAGAATGGTCACACTGGTAATGGTAATTTTTCAATATTGTTAGTATAATTCGAAAACTATAAGCCGAATTTGAAACTTAAGAAATATTTTGTAGGAAACGCGATTTTCAAAATTGGTTGTTTAAAAAATTTTACAAAAAAATTTAAGCAGCGAAATTAAAAAAAATTTAAATAATAAACAAAAAATATTTAAACATTTTGAATGAAATATATGAAATTTGAATAAATCATGGACTTTTTTTAATTGTTAAATAAAATAATAAAATAAATATATTTTTTTTAAATCAAAATTTGTGTATGCAATATTACTAATGTTATTTAAAAGTTTACTAATAATAAAAATTCATTCAGTTTGGCAACGCTTCTAGCTCAAAAGATGTAAAAGATACAAATGTTTCTATGCCAGCTACCATTATTTTTGGTCCAAAAACAAAAAAATTCAATTAAATATATTTAACATACCTAAAAACAGAAAGATTTATACAAATCAATCCATCCGTTCAGTCTGTACACGCCTAGTTGTTACAAATTGACAGACGGGCAGATAAAACTGCGGGGCCCACTATTTGCGAATTCTCTATTATCTTCATGACATATTTGATCTAAACCTTGATTTGCCATATAGTACCAATGAATTGCAAGCCAGGAAGATGCTAACGATCATAAACTGTAAAAAAAAAAAACGAAAAAAGGTTAATTTTAAAAGGATATATTTTTGCCAATTTTCATCCAAAAAATATTTTCGATCCGTCATATTAAAGGATTGACCATCTTCTGGGCTTTCTGTGCTTATGATATGTTTTGCGCAACCCTTTGCTAAAAGGGTTGTTATGAGCAATTTAGTAAAAAAAAATTAAATTATACTCTGTCCAATGAATATGTGCAGTACAGGGAAGATAGGACGTTTGTATCTCACTCTAACTGCAAAGGAATCCCATTAAGTTGTGTGAAAGAAAGAATTGTCAAGGGTTTCCGTACTGCATACTATAAAAATTCAAAAAGCTTAGAAGGGCTGCCATCTATGCTTTATTATTTAGTTTAAAACAAAGAAATTCATTTTACAAAAATCTTTAATTGAATTCTTAAAATGAAAATTCCAAAATATAGAATCAAAAATAATTATATCTCGGATATGAAAATTCAAAATCTTAAATGTGAAAATCTGCAAAATGTCAAGATTTTCTAAGTCAGAGTTTTCATATGTCAACTGAACTAAATTGATCTTATCTTTTTCGACACCACCAAGCGGTAAGATAACAGCCTCGATTTTTTAAGGGCATCCCCAGTAGGCCTGATCTCTTAACAAAAAAAAAAATCATTCATCCAATAAACAAAATATACATATAACACAGGATAATAAATAAAAGTAAGGAACTTCATTTGCTGCTTTCCAAAACAGCTCTCAAAAGCTTAATTCCCTGGGAGCCTTTAGGTGACAGGATCCTGAAAGCCAGTTTCCGGACTAGAGTACGTCGCGTCACCATCATACAGTGTTACGCCCCAACTTTGCTCTCTTCTGACGAGGAGAAGGAGGCCTTTTATAACCGGCTGAGTGCTGCTTATGATAGCGTTCCACGAGGTGATATAATTATGGTGATGGGAGATTTAAATGCCAAGGTTGGCAATGACAACACTGGGCTAAGGCATGTCATGGGAAAACATGGTGTTGGTAACCGAAACGACAATGGCGAACGATTTGTCGATTTCTGCAACGCCAACGGCCTTGTTATTGGAGGGACCATGTTCGAGCATAAGACGTGCCTTAAAGTCAGTTGACAAGCAGCTTCCAACCAAATTGACCACTTCGCGATCAGCCGGCGTTTAAGAAGCAGTCTCCAGGATGTCAGTAACAGAAGAGGTGCTGACATGGAAATGGCCCGGGACCACCATCTGATGGTTGCTACCGTAAGATTGCGTACAGCTGCAGTTCGGAGATCCCAAGGAAACACTCGAATGCCCAAGTTTAATACAGATAGACTAAAGGATCCCGCAGTGCGCCAACAACTAGGGGACCACCTTTCACAAGGATTGAACACAATCAGCAGCACGGAAACCACATCCATCGAAAATCATTGGTGTGCTGTGAAAAATGTGTTCATATCCGGTGCTGAAAGTATAGTCGGCCGGGCGCAAGGGAGAAATAGTGCTTGGCTTTCCGACGAAACATGGGCAAGGATCGAAGAAAGGAAACACCTTAAAGCTCACATCGCAGCTACCCCAGCAGCAGGGAGAAACGAGCTTGAGTCTACGTACCGCATGAAGATGAGGGAAGTTCACCGTAGTGTGCGACGAGATAAGCGTAACTACATCAACGCATTGGCTACAAAAGCAGAAGAAGACGCTAGTAGGTGTGACAGTAGGACCGTCTACAGAATTACCAAAGAGCCCACTGGTGTCCAGACCTCTAAACAACACCTGGTTAAAGACACAAACGGATCCCTGCTTATTTCGGATGAGGACCAGCTCATAAGGTGGAGGGAACACTATTCTGCGGTTTTAAACCGCGTTTTCGCCAGTGAAGTGAACCCTATTCCCACTGAGCTACCCGAAGTAACAATTTCCCGAATACGCACCGTACCCCCCAGTAAAGTAGAAATTATCACCGCCATCAAAGCACTGAAGAACAACAAAGCGGTTGGACTTGACGGTATTCCTGTAGAGCTCTTAGGAGCAGCCCCAACAACATCGATTGAGCTACTGCACCCACTTATTAAGAGAGCTTGGGAAACAGAGAGCTTTCCTGAAGAGTGGAAAAAAGGAATGATTGTCAAGCTCCCAAAGAAAGGAGATCTCACACAGTGCGAAAACTGGAGAGGAATATGCGTTCTGCCTGCAGTAGCCAAGATAATAGCAAGGATAGTATTGGACCGAATTAAAGACCACCTCGAAGACACACTCGACGCCAAACAAGCAGGTTTCCGCACTGGATCTTCCTATGTGGACCACATCAACATCTTGCGGATCATCATCGAACAGTGCGTTGAATATCGATCACCACTTCACCTGCTGTTCATCGATTTTGAAAAGGCGTTCGACAGTGTCAATAGAGAATTTATTTGGCTTGCTTTGCGCAGGAGGGGCATCCCAGATGAATTGATTGCTATTATCAAGGCTACATATGATGGATCCAATTGTCACGTTTTGCACAAAGGTAGGCTGTCAGAGGAGTTTGAAATCCAAAGTGGAGTTAGGCAAGTACAGCCTTGCCTAACTCCTAACTGTCACCAATACTGTTCCTGTTGGTGATAAGTGACGTACTGCACGCAGCTTTGTCAAATGGAAATTGAGGAATTCAATGGACTCTGCAATCTCACCTCAAACATCTGGACTACGCGGACGACGTATGCTTACTCTCTCATAGGATCATGGATCTCCATCAAATGACAACAAGGGTGAAGAGAGAAGCAGAAATCGTAGGGCTTAAGATCAACTCGGCAAAAACTAAAAGGATCAGCCTTGGAACTTCCTCATCAATCCAAGTAAATATTTCTGGACAACCGGTAGAGATGGTAGAGGATTTCCAATATCTTGGGAGTATTGTCTCTACGGGTGGCGGAACTGAACTGGACGTAAACAGCCGAATCAGAAAAGCAAAAGCTGCGTTCGGAATGCTGTCCAAAATATGGAGAAACAACTCTTTTAGCTTAAAGACCAAGCTACGACTACTCCAATGTTGAATCCATTCTGCTTTACGGCTGCAGCACTTGGAAAGTCACTGACACTGTCACTAGAAAGCTGCAAACCTTCGTTAATAGATGTCTACGAAACATCTTGAGGATTTTCTGGCCCAACCGTATCTCTAATGCCGAACTTCATGCGAGAACGGGTCAGGAGCCCGTAGACTCCATTATACGAAGAAGAAAGTGGCAGTGAATTGGCCATACGCTTCGAAGAGGCGATCGGTGCATTGCATCTCAAGCAATGCAGTGGAACCCGCTCACACAGGAGGGAAGACAAGTGGGCCGGCCTAGAAGTACATGGCGAAGAACGGTCAAACAGGAATCGGCACGACTGGGGAAGAGTTGGAGAGAGCTGAAATATATTTCAAGAAATCGTACATGATAGCGCGTAGGTGTAGTGGAGGCCCTATGTCCCGTAAGGGAAACATCACGGACGTAATAGGTCCGAGGACCTAAGTTAGTAAGTAAGGAACTTCATTTCAATGTTAATAACAAAGCACCATTTCACATTATTTCATTTTACAACGAGTAACTGCTGTTGTTTTAGTCATTTAAATTTAAATTCAAATTCAAAAGTAAAAGCAAAACCACAGTTTATCTTGCACAGCAACACAGCACTAAAAAACAAGTTTAAGCATTTAATTTTTTCGTTCCACAACCAGAAATCAAAACGATTGTAAGTAAACGGACTATGTTAATTCTTAACATCAATACAAATTGTATGCCAAACCGCACGTGCTCGAAAATCCACTCAAATAAATCCTTTTTCTTATTTCAATTAGCCAAATATTTTTTTAATGGCTTTTAAATTTTTTCCAAACTACCTAGAAAAAAACAAATCCATCCAACAAAAAAAAAGGAAATGGTAACAATTTTGTCTTCAAGTACCCTTACAAGCGTATAAAAAGCTTCTATCCTGAAAGCTCCCTTATAAAATCCAAAGAAAAATATGCATTTGTAAGCATTTCTATTGCCACGGTAACTCTGATTTGATGTGCTTATTTTTGGCACACACATAGAAGATTGTTAACGAGGATACGATCAGTACAGCTCGAGCCGTTCGAAAGGCATGTCATAGTGGGTTGTACGCTTGATAATACGAGAAAATCCACATACAGACAGTGGTTATTTAAAGGGATTTGGGATATTTTTATATGCAGCAGGCACCCTTTGGAGAAGGAAAGCTCTCCCATGAGGCCTGTACTGCACATATTCATTGGACAGAGTATAGTGATTTTTCGACTTTTTAAGGTCAGTTTTTGTTGAATTTCGCTACATTAATTGTTTTATAATTTTTTTTTTTAAAACAATTTTGATAATCAATCTAATTTCCTATAAAAAGTTTCTTAAGTTTAATTTTTTAATTTTGTGTGTTTAAGTAAGCTTAAACATATTCAATAATAAAAACCCGTGAACGCAATATTGTTCCTTACTAAAAGGTCTATTCAATAGCCTATATTAAAGACTCCGTTGATTGTGATAAAATTTTTTCGATAGCATTTCCTTCAATTATTTTATAATATAGACATTAAAAATTTTGAAAAGTTTTATATTTTTTTTTTATTGAAAATTCAATATAATCTGGAAACTGAAAAACGCGAGGATGATTTTTCAGGGTTTATTAAATTATTTAACAATTATTGTGTGTGTAGCTTCATTATAGTTTTCAGCCACAAGAGCAAATTCATTTTGCATTTTATTAATGTAGAAATTATAATCCAAAATCAATAATCCTGGAAAAAATCAATTTATTCGCATTTAATCACAAATAATGAATTTTCGAAATTTAGATTTTGCTATATTTATTCATCCGCATCGGACTTTCGTCTTTTCATAGTTTTTTCATCCCGTCGTTAATTTCTGAATTCGAATTTTAATCATTTTGCCATAAAACATTTACATTGCTACGAGCCGCTACCTCCCACTACTTAACTGCCAAGGCATCCATTATACTTAAAAAAAATCAACTTGACACCACCTTACAACAAGCATCATAAACATAATCATCAGAAAAGCATGAAAAGTAATTAAAGTTTTAACAATAATAAAAACAAAACTTCGCCTTATAATCAAGGACATCAGGAAGTAAGAAAGAGAATTTTCTTTCCTTTTCCATAATATTTTTTTTTTCTTTTTCATTCATACATTTTCGCTAGGAATTTTCGAAAATTAAGATTCCATTTTTGCTATTTTCTCTCATTTTTGTTTTTGCTTGCGTTGTATCCTTAAGTCAATAGCTTTACGAAGCGAAACCGATTCGCGGGCAGTGCCACTATATGCCAGTGCCTCCGTCAAGCGCCGATAGGTAGACGGAACACCGAACCTATTTCTTTTATTTCTTTACGATGTCATTTTAATTCGTTGTCAATTAATTTAATGTCAACGTCAATGAGAATGTCTTTCTATTTTACTTATTTAAGAAGAAAAAAATGTGAGGTCTTTTGGAATATATAGTTATAGGAACAGAGGTACGTATCGAAACTTTTTAACTTTGGCAGGTGATAAAATTAATTAGTTAACATAATTTAAGAAAAGGATCTTAGGTTTCTTACCCCATCTCTCTGTGTATTGACTTAACAATGCTTTTTGGATGAAAAAGCACAAAAAAAAAGTTTTAATTGAAATGTCATCGAAAAGTGTGACGAAAACTTTTCTTATAGTCGTAGATTTGTTTTATTTTGTTGTTTGTTTTTGTATTCTTTTACCTTTTTTCTTTTTTTTTTTTCTCTACAATGAAAAAGATACGAAAACCTTTTTGTACTTTGAAACAATAGAAGCTATTTTGTAAGCTAATTTACAAAGATAAGCTATACCGCTGAATAAAAAACATCCTAAATGAGGTTAACAAAAATAAAAAACAAATTGTAGGGCTGAGTCGCACGTAAATGATGCTCGTAAGCTACTAAATGGTTTAGGTTTTCTTTGTGAAGCAACAAAAAAAACGTGTAAGATAACAATGACATAAATAATAAAATAAAAAATATGAACAAAAGTTAAAAATACATACAGTGTTGCCAAAAACATTCCGGATTTTTCATCAGTATAATGTTTTTCTTAATATCAAGTAGAAAACTAATAACTTTCCATAGGTTTTCCATAATTTGTAAAGGGTATGAGAAAATTTAATAATAACCTTAAAAATATAATGCTACGTGACAAGAACAATAAAAAAAAAATATTTTATAAAGTTATTCAATAACATGTCTGTGTAAAACTAACCGGATTCCAGGGAGATTGCGAGTCTCGATGTTAAAGTAGCGTTTTTTTCGAGTCTCTTGACTCACGCCGTAGATTAAACAGACTTTACAAGTTGAGAGCTGTGTAAGTTGAAATTATATAGTGCAGAAAATGGCTAAAACACGTTATAGCAACGCGATTTGATACAAGGTAATAGAAAAGTTCCAAGCCGGTACAAAACAAAATTTAATATCTGAAATATTGCAAACGTCAACGGTTTGTGACATCATTACAAAATTTAGAAGCGGGAAATCAATAGAAGCTGATAATTTTGGTGGATGCCCTCGCAAAACAACTGTTCAAAATGATAGGCGCATAAAGAATTTTGTGCTTAAAGACCCTTTTGCAACTTCAAAGATAACTTGTGATGAACTAAATCTACCTTTAGGGCCAAGTACGGTAAAGAAGCGTTTAAGAGATTTCGGGTTTTTTTGCATTTTGACCAGCGAATAAACCTCTTCTTACTGCTAAACATCGTAGAAAAAGGTTCGCCATGAGGTGTTTGGAAAAGACTTTAAATTCCTAATCAAAATATTTAACTCAGGGTTGAATTTGTAAAAAATCATCTTAGCTGGTCTTTAAGCAAATGGAGGAGCATGCTTTTCAGTGATTAAAGCAAATTCATTGTTTTACTCCGATGGTGCAAGGACAGTAAGGCGCTCACAAGGTACGCGATTAAAGCCTGCAAATCTACTCCCTACAGTTAAGCACGGTGGAGCCTCGGTTATGGTTTGAGGCTGTTTTTCAGGCGCAGGCTGCGGTCCAATACACCAAATCACAGGAATTATGGACCGTTTTCAATATAAGGACATTTTCGAGTCAGTAATGCTTCCATATGCAGAGGAAGAAATGCCTTCGCGTTGGGTTTTTCAGCAGGATAATGACCCCAAACATTCTTCAAAGCTGCTAAAAGAGTGGTTTGCGACTAAAAATATTCGTGTTTTAGAATGGCCATTTTAAAAAGGCGGGTTGGGAAAAAAAGCATACGTCAACAACATTTATTTTTGCAGCCTTGAAAAATGAATGGGAGAATATTCCTGCTTCTATTTTCGAAAATTTAATTCAGTCAATGCCTCGTCGATGTCGAGCTGTGATAAAAAATAGGGGTTACTGGACAAAATATTAAATGCAAAATAATAATTAATTGTACAAGATAAAATTAGGTTGATTTGTCACATTAAAATTCTGAATCAACTTTAATTTTTGACTATTAGTTTTTGTTTTAATGGATAATTTACCATGTTTTTTGTTTAAAATGATACAATTGTTTAATAAAAATTACAAACATTTGATTTGTTCATTTTTATCTCCCAAACCAACACTCAATGCAGTTGACCAAAAAATCCGGAATGTTTTTGACACCACTGTATGTATACATACTGACAAATGATTTAGTTTTCGATTTTTGCTTGGACAAAACAAAACTTAAATAAAACAAAAAAACTTCAATCACAATAAATCACTTCTTTATTATTTGTTTTATATTTTGGATATGCTATAAATTATTTAATATAAAACAAAAACACAAAAAAAAAAACATTTTTATATAATTTTAGCCTAAAGTTCTTATGTCCAATAGTAGTATTGAAAAACATTTTCAATAAAATGGTATCTTATAAGAAATCCGTTCCAAAAGTTAAGTAATTTTCGTTTGAAATGGCCTTTAATGTCCTTTCACAATGATTCAAAGTGACACAAAAAAAAATAAAAATAAAGCAGTCTATACGAGTAAACATCTGAAATGCTTTTTCTTTTTCTTACTACATACATATGTATGTACGTTTGAATTTATTTATCAAATTCCATTTTCTTGTTCAATGAGGTGGTAAATGTAACTTTTAGTCTCATAAGCAAATGTAATACATAAAATGTGTGTTCTTAAATCGGTTTAGTTTATATTATAAGATGGCAGAAAATATTGTATTTGTCAAGAAAAAACAAAAAATTAAAGGAAAATATAAACTTTTGTACAACATGAGTAAAATATACATATGTATGTCTGTGCAAATATTGATTTGAATAGATATTCTTAGGCTCATTCTATTATATTTTTATTCTTTTCATGGATATTAAACGAAACAATATAAAGCAAAATGTTGCCAAACTTAAGACGCATTTTATTAAAAACGGTTTTTTCACAGCTGACTGATACTCAATGAATATTTTGATAATGCAATTTCATGGTGACTTCACAAGTATTCCCTAAATAATTTGATTTCAATGTCTATTCAACTGACAAAAATAGTCGAAGAAAATAAAGTACAAGCATTAAAGCAAACTCTGTCAATCGTAGAAAAATTAAGAAAAACATAATGGCAACAAATTTACCCATTTAAAATTCGTATCAATAAAATAAAGGAATTTTTTACTAGACCAAAATTTAAACGAAAATAGCCGAAAATATTTATAGAATTCAAACCGAAAATATTTACACGCAGAAGATTTTTTAAAACACACTTCAATTAAAATGATACAAAATTACGGAGAAAGTATACTTTGGTGGCCTGTGGCGTATGAGTACTTTTCTTGTGCTTTATATTTATAAAATAAATAAATAAATCGGGCTGGCACAACGGCTCATGAAGAACCAGGGCCTAGTGACTAACAACTCGCAACCATTACTGTGTGCGCCTTTCGAATTCGATGCGCTGTCCGATTCAATCCTGAGAATTGTTTCCTCTTATCCGCACAGTGAAATCGTTGTTACGGGCGATTTCAATGTACATATTCTACGCTATTCTGATCAGACAACACCCGAAGGAAGGTATGTCGAGATTTTTGCTGAGTTAAACCACCTGACTCAGCTTGTTGACGAGCCTCCTCGGATTCCTGACGTTGCAGGTCAAATCGCCAACATTCTTGACTTGTTCCTTACCTCTGACCCAAATAAATACACTATTAGTGTATTATCTCCTCTAGGCTCATAAGACCATTGTGTCATATCTGCGAATTTATCGTGGCACCAAATCTCAGTTAAAGAAAAAATCCCAAAGAGAACCGTTTGGCAATACGAGAAAGCCAACTGGGACGGTCTCAACGGTTTCTTTAGTAACTTTAACTGGTCACTGTGCTTCCTCGATAGTGACGTAGATGCCAGTGCAGATATGATAACAAACATAATTCTTTGTGGAATGAGAAATTTTATCCTGAATAGGGTAAAATCTATCAAACCCAAAGAAAACTCATGGTTTGATTCGAGCTGTAAAAATTATATTAGGGTTAGAGAAGTAAGCTTCCGATGTTATAAAGCCAACCCTACTGAGGAAAACCGGAAAAAGTTTCAACAAGCTAGAATGACCTGCAACGTTCATATTCGACGAACCAAATTTTTACATGATCAAAAATTAAGGCAAAAAATTCTACAATGTCCCAAAGGTAGTAAAATTTTTTGGTCATTTGTAAAAAACATACGAAACACCACCTCGTCCTCAGTTCCAACGCTCGTCTTCAATAACACCCCTTTTGTCAGCTCGTTAGATAAAGCCAATTTGCTTGCGGCACAGTTTGCTGTTAATTCGACGTTGCCAGAAAGTGTTATGGCTCCTCCTGTACTTGAGAGCGTAAATGATTTTATGGGACGAATCTTCTTTCGCACTCGTGCAGTTGCTAGAGTTCTAAAGGATCTCGATGTACACAAATCCGCTGGCCCGCCCGGATAGTATCCCTCCCATTGTTCTGAAGAGGTGTTCTTCAACGCTGGCAAAACCACTGCGCAAGCTTTTCCATCTTTCCTACTCTACTGGACTCTTTCCGAGTGGATGGAAAACAGCATTTGTCCAGCCTGTCCCTAAAAAGGCGTATCTTCTTCACCCTCTAACTATTGACCAATTGCACTTACGTCCCTTCTTTCCAAGGTCATGGAAACGCTGATTAATTTCCAGATCACGAAATATCTCGAGGAACGAAAGCTTCTTAATTACCGGCAGTACGGCTTTCGTAGCAATAGGTCCACTGGTGATCTGATGGTATATCTCACCGAACAGTGGCACAAATCTTTACATCGTTTTGGAGAAAGTAAGATTATTGCGCTTGATATTTCAAAAGCATTTGATAGAGTTTGGCATCAAGCTCTCTTATCGAAAATGCGTGCATTTGGTATCGATGAATCTCTTCTTCGTTGGATTAGAAATTACCTTTCGGACCGCTCAATACAAGTTGTATTGGACGGTTTCAAATCTGAAATCCACAATATAAATGCTGGTGTGCCCCAGGGCTGCGTTTTGTCTCCGACTCTCTTCCTAATATTCATAAACGATATCTTATCTGAAACTTCTAATCCATTAAACTGTTTTGCTGACGACAGTACCCTCAGCTTTTCATATTCGTTTCTTGATTCACATCCATGTCCTTCGGATGTGGAACTTGAACGGCAGCGTATGATAAGCTCATTAAATTCTGATCTCGACAGCATTGTCCACTGGGGAATCAAAAACCGCGTAGAATTTAATGCTTCTAAAACTCAATGTTGTCTCCTGTCGTTAAAGCACAACCCACCCCAATACCGCTATCCATGGGTGGCACTTGCATCGAGGAAACCGAACAGCTTTCAGTTGTCGGTATGTGTGTCACAGACCACCTTTTGTGGAATGACCACATATTTGATGTCGCCAAAAACGCTGCTAAGTGTTTAGGTTTTCTCCGTAGATGCAAGAAGTTTTTTTCGCCTTCTGATCTGGCTGTGATCTACAAAGCCTTTATTCGTCCAAAACTTGAGTACAATTCTCATGTTTGGGCAGGAGCTCCAAAAACATACTTGAGTTTGTTGGACAGAATTCAAAAGAGGGCTCTAAAAATGATTGGCGAAAGATCTATTACAGAATCAATTACATCTCTCGAACACCGCCGTAATGTCTCGTGTCTTTCTCTATTTTATCGCTTTTATTATAATCAGTGGTCTAGTGAAATAGCCAGTTGCGTTCCTCCCCTAAAAAATTCAACTGTAATACTCGCGCTACTAGGAATGCCCATCAGTTCACCCTCGAACCCAACTTCGGACGTACTGTTAAGTATAGAGATTCTTTCTTTAGTCGAACCACACGAATGTGGAATGCATTACCTGACTCGACTTTCCCCTCCCATTTCGATGTGCAAACGTTCAAAACCAAGGTGCATCGGTATTTCCTTCTAAAACCTCTCATACTTACCTAATCGCTCGTGCTGTGTTAAAAACATTTTAAGGGTTGCCATAACCCCTTTTGCGCGCGTGGAATATAAAAAAAAAATGGGAGGGACCTACAATTTTATGCCGAATCCGAACGGCTAGACGAGAAGCACTTATGAGTGACAAGTGATACTCTTGGAGGATTTGTCAATTCCTCGCAAGAGGCAGTAGCCCTGAAAAACTTTTAACTTTTTTAGGTGACTGAAACTTGAGGCTGGGAAGCGATCCCAGACCTCCAGCGTGACAGTCGAACGCACTAACCATTACGCTACGGGCTACTACAAATTATATATAGCGACCATTATTGGCCTTCGGTTTAAAGTTTTCTGTTAAGTGAATTGCAACATATCTTGACCTATTTGGCATCCTTGTCTTAGAAAAAATGGATTCCACGCCTGTAGAAGTTAGTCAAGTTGTCACACAACTGCAATGTACTGTGGGCCGGTCTAAGCCAATCTTGCACATCAAAGATCTACGGAAGGTTCAAACAAACTTTTAGGTAAGTGTAAGGGCCAGGATCTTTGTGACACCGGATGTTATAACTGTTTTATCGTGATGGCGTTTCTCCGAAATCGTGCTTTGAATAGCGTTGACGTCCAACAATAGCAGAGACAGGTACGATAAGGACTTCTTTGTAAATGGATAGTTAGGAGACGACTTAAGGAATTAGACCTTACCCCAAAATGTCCCGCCACGGGCCCAAAATTAACTGCAACTCATCCACAAGTTCGAGTACGACCTTCAATGTGCTTGTGCGTTCTCAGATGAGTGTTTCAATGGATGACAGGTCATCTGCTTACTTTGCCTCTATAATATAACAAAAAACTACCAGAAATTCAATTTTTTTTCCAGACCAAATATTAATTTTTGCAAATAAATTAAATAAAAATTTAACAATATTTTTAACCTAAGTGGGCTTTAGGTCCTTGTTGATTTTTTTTTAAATCAGACGACCAACGCACGTTTCAAAAGTGGTTACATTCTTCTTCATGTTTAACTTTTATTTATATACAAATTCTTAAGCGAAGGTCTAATCCTCTTTCATTTACCTTTTGGTTTTTCGCTATATCTATTATTATTCTTTTTATATTACTAAATGTCTTGAAAAAGACGTTTTCATAAATCAAAATCTGAATAATAATATTAAAAGTTAAATTTAAAGTATAGCTGCCATAAAACGATTACCAAGTTTTCTTGAAAAAAGCTGTTCGCTGTTACGATTTTGATTAAACTTGCCACTTGTGATCTCCTTACCAGATTTAAAAATACCGGATATAAAGTTTTCAGTTTTTTGAGCAGAGAGCATATTTTTGACGAATTCCCGAATAACTTTTCAAAAGCTTCGATCCTTTTGTCATTATTTCGCGTCCCGGTACTTCTTAGTTAGTTAAAAAATATTGCGTTTAAATTTTGTATACATAAATTGTTTTTAATTTTGTTCTCAATTTAGTTGATTGAAATAATTGAATAACTTATGAGTGTTTTCTTATAATACAAATTCTATATACTACTGAAATACATCAGCCAAGTTGAATAACAAACATAACAAAATTTTTCTCATAAAAATTGTCGGAGTCATTTTCGAGAAATATGAGATTTTCTCAACGGGTTTTCAACATTTGTATACCGTTGGTTTTTAAACTCCTGAAAGTGTTAAGAATTCACTTTATATTAAGTTTCTACCAATAGGCGGCTATTAGGTGGGAGGGGCAATTTTCTAAAAAATTGACTTAAAAGAGAAAAAAAAACGGTAACATGTACAATGCCCTGTTATAATTTCATGAAAGGCCAGAAGTCCCTTCTTTCATTTTCTTTTTAAATAAAATTCTTTCAATGAATAGTTTTTGAAATATTAATGTTTGAACACAAAATTCTGAAAAAAAAAATTAAAAAAATGGTAAAAAATATTTTTTTCGTAAAAATTTTACGTAATTAAGTACTATTTTTGTTTCCAAAATTCAATGCCCTTATCAATTTGTAGTCAAAAATTGAAAACCGGATGGTTCTAGGACTTTTACTTTTTAAGATATTAAAAAGTAAATGAACCAGCTTTCTCATAAAAATAAGACAAATCCGGCTAAATTATCATTTCAGCAAACCAGTTAAAATAGGAAAAACATGCCAAACAAAATTCTTACATTTTTGAAACTTGGTGGGAATATCGCATTAACCATAAGAATAAAGAACCAAAAGAGTCCATAAAATCATCTGTATCCCACGGGTGTTTTTCGGAGGGGGAAAGGGGGAGGTATGACTTATCGAAATTAAAATATTATATTGATACAATTTGGACATATATATGGCTTTAGGATATTTTTCAATTCTGAATCTAATGACATCAACATTGAGGCGATAAAATCATCCTAAAAAAAGTTATGGTCCATTTTATCCTGAGATGTCTGTTTTTCAGTAAAACTGGCAAATAATTAAAAAAATACCTTGAAAAGAATGGTACATTGATGAAATTTCAAAATTTTGAGTTCAAACATTAATATTTCAAAAACTATTCATTGAAAGAACTTTATTTAAAAAGGAAATGAAAGAAGGGACTTCTGGCCTTTTGTGAAAATATAACAGGGCATTGTATGTGTTACCTTTGTTTTTTAATAATTATTTTTATGTTTTAAGTAATTTTTTAGAAAGTTGCCCTTCCCACCTAACAGCCGCCATCAGCGACTGCAAGACTTGCATTTCTTTTATCAGCCTTTTGTATTTTTTGTATTTGTATTTATTTATTAGATTAATCTTCTGTACAATAAAAAATATAAATTCTTTGAGGCTGTACAGTTTACTTGTGGTTTATACATAGATACATTTTTATAACAAAAGTATAACAAAAATATAATTAAAACAAAACAAAATAGAAATTATGTTCCAATATGTGTCACAAACTAAATTTTAAATTTAAATAATAATTTACAATTTAATTAAATAATACTGGAAAAACATCAACGATGAGTGCTTAAAAACGAGAAAACTAAAGACAAGAAGTTTCTGTGCTTGATCTTTGATCTAATATTGAGGGGAAGCTCATTATAGAGGCGAATAGCATGAATGAAAAATTGCCTACGAGATATGGTGCAGGTGTATATATTAAGTCTGATGGCACAAGTACGAACAGATTGTGGAGGTGAAAATCTACTATATAAATAAAAGGGTTGTTTTTCATTTAAAATTTTGGAAACCATAGCACATACTCTGAAGTTTAATAACTGATCAAGGCCACATCCAAGTATTTGTCGAGATTGGGTTGAGAATATGTTCGTATTTGCGCAAGTTGTACACAAATCTTGCGATTGCATTGAAAGCAACGTTCAACTTACGTTTCGAGTTAGCATCTGTGCTAGCGAACAACTCACACCCATACGTAATTAATGGAACTATCAGAGCTTTTGCCAATTTCATTTTAACTGTAATGGGTAAAGACTCTCTACACACTGATAGACCGCGAAGTGCTCCATAGATTTTAGACACAACAGAGTTTATATGGTCGCTCCAGGTAAGGTTGCTGCTGATGAATATACCAAGGTTTTTAATTTTAGGCACCATTTCAACTTCAGTACCATCTAATAGAATAGGAGGTAAGCGAGATGCCAGCGAGTGCTTATATATTTGGATTGACTTTGTCTTAGTGGGATTTAAAAGTAGTTTATTTTCGCGAGACCATTTGACCATAGCAGCTAAATCCTCGTTTATTCTTGCAACAGCATCACCCATCAACTCAATAGGAAAAAGTTTGTTTATTTGCACATCGTCAGCGTAAATATGAAATTGACAGTTTTGTATTACGAGAGGCAGATGGTTAATGAACATTGAAAATAACAGAGGACAAATAATTGAGCCTTGAGGCACACCACATGAAACAGGTAGGGCACACGATAAGGACTGGTTATGAAAAACAGATTGGACTCTACTGGTCAAGTAAGACATGAATAACTTTGTGGAAAGGTGAGAAAAATTGAAAAAAGATACAAGTTTATTACAAAGAATAACAGGACAAACAGAATCAAATGCCTTGGAAAAATCCACTAAAGTAATGACGAACGAACCATACTTAAGTCGCAGCAGCACACAAACTTTTGACGTCATCAATCTTAAGTCCTTTTTCAGTTTCATTCCGAGATCCAGAGATCGTAAATACCGAAAACAATTTAGATTTTTTCTTAAATTGAACCGCCGCTTTTTGGAAAAGAGAACGAGTTTTATTTGTTAGGCTCTAATAAGAAAAACTGCACTTGTAGAGTTTGTATTTGGCAGAAAGTCTTTTCAATAAAATATTCTTTTCTTGTGGCGATTTAAATTTTATAATTATCGGTGCATTATCAGGCCTAGGGTGCTTAGGGCGAAAAATGTCTTTTAAAACTGGAGCATCGCACTGAATAGTATGGCACAGATTTTTAAATATTTCACTTAAGTTTTCATTAGGTAGAGCTGGTACCCCAAACAAAACAGCATCAGAGGCCAGGTTCTTTCGCTCCATTAGGTCAAGTTGTTGTTGCAAAGTATTAACTTCAGACATAACAGTCGTTAATTGAATTGATTTTGCTTCAACTATGTCAACTCTCTCGGAGATATTGTTAACTTGGGTTTGCAGAGCACCAAAACGCTCAGTCCAAGTTCGCTCCAGTGTATCAATTTTGTTTGAGAGATCGTTGCGAATACCGTTGATGTCAGAATTATTCTTTGTATATAATTGCTGCAGACGCTCTTCAAATAAATAGAGAGTTAAAAATCGAGGGCTTCGACTGGAGGTTGGGGTTAGTTTTTTTCTTTTATTACTCTGATTTTGTTCACTTGACGTTTTTTTTTAATGATTACGCGAGAGAGAAGAGAACAATTATAGTGTTTTTTTTTTATATTTAATTAGCGTTAATGATAATATTAAACTAATAATTTGGTTATAAAACACTTTGTACTGACTGTTTTAGCGTTTAAAATGATAAAATAAAAACGAGTGTTGAAAAGGGGCTTTTATTGTTTCTTTTTTGGGTATTATTGGTCAATGATTACTCGAAAAATTTAATGTTTAGCCGGACGACTTAATAAGACGTGTTATCCGCACATGCTCGCAACGAATACCTTAATACACCTTTCGACTCATATAATTTTTTTTTTGGTTTACTTTCGCACCCCAAATCTGCTGTGGACTCTTGGTCTTTAAAGAAACCAATAAAAAACATTTTTTTAAAGTAAAAATTAGCAGAAATAAGCCAAAAAAATGTGAAGGCATATTACCAAAAAAGCACTACGTACCAAGTTTGAATAGAATTCATCAAGCCGTTTAAGCTGCAGCTGCGAGAACAGACAGCAGTCATTATTGCAAAACCCACTTTTTTGTTTTTCCTATCGTCGAACGTAAAAGCAAGTATGTATAGTAGGTAGGTACCTACATATGTATTGTAAGTAAAATCCTTAATTTTCTTGATTATGAATCAACTTAGATACGATAGACGATCTATCCAAATGAAACATACAAAAAATAAAATAAAATTTATAATAACAAAATGTCCAATTCCATTTTGTCCTAATAATTTGTATGCAAAATTTGAATCCTAAAACCATGTATTTTATTCTTCCTCGACCAAAAAGAATCAGTAGTTTCCTAGGATTCCCTCACGAAGGCAAATAATTTTTTTTTCTACCACATACGAAATACCACCTCGTCCTCGGTTCCAACACTCGTCTTCAACGATACTCCTTTTGTCAGCTCAATCGATAAAGCCAATTTGCTTGCAGCACAATTTGCTGTTAATTCGTCGCTGCCTGAAAGTGTTATGACTCCTCCTGTACTTGAAAGCGCAAATGATTCTATGGGACAAATCTTCTTCCGCACTCGTGCAGTTGCCAGAGTTCTGAAAGATCTCGATATACACAAATCCGCTAGCCCGGATAGTATCCCTCCCATTGTTCTGAAGAGGTGTTCTTCAACGCTGGCAAAACCACTGCGTAAGCTTTTCCATCTGTCCTACTCTACTGGTCTCTTTCCGAGTGGATGGAAAACAGCATTTGTCCAGCCAGTCCCTAAAAAAGGCGTGTCTTCTTCCCCTTCCAACTATCAACCAATTGCGCTTACGTCCCTTCTTCCAAGGTCATGGAAACGCTGATTAATTTTCAGCTAAAGAAATATCTCGAAGAACGAAAGCTTCTTAATGACCGGCAGTACGGCTTTCGTAGCAATAGGTCCACTGGTGATCTGATGGTATATCTCCCTAACCAGTGGCACAAATCTTTACATCGTTTTGGAGAAAGTAAGATTATTGCGCTTGATATTTCTAAAGCATTTGATAGAGTTTGGCATCAAGCTCTCTTATCGAAAATGCGTGCATTTGGTATTGATGAATCTCTTCTTCGTTGGATTAGAAATTACCTTTCGGACCGTTCAATACAAGTTGTATTGGATGGTTTCAAGTCTGAAATTCCCAAAATAAATGCTGGTGTGCCCCAGGGCTCCGTTCTGTCTCCGACTCTCTTCCTTATATTCATAAACGATCTTTTATCTGAAACTTCTAATCCATTAAATTGTTTCGCTGACGACAGTACCCTCAGCTTTTCATATTCGTTCTTAGATTCACATCCATGTCCTTCGGATGTGGAACTTGAACGGCAGCGTATGATAAACTCATTAAATTCTGATCTTGACAGTATTGTCCACTGGGGAATAAAAAACCGTGTAGAATTTAATGCTTCAAAAACTCAATGCTGTCTACTGTCGTTAAAACAAAACCCAGCCCCCATGCCACTATCCATGAGTGGCAGTTGCATTGAGGAAACCGAAAAGCTTTCAGTCCTCGGTATGTGTGTCACAGACCACCTTTTATGGAACGACCACATATTCGACATCGCCAAAAATGCTGCTAAGTGTTTAGGTTTTCTCCGTCGATGCAAGAAATTTTTCTCTCCTTCTGATCTGGCTGTGATCTACAAAGCCTTTATTCGTCCAAAACTTGAGTATAACTCTCACATTTGGGCAGGTGCTCCAATAACCCACTTGAGTTTATTGGATAGAATTGAAAAGAGAGCTCTTAAAATGATAGGTGAAAGAACTATAACGGAAACATTCTCATCTCTTGAGCACCGTCGAAATGTTTCATGTCTTTCGTTATTTTACCGTTATTTCCATAAACAATGCTCTAGTGAAATAGCCAGTTGCATTCCTCCCCTTAAACAATTCAACCGTAATACTCGCGCTTCTAGGAATGCCCATCAGTTTACCCTTGAGCCCAATTTCGGACGTACTGTTAAGTACAGAGATTCTTTCTTTAGTCGCACTACTCGAATGTGGAATGCTCTACCCAGCTCAATTTTCCCCTCCCATTGTGATCTACAGATGTTCAAAACCAATGTGCATCGGTATCTCCTTTAAATCCCCTCCAATCTACCTAATCGCTCGTGCTGTGTATATCATCTTAAGGGTAGTCACAACCCCTTTTACACGCGCTTAATATAAAAAAAAAAAAAAAACATAAATTAAAAAAATAAACCCTAAGTAAATAACGAGTATAGTATACTTGGAAATAAAAATATTCTATTGACGAATTGAGCAATAAATCTACTTCTTAACTAATTGATTTTCCATCTCCGTATTGATTTACTTATCAAATTCGATTAAGTGAAAATAAATGCAATTTTCAAATTGAACCAATAAATCGTAAACAATCAAAATAATGTGAAAAAACAATCAGAAATTGAAGTGCTCTCTCTTTATTGTTTCTCTGTCTATCAATCATGTATTGAAATGAAATGATTGTACTTTCCTTTTCAGTCAAATCAAACCATTAATCATCAATTCCAGAATAAGGGTCAGATTGGATAATTTAATTAAATCGATTTCCAATCGATGGAAGACAAAATTTTCTATACCTGTCATATGTATGTAGTGTAGATACATACAACATAATACATTGTATATTATGCCTTCCTGAAAATACACTATAGAAGCAAATTTTAGTAGCGATAATACATCTAAAAACAGAAAGATATATGTATGTATTAAATTATGTTGAATTCACTCATAAAATAAAGGCATTACAACAACAAAATAAAATGTTTGTTTGTTTTAGTTTTGTGCTGAACGAAGCAAGGAATTCTATCCTTAAATTTGAAGAACAAAACAATTTTCCAGAGTTATTCGCATCCTCAGCAGATACAATTGGAAATGATATATAAAACCCTTCAATATACGAGTAGTTGAAAAACACTAGGGGCTTTATTTTTCTTTTTTGTAATGTATACAAACTGATACAAGTCTGACCCAAAGAAAAAGTGGAATTCTGTGTATATTTTAAATTTCATTTCAACCACATCGAGAAAAAGTTTACGAGAAAGTATAGAGGGAATAAACTTATACGTTTATTGATTAAGGATTAACTTAAGGATATTTTACCTATGTAGTATTTATGTAGTGTAGATACATATATATTCTTAAAGGTAAAAGTCGGCTTTGGTCATTTAATGGTCATGAAATTGTGGTTAAATTAAATATTTATTTCTTTAACCGTGAATAATTTTAATTGATCTCAGTTGAAGTGTAAGCTCCAAATTGAAAAATACTTTATGAGTTTACTTGGCTATAAGTTTAAAAACAAGACAAAGCAAGGAATTATTTGGTTAAAGGCGTTGTGAAAAAAATCCGCTTGAAATACCAACGATTATAATAAAATTTGACTTTCGCTGTGGTTTTGCTATCAGGCAATCTTCAATCTAGAGCTATTTACATTATTAAAAAATCACCCGCGTAAAGAACGAAATTTATTTTAGCCTAGAAGCAAAAAAGCGATTGAAGTGGTTTTGCCATCAGTGATGCGAGCAATTGATTGAACGTTGAATACTTGCATAATTGAAAAAATAACACAATTTAAATGTTAAGCTTAAATAAATATTTTTGTAATATTTAAAAATAGACATTTTACGAGTAGAAACCGCGAACTTAAAGAAATATGTAACTTCTTTTCATGTATGTCAAGTTAGCATCACATTTGTGGAAATTCAAAATAGTAAATATGCAATTAATTGTAGCTTTTTAGTTGTAAATTAGTTGTGGAGAGAAAAAAATTCCAAACAATTTGTTGCCGTACTGTTTAAAAAATAAGAGTAGGTAGTGCTTATTTGACACTTGTGAACTCAGCTATTAAAAAGGGAAATTCGAAAATAAAACATGCCATTATTTAAAGCTTTTTAGTAGTGAACTAGTTGTGAAGAGAAAATATTTGTTGCCGAACTTTTTTTAAAAAATAATAAAAAGCTTGGCATCTATTTATTTTCGAATTTCCTTTTTTAATGGCTGAGTTCACCAGTGTCAAGTAAGCACTACCTACCCTTATTTTTTTAAAAAAAGTACGGCAAAATTTTTTTTGGAATTTTGTTCTCTTCACAACTAACTTACTTACTTTACTTTTGATGGCGCTCACAGCCCAGGGTGGGCTTCGGCCTCAACTAACAAGCCCCTCCCGCCAGCTCTGTCCCTAGCTAGCCGCTTCCAGTTGCGCACACCGAGTGCTTTGATGTCGTCATCCACTTCTTTGCGCCACCTGTTACGGGTTCTTCCTCTGCTGCGTACCCCATCGGTGTTGGATTCGAAGACTCGTCGGGCAGGAGCGTTGCTGTCCATACGCTCCACGTGCCCCAGCCATCTCAGCCGCTGTATTTTCAGCTTTTTGACCAGGTCAACGTCGCTGTATATCCCGTATAGCTCGTCCTTGAATCTTCGCCTCGATACACACCGGACCGAAAATCACACGAAGAATCCTCCTCTCAAAGCACCCTAGCAGATTTTTATCCGAATCTTTCAGTTTCCATGCTTCTGACTTATAAAGCAGGACCGGGATGATTAGGGTCTTGTATAAAGTCTCCTTGGTTCTCTGATAGAGGGACTTACTACTTTAATGCCTTCTTAGACCGAAGAAACAGCGGTTGGCAAGAGTAATTCTTCGCTTGATCTCTGCACTGATGTCATTCTGCGATTTAATAGTGGAGCCCAGGTAGACAAAGTCCTTGACAACTTCGAAGTTATATCTGTCCATCGTGATATTTTGCCCGAGTCCACGATGTTGAGATTCCTCTCTCGATGACAGCATATACTTCGTCTTGTCCTCATTAACCGCCAATCCCATTCTAGCCGCCTCCGATTCAATGCTCGCAAATGCCCCTGCCACAGCTCGCTTCGTTCTGCCGACAATGTCTATGTCATCCGCATATGCAAGCAATTGAACGGACTTTTGATAGATTGTACCGCTGGTGTTGACATGTGCGTTGCGTACAATGGCTTCAAGAACGATGTTGAATAGGTTGCATGATAACGCGTCGCCTTGCCTCAATCCTTTCTCAACATCAAAGGAATCGGTGGTGTTCTTACCAATTTTGACGGAGCAGCGATATTTCTCCATCGTCATCCTGCACAGGCGGACGAGTTTGGCAGGGATGCCGATACTCGACATGGCTCTGTATAATTCGTCCCTTTTCACGCTATCATACGCGACTTTAAAATCGATTAAAAGGTGGTGTGTATCGATCTGGAATTCCCGGGATTTGTCTAAAATCTGTCGGAGTGTGAACATTTGATCGACGGTTGACTTGCCTGGCCTAAAACCGCACTGATAAGGGCCGATCAGATCGTTGACAAAAGGTTTTAAGCGGTCACACAGGATGGCCGACAAGATTTTATAAGCGACGTTTAGGAGACTAATTCCTCTGTAGTTGGTACATTTCAGAACATCTCCCTTTTTATGGATGGGGCACACTATACCGAGGTTCCATTCATCGGGCATACTTTCCTCCGACCAAATTTTGCAGATGAGCTGGTGTATGCTCCTAGCCAATTCATCTCCCACTGATTTAAATAGTTCGGCTTGTATGCCATCCGCACCAGCAGCCTTGTACGACTTAAGTTTGGATATCGCCAGCGGCACTTCGGTTAGGTCGGGTGGACGGAACTCTTGGCCATCATCGTCCAAGTTAAATGGAGCGTTCTGCCTATTAGCGGCATCTTGGCTGTCTTCGCCATTAGGCAGTCTAGAGAAGTGTTCTTTCCAGATCCTCAGCACTGACTGTGTGTCTACTACCATATTCCCACTCTCATCTCGACATGCTTCCGTTCTAGCCTTGAATCCTTGGATGGATCGCTTCACTCTCTGATAAAATTTTCGAACATCTCCCCTACCGCTACAACCCTCAATAGACTCTACCGCCCGCTTCTCGTGCTCTCTCTTTTTCCTCCTGAGAATTCGGCGTTCCTCTTTTCGCTTCAGCCCGTAGAGCTCACGGGCCACTCTCTCAGCAGCTCTTGTTCGAGTCTGCAGCATTGCCTGGTAGGCCTCGTCCTTAGCTGCATGCGCTAGCCGGCACTCTTCATCGAACCAGGGGTTTCGTTGTATTCGCCTAGTGAAACCCAGCACATCAGAGGCGGCACTTCTGATGGCTTGTTGACAGTGTTCCCACTGGTCCTCTGCACTTGATGCTGGTGGCGGACCTCCTGAGAGATTAAGAGTTACGTGGTCTGCAAAAGTTCTGGCGGTCTCTTGCGATTTAAGCTTCTCGACATCGAATCTTTTCACAGCATCAGCTCTGCGTTGTCGCGTCATGGATATCCGCATACGTAGTCTAGCTACCACCAGGTAGTGATCCGAGTCAATGTTGGCCCCTCGGAAAGTTCGGACGTCCAAGATACTGGAAGCATGTCTCGCGTCTATCGCAACGTGGTCGATTTGGTTGATGGTTACTTGATCACGCGACCGCCAAGTCCCCTTGTGAATATTGAGGTGTGGGAAGTAGGTGATTGAGATGATGACATTTCGCCCCGCCGCAAAGTCTGACAGCCTGTGTCCGCTGCTGGAAGTTTCGTCGTGTAGGCTGTGTCCTCCGACTATCGAACCCTCCTTTCCGAATCTTGCGTTGAAGTCACCATGAATGATCTTCACGTCGTACTTCGGCCACATATCATACGTTGTCTGCAGAAGTTCGTAGAATGCTTCTTTGGTTGAACCATCTCTCCTTGCATGGGGGGCGTGAACACAGATCAGCGTAATGCTCTTAAATTTGTCTTTGATGCGGATTGTGACCAGGCGCTCGCTTACACTTCGGAAGCCCAAGACTTCTTGCATAAGTCTTCCCCTTATCACAAAACCACAACCAAAGAGCTGCTGACCCTGTTCCTTCAAGCACCCGCCGTAGTAGATGTCACACGATTTCAGTCTCCGTGTGCCCTCTCCATCCCATCGCACTTCCTGGATGGCTGTTACGTCAGCATTTAGCCTGTACAGGTTCTCCACTAACTGTTCGGCTGCACGTGTTCTGTATAAGGACAGGACGTTCCACGTGCAGATCCGAAATTCATTGTCCTTGTTTCGTTTGCGGGGGTCGTCAACTTTAAGATTATCCATATCCGAGGCTTGTTGTTGTTTCGGAACAACCTTTTTTTACGTGGTAGGGAAGTTACCCCGACGCACAACCCCCGACCCAGAGGACCAGACCCTTCGTATAACTCCAAGGGTAGGTGGCCGGATAAACCGCTCCTTATAGGCCTGAGCTAAAAATATGTCGTAGTAGCCCATATAAGGTACCCACTAATTAGTTCAACCTAACTGGAACTGTAGACGACACCGTTGGTTCCAACTGGAGAATTCGTCCGCTGCCGCCTCGATGAAAGGAGGAGTGCCTTACTGGGAACACTCCTCCCCCCCTCTCTCGTTGGCTGTCCCCAACAGCTTTCCACGGGGATTTGAACCCCGTCTCCAGCTGAGGTACTAGACACCCGATGTCAACCACTAGGCGGTTAGAGTAGGAGATGGTAGCCAGGGGTGGGTTTTGAGAAAGACCTGTGGACGCTTGTGTCCTCTTGAATGCACATAACTACCCTTTTGAACATCCACAACTAAGTTACTACTTAATAGCTTAAATTAACTGCGTAATTAGTTTTTAGAATTTCAGAAAGTGTAGTGCCAAAATGATATCAAGTTGGCACTACATACCAATTTTTGTTTTAAATATTTAAAATAGTAGGGTAGGGCGGGGCTAGTTGGACCACTTTTTTCTTAAAGCCTCATAATTGTCAAAACGCGCGTTGAAACCGAAATTTCTTAAATTTTTTGTACATGCATTTTTCATAATTCCAAGAATAATGCAATAAATTTTGTTCCTAATGGAACCAAAAATAACGGTACATCTAACATATTTACATATCTTCGCTTAAAAAAAAACTCGCAAAAAACTACATTTTTTAATAAAAGATATCAACCAATTTATCAATTTATATCGACTACAAACAAGATTCTTTATATTTATTTAATTTCGAACACTTTAAACCTTGAGTATCTAACCAGATGAATGTATTCTTAATATCTGAAAGTTGAAATTGTATGAGAAATTGCCTGACTCAACAACTTTAAATCGATTTTGTGAAGTATCAAATTTTTAAGTTATGCCAGCTTTCCTGAATAACGGCGATATATTGAAAACGTGTAAATAAAAATCTTTTTTTTCTCGAGAACTGCATCAATTATTTTGATAAATATCTCCTTTAAAAGATAAATTAATTTTAGTTTATATTTTTGTGCTTCCATTGAGCCATTTTTATGTTTTCGACATTCTCATTATTGGCTAAGCTGACTAAAATTATAGTTTTTATACAGAAGCTTATAGAAAAGAATAATTATATTATACACTCCTCGTCAACTGAATACGCACAAACATTTTTGAATATATTTTATCCATTTTTTCCAAACAGTTATGGTTATTATGCCATCTGTTGATGGTAAAAATTTTCGTAACATATAAATAACAGAATTTCAAAGTTGTATCCAAAAACAACCGTGAGTTTTTCCTTCAACCACTTCCAAAGTGTAACTTATGCAAAGTAGAAGTTTTTTTTTGAGTCAACTGAATAGGTACAAAAATTAAAATTGGTATTGGAATGGAATGAAACAAGTTTTTGTTTAAGTTTAGTAGTGGGTACTTCCACCTTTATTTTTAATTACTTCGTAAATTCGATCCGGCATGGAATCGTATAGCTTTTTAATGTAATTTAACGAAATTACGCTCCACGCTAATTTGATTGCAGAAATTAAGATTTCTTTGTCTTCGAACTGACGACCACCCTCATAAACTTTGCGTACTAACCATCCCCAGACATTTTCTATGATGTTTAGATCAGGTGAGTACGGCGGCCATTATGCGCGCTGAGTGAATAGGCGCATTATCATGTTGGTAGGTCCCGTTTATGGGTCCAAAGATGTTAGAAAATTTAGGAAAATTTCTTTCCAAAATTACTTTATACCCAGCTGCTGTCATTCTTGATGTTACAACCTCGAGCTCAACTGTTCCATAATAACTGACTGCTCCCCATATCATGACACCTCCTTCACGACTATGATGGCGCTTTAAAAATCTTTTTTCTTTTCTTAAGTCGTGAAAATAGAAGTTGAACCCATCAGGGCCATCGAAATTAAACTTTTTTTCATCTAAAAAAACCACGTGATACC
This sequence comes from Melangyna quadrimaculata, assembly GCA_949320155.1. Lineage (NCBI taxonomy): Eukaryota > Metazoa > Arthropoda > Insecta > Diptera > Syrphidae > Melangyna > Melangyna quadrimaculata. The sequence continues at coordinate 169,427,013 of OX439485.1, read as the reverse complement.
ATTCTTTTTTCCAACTCATGTGAAGTCTTGAAAAATCTAATCGCAACATTTTCCGTCTCTCGTCAAGTGGTGGTTTTTTCTTAAGTTTCATTCGTTTAAGATGGCTTGAGTTGTTGATTACTCTTAATACTGTTGAGCAACTTGCGTTTACGCCGACTTTTTGTTTTATTTTTGCCACAGAATCAGAAGAATTTGATGCACATCTTAAAATTCTTCGTCTCTCAGCTGCTGTTGTTGCTGTTTTCTTACCTCCCTTCATGTTTTTGCCGAATGCATCTTTATTTTTCAAGTAAGAATAAACTGCATTAAAACTTCGGCCAACTTTATCAGCTATTGCACGTCCAGTTAGGCCTTGGTCTCTAAGTAAATCGATTTTAGCTTTTTCAACACTGTTAAGACACGTAGATCTACCCATTTTTCTTAAAATTTGAAATCAAGAATTAAATTTTACTGAAAACACTAAAATCGTTAATTTAAACTGTCAAGCACTCCAAAAAACTTATAAACAACGAAGAAAATGGCGTTGTACCTATTCAGTTGACTAAAAAAAAACTCCTACTTTGCATATAAAACACTTTGCAAGTGGTTGAAGAAAAACTCACGGTTGTTTTTGGATAATTCTTTCGGAATTATCTGCTTAACATCTTAAGGGAATAGTTAGCATCAACAGATGGCTTAATAACCATCACTGTTTGGAAAAAATGGATAAAGTATATTAAAAAATGTTTGTGCGTATTCAGTTCACGAGGAGTGTATATTAAATGTTGTTTGAATTAAAAAAAAAAAACTTTTCAAGTTTCAGTTAAAAGTTCGAAATTAAACGCCTTTTTTTTAAATATTCTAAACCGACATTTGCAGCGAGTGGTAGTGTCAGTAGACGGTGCGGTGGTGGATATGGAAGGTGTTGGTGTTTCATATCACATTATACATCTCGACTTTTTTTTCAAATAAAATGTTTAATGTTTTTTAAAGATAAAGATTACTATGCTATTGGGTTAAGACTGGTAGCTACTTGTTCAAATTAAATTTAAATTCAATAAATTTAACTATGTTCAAAGATAGTAGGTATTAATAAAATGCAAACAAAAATCCAATTTAAAATTTTACACTTTACTTAATGGACCGATATGAGGTGAATAAATTACTATTATTATTATTATTACCAAAATTATGATTTATATTATGATTGCACCTACTTACAAAATTCATATACCAACCCTAGATACATAATTTACCTCCTAACAATTTATCATACAATGAAAAAGGGTTTCCTCTCCCCAAAATCTAATTCATCCGAAAATCATTTTTTTTCCGTCGTCGTCGTCCGTCGCTCGGTTGGTAGGAATTGGTGTTGCCTCCGCAAATTGCCCCATTAATTCTATTTTCATCTGAATGCCATGTTTTATATAAAATAGCCCATAACGACGCGTTTTGAATATTAGAAAGCTATTATCAATTGCGCTTGTATAGTCAAGTCATTCTTCATCCCCTTACCCTTTCCATATTTTCTCACACCCACCCATCATCGTACGCATCGTGAAATTATACTTCGGCAAACCAATCATATTTCACTGAATATGAATAAAAGCGGTTGCGATGGTAAATTTCAGCGGTAGAGCGTTTTTAGGGTAATAAATATTCCCGAACCTGGATGGAACACTACACAATCGACAGGCTAAGAGTAATTTTTATATTTTTTTCTTTCTAACTGCCTGCATGAAGCTATAAATATGTATGAAGCATAAAGGATTGTGGTAGGCAAACAAAAACTGTAATAGCTCCCCATTCTATTTTTTGTCTCGATATAGTAAAAGAATAAAATTGTAAGGAAATAAAAATGTATATACCTATGTTGTGTAGTGTTTGTATAGTATAAAAGGGTCAACGGTTTTTTCGATTTTATAGTCTTATTTATTGTGTGATAGCCTTAAGGGTTTAAGGGGATGAGTAATTGAATGATACATGGTCTCCTCTAAATTTTTAGTTTTATTGAGATTGATTTTTTGAATAAAAATTAGTCCAACGTAACACATAAAACAGTTATCTGTTCGGGGATTGGAATTAATTTTTGTCTAAAAATCCTATTAATATCCTGCAAAGGAACAAATTGTTTGGGTAATTTGAAAAAAAAAATCCGTTTCCAGGTTTTCGAGATACTACTGTTCGAAAATAATAAAAATGGCCACGACTGGATCGCACAAACTTGCTCCCGTAGCTAACAACTTGAACGTAGCTTAAAATTGAGAATGTGCATATGTAGTGGTTCTATAACATTATGATATCATAAAAAAAAGTTTTAAAAACTATTTAAAATATAAATTATTACTATAAATTAATATAATTTTTTTTTAATAGCTAAAACAGATACGAGTCAAAAAAAGTATGCTATCTGATTTGTTTGACAAATATGAATTTATGAAACAAAAAATTTCAAAAATCGTTAGAGCGGTTTTTTTTTTTTTTTTATATTCCACGCGCGCAAAAGGGGTTATGGCTACCCTTAAAATGTTTTTAACACAGCACGAGCGATTAGGTAAGTAGGAGAGGATTTAGAAGGAGATACCGATGCACATTGGTTTTGAACGTTTGCACATCGAAATGGGAGGGGAAAGTCGAGTCAGGTAAAGCATTCCACATTCGTGTGGTGCGACTGAAGAAAGAATCTCTTTACATTACAGTACGTCCGAAGTTGGGCTCGGGGGTGAACTGATGGGCATTCCTAGAAGTATTACGGTTGAATTTTATAAGGGGGGGAATGCAACGGGCTATTTTACTAGAACACTGATTATAATAATAGCGATAAAATAGAGAAAGACACGAAACATTATGGCGGTGTTCGAGAGATGTAATTGTTTCTGTTATAGATCTTTCGCCTATCATTTTTAAAGCTCTTCCTTTGAATTCTGTCCAACGAACTCAAGTGAGTTTTTGGAGCTCCTGCCCAAACATGAGTTTTTTTTGTTTTAAATAATTTTGTATGTATAAAAGTTCTTGAAAATTAAAAAAAAAATTAAATTTGATATGCCAACTTTTAGTATTTAATAAAATACAATTTCTAACAAAATTAAAAAAAAAATCATTGAGCCGTTTTCAAGATATTGAATTTTCAAAAAAAAATTCAATATTTTTTTTAAAAATCCAAAAATAATTTGTTTGAAAAATTTTATATGCAAAATTGTTTAAATTGTAAAGTACCTCTTACATAAGAAATTTGGTTGAAATCAGTGTAGCCGCTAACGAGAAATTTGAAAACCAAAAAATCGGTTCTATGACAGGTACCTTTAATAACCGTTGTACTATTTTTTTTTTTCTACTAAAATATTAATTGTAATAATTATAGTAGCTCGTAATTTTTTTTTTTTTTTCAAAATCGTTAGAGCCGTTTTTGAAATAAATCAGTTTTTGTATGTTGGTTGTATGGCAGGTACCGTTATATTTTGGGCTAAAAAAAAATTTCAATTTCCCTTCTAGGAAATCCCATAAGAACCTTAAGTCCAAAGTTTGAAGAAAATTGCTTCAGCCGTTTAGGCCCTATATACGTATATCGTAAGTAAAAATAGTATAAAAGAAAAAACTCCTGGCTTTAAAAATGGATATAAAACAGTATTTTTGATGTTGCCGTTGTTTTTGTTTATTTAAAGTTCTTTTCTTAAATTGTCCCTCCGCCCTAGACGGGGGGAGATATGTAGATCCCCTCCCTCCTTTATTGAAAAGTCATTATACTATGTCCTTCTACAAAAATTCATGTGCATAAAGTTAGCAGGGCAACTCCGAAAATTCATATTAAAAAATATTTAGTCCTGAGTTGCTAATTTATTGCTAATTTGTATTGAACAAAAATGGGCACAACTAGATCGCACAAAACTTGCACTCATAGCTTACAACTTTAACGTAGATAGAAATAGTCAATGTACACTGACATAACATTATGATATAATTAAAAAAAAAAATTAAAACAGTTAAAAATAAATTATTATACCTACTATAAGTTAGTATAATTTTATTTTATTTTAATGGCTAAAAAAGTAAGAACTCAAAATGAACTTATAAAAAAAAAATCAAAAAACCCGTTGGAGTGGTTTTCATAAAAATTATTTTTTTATATATGAAATTTTTAGCGCATTTTCAAAAATGAAATCTAGTATGCTTACATTAAGTATTATAAAATACAATTTTACGCAAAATAAAAAAAACAATATTCGTGAAATTGAATTTTCAAAAAAAAATTTTTTTTTTTAAAATCCAAAAATTGTAAAGGAATATTGGTTGAAATCGGTGTAAACTTTAAAGAGAAATTTAAAAAAAAAAACAAAAAATCGATTCTATGGCAGGTACCGTTTGTAACTGTTATTGGTAAAATTTTTTTTGTCATAATATTGACACTACCTTCAGTAGTAAATATGATTTTTTTTATCAAAATTCTTGAAGCTGTTATCGAGAAAAATAATTTTTTTCTTAACGGGTTTTCAACATTTGTATGGAAGGTACCGTTATTTTTACTTGCGATATACGTAGTATAGGGCAAGTTTAGGATTTGTGCAAAAAAAAAATTCGAGCTAATAATAAATTTTCCCTAACATTACGATGATAGAGAACGCAAAAAAAGTGTGTCTTGCAATTCTGTCTGTCTGTCCGTCTGTGTGTACCTCAACCTGCAGCCTAAACGAGCAGTATAACGGTTATTAATGGTACCTGTCATACAACGCTTTTTTGGATTTTAAATTTCTCGTTAACTACTAAACCGATTTCAACAAAAATTTTAACACAAAAGGTCGCTTACAATTTTAACAATTTTGCATATGGAAATTTTCAAAAAATTAATTTTTGGATTTTTAAAAAAATATTGAAACTTTTTTTTTTTTTTGAAAATTCAATCTCTTGAAAACAGGTCAATGAATATTTTTTAAATTTTGTATTAAATTGTAAATTATTAAATTATAAAAGTTGGCATACCAAATTTTTTTTTTAAAAATGTTCAAGAATTTTTATGTATAAAAAATAATTTTAAAGAAGACCGCTCTAACGATTTTTGGAATTTTTTGTTCGTAAATTCACATTTATAAAATAAATCAGAAGGCATACTTTTTTTACTAAAAATGATTTATTGACCAATTTGGAACTAATAATTGTGATTGGAAGTGATTAAAAATAATCTTTCCGTCGGCTTTTTTTGGTCACTGTAGTTTTTGCAATGAAACAATTAAGTTACATTAGCTTTCCCGACGTTTCAGCAGGGGATGCTGCCTTCTTCAGGGGAACTTTATTTGGACAACAAGAAAAAATATATTGTTTACATTATAATAACAATAATTGAAACAATACAAAATACACTCACTTTAATAAAACTGTGTTTAAATTTGAACTGACATTTAAAATTATTGTATCTAATAATTGTAATATTATTTACAAAAGTAAAGAAAAAACCACTCCAAACGAAGTTTAGTCTATGAAATTTAAACAAGGAGTAAAGAAACTGAAAGAATATTGTGTTCTGATGAGACAAGAGAACAATAGATGGCAGAGATATTTTGGGTGTCTTGTTTTCTGTTCATGTTGTTGTTGTTGTTGATGATGTGTAATGTTTCTAGGGTGTATCGTTTCGAAACATGTTTCTCTGTCTGTAGGACTTTAACACCTTCAAAATCTGGAGAGTGGCCGTTTTCGATACTGTGGCTCGCCAGGGCTGTCTTTCCAGGATTGTTTGATTTGATATCCGATTTATGATTTTGCAAACATTCCCATACAACTAGCCATCACCATTATAAAAAAGAAATGGGAAATAATTAGTGAAAACACTAGAATAAATCTAAACAAATTTCTTGAGATCCTTGATTTCTGCCTCAAGGAAAATAACTATCTTCAATTTAAAGATGACATTTTCAAACAAATTTTTGGCACGCCTATGGGCAACCCTTTGTCACCCACGATTGCAGATTTAGTACTTGATCACGTACTAGATGAATGTTTTAGTGGAATGGAAGAAAGGCCTACTTTTGTTGCTAAGTATGTAGATGACATTTTTGCCGTGATGGACAAACAAAACATTGAAAAAGTGCAGGTGATCCTTAACGGATTCCACCCGAAAATCCAGTTCACTGTGGAAATGGAACATAACAGTTCAATAGCATCTTTGGACGTAAAAATCCATCGTGAAAACAACCGTCTATTGTTTGACTGGTACCAAAAACATACTGCATCGGGAAGATTAGTCAACTTTCCGTCTAACCAAGCGAGGCACATTGTTATGAACACTGCATCCAATCTCGTCAGTAAAGTTTTCGCACTCAGCGACGAACAAAATCCTGAGTGACAATGGTTTTCCAAATTCTATAATTCGTGGTCTACTTCAGAAACACAATTGCAAAATTCCAAGCGAAGACACTAAAGACCCGAATAATGGTTACTACAAAAGTATAGTTTACATCCCCAGACTGACTGAGAATTTTAAAGAAGTGATAAACCAAAAACTAACAGTTGTTCGCCTGGCCTTCAAATCAAATAAAACTCTTAGTCACCTTTTCACAAAACTCAAAACGAAAGCGGATAAGGATAAAGTTACTGATGTCATTTACCAAATAAATTGTAAGGGTAAACCTAATGAACCATGCAACCAGTGTTACATCGGAACTACAAAACAATTTCTTAACAGCGAATTTCTAATCAAAAATCAGATATCAAATCAAACAATCCTGGAAAGACAGCCCTGGTGAGCCACAGTATCGAAAACGGCCACTCTCCAGATTTTGAAGGTGTTAAAGTCCTACAGACAGAGAAACATGTTTCGAAACGATACACCCTAGAAACATTACACATCATCAACAACAACAACAACATGAACAGAAAACAAGACACCCAAAATATCTCTGCCATCTATTGTTCTCTTGTCTCATCAGAACACAATATTCTTTCAGTTTCTTTACTCCTTGTTTAAATTTCATAGACTAAACTTCGTTTGGAGTGGTTTTTTCTTTACTTTTGTAAATAATATTACAATTATTAGATACAATAATTTTAAATGTCAGTTCAAATTTAAACACAGTTTTATTAAAGTGAGTGTATTTTGTATTGTTTCAATTATTGTTATTATAATGTAAACAATATATTTTTTCTTGTTGTCCAAATAAAGTTCCCCTGAAGAAGGCAGCATCCCCTGCTGAAACGTCGGGAAAGCTAATGTAACTTAATTGTTTCATTGCAAAAACTACAGTGACCAAAAAAAGCCGACGGAAAGATTATTTTTAATCACTTCCAATCACAATTATTACATTTTTTAGCTCTATCTGTTTAAGCTATTAAAAAAAAAAAACAAATTTATATAGTAGATATATAAACAAATTTATATAGTAAATATATAGTAAACTATGTATAGTAATAATTTATATTTTAATTAGTTTTTAAACCATTTTTTAATGATATCATAA